>CAKOAT010808486.1:246491-333520 GCA_932364175.1 Eruca vesicaria subsp. sativa | reverse complement strand
GATAAATGGATCCTCCTCGTAAATCGGAGAATTCGCGAAACGTCGAGATCGGAAGAGGGCAACCGCCTGACGGACGCGTTGCGGAGAAAAACTACACCAACCAACTTCACCACGTTGGAGAGAAGTAGTGATCTCCGGAAGATCCGCAGGATACGGAGGCAGAGGATTGGTCACTGCGGAAAAACAAGAAGCCATTTTTAAAAAAAATTTGATTAAAAGTACGAATACTCATAATAATAAGGGTTCGTGCGAATCTAAGGCATATACCTCTCTGACCCCACACGGTCATAAAGAACGGAATGCCGCCCTCCTCAACCGACGCACCGTCGATACGAACATAGAAGAAATTCTTCTTCCAAGAAGTAGAAGGCATTGAGCAGCCCGTAACAACTTCTTCGCGAGGGTTTAGAGTGATCCTCCGCGATTGTCCTGTAGGTCTTAACAAACCCTCGAGATGATCGACGGTAAGGGTGATTCCCTGCTCGTAACTTAGCGTCAAAAGACCGACGAGTTGCTTCAAACTTTGAGGGTTCAACTGACTAATCGACAGTCCTAGCCTGTGAAGGAAGTGNGAAAAACAACGACAAAATCGAAAAAACTAAGAACATCAAACATCGAAGTCATCAAACCCAGGTTGATCGACTTCGCCATCTACATCCGAAATTCCAGGACCGACTTCAACCGAATCCGGCGACACCACGACGGGGTTCCATTGATCCCACATACGCGCCTTAAGGTCGAAAAACTCGGACTGCATATCTTTTTCCCGATGCAAATCTCCCCATCGCATTTTGGATTCCTTAGCAAACAAGTACCCTTCATTCTGAGTCAGGGATAACCCACGAACGATTCCGCGACATTCGCGATAATCACCATGCGCCCGTTGAACAGCTTCCGCATCCGAATAGCCGGTTGCAAATCGCTCGCGACGAACCTTCATCTCCTCGACAACCTCTCGTTTGCCCGCACGACGAGCACGACGAATCTTTTGGTCAGAAAGCTCCTTCGCACGACGAGACCTGGCCGCACACTCATCCCTCACGCGAGTAACCTCCCTCGCGACCATTTCTTCGGCCTGGTTGGCTTCGACCTCTGCCCGAAGACGAGCAACTTCCTTTTCGGCCATATCCGCTCGAAACTCGGCAAGACGAGCCTCAGCAGTACGGTTTTCCAGGGCACGGCTCATGATATGGAAACCCTACCAAAAGGAAGAATCAAGCCATGTCATAAAAGCTGCTCGAAAACGAAAACGATAAACGTACGTACCTCCTTTGCCATCTCAGACCCCCTAGTAAGCTCCGGAACTTGATCATGGTCAACGTCCGGAAAATGGGAGGTCGATGATCCGCCTGCCCTCGTCCAAAAGCCGTCTTCCGCCTGACTATCAAGAAAATCCTTGAGGATATTATCAGGAGAAGTCGCACGCTCAAACTCATCGTCTTCAATTACCGGATTCTTATCCCTTCAGAAGCGAGATTTTCTGTTCCCCATTGAGGGAACATGCGGAATGAATTCTCCGATAAATGGATCCTCCTCGTAAATCGGAGAATTCGCGAAACGTCGAGATCGGAAGAGGGCAACCGCCTGACGGACGCGTTGCGGAGAAAAACTACACCAACCAACTTCACCACGTTGGAGAGAAGTAGTGATCTCCGGAAGATCCGCAGGATACGGAGGCAGAGGATTGGTCACTGCGGAAAAACAAGAAGCCANTAACAACTTCTTCGCGAGGGTTTAGAGTGATCCTCCGCGATTGTCCTGTAGGTCTTAACAAACCCTCGAGATGATCGACGGTAAGGGTGATTCCCTGCTCGTAACTTAGCGTCAAAAGACCGACGAGTTGCTTCAAACTTTGAGGGTTCAACTGACTAATCGACAGTCCTAGCCTGTGAAGGAAGTGCACAATAACTTCTGGAATCGGAAACCACAGGTGGCATTGTTGCAGGAAAATGTTGTAACATGTGAAGAAGCCGTCGGGCGCATCCCCATCACTCTCCCCGGCAAGTGGAGAACGAAACTCAACGGCCTCCGGGACTCGGCAGAATTCACGCATGTAATCAACGCTATTCAAAAGCGTCAAACTCGAACGTCCGGAAATCTGATCGACGTCCGACAAAACTGGAACCCAAGTTCCAGGCCTAGCGGACCTCGATTTGTCTCCAATCGCCCAGAAGGCCTCGATATCCGCCGGATCGGCCGACGGGGACAAATACTCTTCTTTCGGGTCCAAGGCTGGAGGCTGCGAACTCGTTCCTTCAGAATTCTGAAAATTTGAACTAGTCGAAGAACGAGTTTTTCTTCCTGAAAACATGCTTGAAGATCTTCAGAGAAAGTGGAGAGAAAAAGTTCTTGAATAAGTTGTAAAGGATGGAGTAAAGAATTCAAAATTTTACTCCATATACTTATAAAGAAGAATTTTACTATTCACCTTTGGACTTTTGGCCATTAAAATTCCGCCTAATTCCACCAAACTCGCCAAACAAGCTCAATCCACTCGCAAGAATCTCACGATTCTTACGAGCTGGGGGGCTAACTTTTGGGGTCAAAATCGGTACGACGGAATAAATAGCCAAAACTTTCCGCAATAATACAAAAAGAACAGTTTTATAAAGCTCGAGAACCGTTTTATAAAACTCGAGAAATCGTTTTGTAAAGCTCAAGAATCGTTTTATAAAACTCGAGGATCGTTTTATAAAACTCGAGAATCGTTTTATAAAACTCGAGGATCGTTTTATAAAACTCGAGAATCGTTTTATAAAACTCGAGAATCGTTTTATAAAACTCGAGAAATCGCTTTATAAAACTCGAGAAACCGTTTTATAAAACTCGAGAAATCGCTTTATAAAACTCTAGAAACCGTTTTATAAAACTCGAGAACCGTTTTATAAAACTCACGAAACCATTTTATAAAACTCGAGAATCGTTTTATAAAACTCGAGAATCGTTTTATAAAACTCGAGAAACCGTTTTATAAAACTCGAGAAACCATTTTATAAAACTCGAGAATCGTTTTATAAAACTTGAGAATCGTTTTATAAAACTCGAGAAACCGTTTTATAAAACTCGAGAAACCGTTTTATAAAACTCGAGAATCGTTTTATAAAACTCGAGAACCGTTTTATAAAACTCGAGAAACCGTTTTATAAAACTTGAGAAACCGTTTTATAAAACTCGAGAATCGTTTTATAAAACTCGAAGATCGTTTTTATAAAACTCAAAAGTCGTTTTATGAAATCCGAAGATCGTTTTATAAAACTCGAGAATCGTTTTACAAAACCGCAAAAAACCGCAAAGGCCGTAAGAAGCGACTTAGTCGTAACTAGTTCGCCCATCGGCGAACTAAAACATGCATGACTAGTTCGCCCATCGGCGAACTAAGCCGGGGCCGGCTTAGTTCGCCGATGGCCGAACTAAAGACGTCCCGGACACTCCGCGTCTCGATTTCCCGCATTCCCAATTCGAAACTTACGTCTTTCAACAAGGTCGCGTTCTAAACCACGGCCGAAATATCTGCCGTTCCATCTCGATCCGTCTTACCGTTCGAGTTTTACGATAAAAACCGTAAAACTTCGTTTTCTCGGAAAGAACTTGAGGAAATCGTATAAAACGGCAACGGTTAAACGAAACACCGAACATTGCCTAAACTATACGATTTATTCGAGATTTCTCGTTAAAATCGTATAAACGCGCTTTTTAATAAAAAACGCCGAGTAAGTCGTAAAAACGTGTTTTTAATAAAAAGTCGAGTAAAACGTAAAACTTTGCGATTAACTCGAGAAATTTATTAAAAACGACGTCAGATCGGGAAACGATCCCGTAAAAGTCGGAAAACGGTTTTTTATCGCAAAACGGCCCGGAAGGACCTAAAACGCGATAAAAACCCATCTCGCGATTTCAACGGAATCAAACCCGCAGATTTGATAACGTTTTGACGGTCTACTCGCGGAAAGAAAATAAAAATTCAAGTTTAAACATAAAAGGAAGGTTTGAAGAGAAATAGAAGATTTCCGCAGAAGAAAAGGAAGGATCGAGAAGAATGGAAATTTCCCGATTTAGTCAAATCTGGGCGAAATGGAAAGATCGGATAGCCAAGACGAGGAGTATATAAAGAGGAGGTCTAGGGCAGAAGCACAGACACGAAATTCAGAGCTCTCACCACCAAAACTAGCATTTAGGAATCTTTCCGTTTTTCTGTTAGCGAGCTGCGTCTCAGTTAGGGTTTTCTAGTTCTTACGTTTTCGGCTACTCTCTTTGTACCAGTTCAACGCAGATTTGGAATAAGAACCTTCTTGCTTTCAATCTCGCTTATTTTCGTTTTAATTTGAAGTGTTTTCGTCATCTTAATCTTTGTTGTGCGGTTCTCGCAGATAGCCGGTTCCTCTGGAAACTTAGGGTTTTCCCGAAGTTTCCTTATGTACGATTTATTTGACAGTAGAGTGAAATCGACTCCCACATCGAGTCTGTAACCAAAACCCTAATCCAGAAGATGAAGATCGAGAGGATGAGAGCATGCCAAGTCTAGAAGATGATGATGATGATGATCCCCTCTAAAACCGTAATCATAGGAGACATGATCCTCTTAGACACAACCGAGTCAGAGAGGTACAACCTAGAGAACATAACAAAGATATTAAACTTGTTCCTCCTACTTTTGCATGTAAGTCTAACCCGGAGGTGTACATGGATTGGGAGAAGCGTTTAGAGTACATCTTTGAATGTTATGGCTATGGAGAACACAAGAAGGTGACCTTAGCAGCAGCTCAACTCACCGAGAATGCACTTGCATGGTGGGACAGAAACGTAGCTGGAATAAGAAGGAACCGCTTTGGACCAGTCACCACTTGGGCTGACATGAAATACCTTTTAAGGTTAAGGTATGTACCTGATTATTACCACAGATACATTCAAAAATATTTTTGCAAGTTATCAAGGGTAATAGGTCAGTAGAGGGGTATTTTGAATAGTTTGAGAAGCTGATGAACTCACTAGAGTTAGAAGAGTCCGAGGAGGCATTGATGGCTCAGTTCATTGATGGACTCCAAGAGCGTATCTCCAGGAAGGTAGAAAGAGCTCAGTATAGTGGGCTGCATGAACTGATTCATCTAGCAGTTCAGGTTGAGCAACAGATCAAGCACAAGACTGTTAGTACTGGACAAGCCAGAACCAATCAACCTTGGAGTTCCAAATGTCAACAAACCAGCCGACAAAGGTAAGGCCATAGAGATTGATTCTCGGTTCAAAGGTAAGGGTGTTGAATCATCTAAGGGTCCTAGACAAGAACAAGACAAGAATCTTAATAATAACCAAAGAAATCAAGATATTATTTGTTTTAAATGTCAGAGACGAGGCCACATGGCCAGAAAATGCCCAAACCAGAGAGTCATGATGGTGACTGCCGGTAGAGACTATGAGTCTCATGATAAAGCCGAATTGGAGGCCATAGGTTCTGAGGAAGATGTAGAGTTCCCAGACACTGGTGAGATGTTGGTTACTAGAAGGGTGTTAAGTGTAACCATCAACCCGGAAGAGAAGGCTCAAAGAGAAAAATTCTTCCACACTCGTTGCACCATTAAAGCTAAGGTATGTAACTTGGTTATATATGGAGGATATTGTCCTAACGTGCCTAGCAAGTATATGGTAGACAGGTTAGGTCTTGAAAGTCAAGCATCCCCGACCATACAGGTTGCAATGGTTAGACAATAAGACCGAGTTGAGCGTCACCGAGGAATTTAACATTCTATTTAGTATTGGTAAGTACCAGGACAAGGTGTTATGTTATGTGGTTCCTATGCAAGCCGGCCACATCTTATTGGGAAGGCCATGGCAGTTTGATAGAGCCACTTTCTACAATGGTCGAACCAACTACTATTCCTTCAAGTTCAAGGACCGTAAGTACAACCTAGTTCCTCTCAGCCCATCTGAGGTACGTGAGCTCCAAGTTAGAATGAACAAGGAGGACCAGGTAAGTAATACTAACCTTATGATAATCTCCTGGTTCAATTATTAAGACCATAAGTGCCTAATGATTTTGAAAGAATGTCTAAGTGTAGGAAACCAAGAACTCCAACTTCCAACACAAGCTCAAGCCGCGCTAAACAGGTTCCAAGATGTGTTTCCTGATGAGATACCAGCCGGTTTGCCTATAATCAGAGGAATAAAGAACTAGTTGATCTTGTTCCAGGTTCTACCCAACCAAACAAACCAGCTTGTAGAATGAATCCGGAGGAGACCAAGGAGATAGAGAAGCAAGTAAGAGACTTGGTGGATAAGGGTTACATCCGAAAGAGTCTAAGTCCATGTGCTGTACAAGTTCTCTTAGTTCCCAAGAAGGATGGATCATGGAGGATGTGTGTAGGTTTCCGGGCCATCAACAACATCACCATCAAACATAGACATCCCATCCCATTCCTGGATGACATGCTTGGTGAACTAAGTGGAGCCACACCATCTTTTCAAATGAGGATGCGTGAAGGATATGAGTGGAAGACTGCCTTCAAGACCAAGAAAGGTCTATACGAGTGGTTGGTTATTTCATTTGGACTAACCAATGCACCAAGTACATTCATACGACTCGTGAACCAGGTTCTTAGGTCATTTATAAGTAAATTTGTTGTTGTATACTTTGATGATATACTCATTTACAGCAAGAGCTTAGATGATTATATTAGGCATTTAGAACTTGTTTTGCTTACACTTCGGAAGGAATGCCTATATGCCAACCTAAAGAAGTGCACCTTTTGTACTGACCAACAATTTTCTTAGGCTTTGTTGTGAGTAAACAGGGACTGCGGGTAGATGAAGAGAAGATCAAAGCCATTCAAGAGTGACCAACTCCAACTACCATTGCACATGTTAGAAGCTTTTATGGTCTGGCCAGCTTCTATAGACAATTTGTTAGAGATTTCAGCACCAAAGCTGCTCCTCTAACCGCTGTGATTAAGAAGAATGTTCCTCTCTCATGGGGAGATCCACAAGAGGTTGCATTCAGCACCTTGAAGGAAAAGTTAACTCAGGCATCAGTTCTAGCACTACCAGATTTTGAAGAGATCTTTGAAGTAGAGTGTGATGCATCTGGAGTGGGTATAGGAGACGTCATACTTCAGAGAAAGAAACCAGTGGCCTTCTTCAGTGATAAACTAAAAGGTGCAACTCTCAACTACCCTACATATGATAAAGAGTTGTATGCCTTGGTGAGGGTTTTGGAAACATGGCAACATTATTTGCTATCCAAAGAGTTCATCATTCACACTGATCATGAGACTCTCAAGCACTTAAGAGGCCAGTCATCACTGAAGAGAAGATATGCTAAGTGGTTGGAGTTTAGACGTTCCCATATGTAATCAAGTACAAGAAGGGAAAGGAGAATGTAGTTGCTTATGCCCTATCCAGGAGACACGCCTTGATCACTAACACGAATGCCAAGGTGCTGGGGTTTGAGCACATCAAGGAGCTGTACAAAGATGATCCAGAACTGAAAGAAGCTTTCCAGTCCTGTGGAAAGGGAGCTTTCCAATCATACCACCTACATGAAGGGTTCTTATTTCGAGATAAGAGACTTTGCATACCTGAGTGTTCAATAAGAGATCTTATACTTCAAGAAGCTCATGGTGGAGGTCTTATGGGTCACTTTGGAGTAGACAATACCTTGGCGATTTTAGCTGATCATTTATTTTGGCTACACCTGAAAAGTAATGTGGAGAGACATTGTGCTAGATGTGTACCATGCCACAAGGCTAAGTCAAAATCACATCCTCATGGTTTATATTTACCTTTACCAATTCCTAATGGCTCTTGGGAGGATATTTCTATGGATTTTGTTTTAGTTTTTCCCAAGATAAGACACAAAGATTCAATCTTTGTAGTGTGGACCAGTTCTCTAAAATGGCTCACTTCATACCATGTGACAAGTCCAATGATGCATCACAAACCGCATAATTGTTATTTAAGGACGTTGTACATTTACATGGCATAGCAAGGATCTTCTTATCTGACCAAGACACCAAGTTCTTGAGCCACTTCTGTAGAATCCTATGGAGAAACTAGGTACCAAATTACTTTTCTCAACAACATGCATTCCCCCCAAACTGATGGACAAACTGAAGTGGTAAACCGTACTCTATCTAATTTTCTTAGAGTCACTCTTGTTCGTAACTTAAACACTTGTTAGATTGCATACCATTGATTGAATTTGCTTATAATCATGCTACTCATTATGTTACTAAGATGTCACTTTTTGAAGTTGTTTATGGATTTAAGCCATTAACCCCTTTGGATCTTAAGCCAATTCTACAAGTTTAGCAATAATCAGGATGGATTAAAGAGAGGAGATGACATCAAGAATCTACACCAACAGGCCCGAGAGAATGTCATCAAGAAAACCGAAGAATACAAGAGGACAGCCGATAAGAAGCACAAGAAGATGATCCTTCAACAAGGAGAGTGGGTCCGGATCCACATGAGGACCGAGAGGTGCCCACAAAAGAGAAGTTCTAAGCTAGGTCCTAGAGGAGATGGTCCATTCCGGATCTTAGAAAATATCAATGATAATGCCTATGGTTTTGAGCTTCCAAGTGAGTTTAAAATTTCTCACACGTTCAGTTTTGTTGACTCATCTCCTTATCTTGTAGATGATCAAGGTTTGAGGTCAAAACCTTCTGAAGGGGGAGGGAATGATGAGGTCATCGACCAGAACCCTGATCCCATAACAATTCCTAAGGTCACATAAGGGCCAGTAACATGTTCCAAGGAGAGAAGACTTAAAGAAGAGTTCATAGTTGCAGTTCAAGCTATCCTTGACAACCTAGAAGAACCACCAATGCCAATAGCTCAACCAGCCAGGGTAGAGAATACCAACAAGCCAAGTGATGACTTGAGCAATGCCTTTGCGCAACTCAATATCACTCAAGGTAAAAAAAAGCTTATTTGGATGGAACTGATATAGATGTTTACTTGGTAGGAACTGAAACTAAAGAAAAAGCATTTCCAAGTGAAGATGAATATCTTGAAGACTCAAGTACTAAAGACCCTGAAGAAGAAGATCAAGACAAGAGTTCACTTGAAGCCGGTCCAATCCACACCCAAGCCAATTTCATACCAAAGAAGGCCGGCCATGAACCAAGGGAAGTGTTTTCATTTTTTAAAATCTGTCCAGGTAAGATGGGTCAGTCTAGTGGTTCCTAGAACTCGCCCATCCCACACGCAACCAAGATTTGAGGCCAAGACTTAGCTTAGGCCATATTTTCTTTATTTTTTCAACTTTCCTTTTTGGTCTTATACAGGGTAATGTCAGTAGGTTTTTTCCTTTCTTTTAAAACATTAAGTCCTGTCTTTTTGAGTCTTTTTCTTTGCTTTGAGTCGTCCATTAGGTCAAAGGCTGAAGGACTATTAATAAAATCCCACAGGCAGCTATTGTAATACACAACTTTTTACCTAGATCAATATATTAGTCAGTTTCCCCCTAAGCAAGCCGTCATCTTTATCTCTTCCTCCTTGTGTGATTCAAGTAGCAAGAGTTCGAACTGTATCAAGGATCCCTCATCCTCCTTGTGGTGTTCTTCGTTCCATCATCATTCCCATCAAGCGATCCAACAAGAGAGAGCGTGAAAGCTTGTTCAATCCCATCCCACTTGATCAACTTCCGGTTAAGTGTTCATCACCATCAACTATCCTTTGTTCTCAAGAGAATGCATGAAAGCCAGATTGAAGATCCGTCTCCACCACCTTCCTAAGGCTCCACCCGAGTCTTATATCACGAAACAACGAGGAGAACCTCACTTTTCCATGGTCTGAAGGTTGAGAAGAGTAACCAATTTCTAGGAATTTTGAAATCAGATTTGTAGAACATGAAGGATTTATTGGGTGGACGAAACAGATTTTGTAATACATTAACTTGGAAATTTTTTTTCAAATAACCGGATCTAATTTCCGTTTACGGGTTGCAATTAATATACATCTTATATATTAAAACAGAAGTCATGACTTGACTTCATGTGTGATTATTTTAAAAATGGACTATTACTAGAAAGTTATGTTACATTAACTCTCTAATAATTTTATCATTATTATATCTTAAGAAAAATCATATCTATAATAACAAAGATACGCTTAACAATCTGGTTTTGGTAAATTACCACACACCTTTCAATTTAGTCATGCAAAATATGTCAATATATATAATTTTAGGAATCTTCCATTATTTATAAGGAAATATGTCAATAATAGTTAAATGCATCCACAATATATTAACAAAAATCACAGATTAGTAATATGGAATATTTATATACCTTAACAAAATTTACCCGCTATATATATTAGACAAAATTTATTTCGATGTAAGTTTTTTAAATTATATTGTTTTAGAAAAAGAAATTTTTCAAAAAAATCCTTTTTAATCAAAATTTTTATAATATTAATTTATGAAGCTATAAGTTTAGTTTTTAGCAAAAAATTCTTTGAATTTTATATTATCTTTGCAAATTAAAGTATACTAATATTTAATTAAGCTCTATTTATATTACTTTATCTAAAAATGAAATACTAATCTAACAAACAATAAAATATAGAAGAAGAAACAAACACATGTTTAAAAAACATGTATAATATAGAAAATTCGAAACAATCTATTTGATTAAAACACTTATTATATAATATTATTATGTTTGAAAAACATTTACTATACATATCGTAAATATGTGATTACTATAATATATACCAATTTACAAGTGAAAACAAAATGTTATATAACTAACTATAAATGAAAACAACCACCCGCGCTGTTGCGCGGGTCAAAATCTAGTATACTTTTTAAATCAAATCACTTGTGACGATTAAAAACGTGACACTCAAAAAGTAAGGAAAGTTATTAATCAAGGATTATAATTTTAATAATCCATCTCGACCTGACATTTGCGATCCATGTGTATAACTTTGCTTTAGTGAGACCACTGCTTTATCTCCCATGCAGTGCACACCGAGACATCACACGATTGCCTCATTCTCTTTTCCAAAATATCCGGTCATAATAGAGCATATGCCAATAGACTAAGACCAAAAGCTGAACAATCATATAAGACACAAACATATAACAACAAAAACTTTTCTTTTTTTTGGCGAAAGGCTTAACAACAAAGCTTTTAAAGCCTAAATAGTAAAGACGTCATCTAGGGGTGGACATTCGGGTACCCATTCGGGTTTAGTTCGGATATGTTCGGGTTTCAGATTTTTGGGTTCACAAATTTTAGCCCCATTCGGATATTTCTAAATTTCGGTTCGGGTTCGGTTCGGATCTTTGCGGATTCGGTTCGGTTTCGGATAACCCATTTTAGTTATTTTTAAAATTTTAAAATTCATTATATACTTTAAATTTCTAAAATTTAATATACAAAATAATATATTACAAATAATTGAATAACATAAGTCAAAATACCTAAAATTAACATATAAACTAGTTTGATTTAACTTAATAAAATTGGTTGTTAAAAAAAAACTAGTTTGATTTAAATATTTGGATTGTGAATCAATAACTTTTTTAAGTATTTTTGATGTTTTGAGTGTACTTTAGCAATTTTAGACATGTATGTTTGACTTTACATATATATACAAGTATTTCGAACAACTTCAAAATATTTTATATATATTATATACTTTTATATACATTAAATCTAAAAATAATTAATATATATAAGTATATAATTTTTTCGGATATACTCGGGTACTCGAAATATTCCGATCGGGTCAGGTTTGGATTCGGTTCTTTAAATACCAAAATTTTGAACTCATTTGGATATTGAATCAATTTTGGTTCGGATTCGGTTTGGATTCGGTTCTTCAGATCCGGATTTTTTACCCAGCCCTATCGTTCCTAATCTTGTAATGTTACGGATAACTACCCAACCGTGTAAAACAAAATTGTTCAAAGCTAAATAACAAAAACCATAGTGTTACCAGGGCCGGCCCTGACCTAAAACTGGGAAAGCACCCGCTTTAGGCGCCAAAATAGGTTAAATATTTGTGGGCATCATATTTTCCAAAAGTCTCTTGTAGCTTAGTGGTTGTCTATCGCCTAGATGAGTTAAAGGTGCCTAGTTCAACCCCATAGAGGCGCCAAATTTTGTTTTGCTTTAGGCAGTGTTACTATGTTTTCTTTTCCCAATATAACTCTTCAACTTTGCAGATAACTACCCAGTCATATAACTTTTCGTAGAAATCAGTGGGTCCAATGCTCTAGTACATGTATTCGGGATCTCCTGCTCTAGTACATGTATTCGGGATCTCCTTTTAGGTTAAAGTAAATTAGATGGGATGTGAAGAAGACTTGATTACTTCTAAATTATGGGTATTACAATCGATATTCATTGTATAACTCATGATATCGATTTCGCCCCATTCTTTTCCGACCAAAAAATGCTTGTTGGTCCACTGATTTCCGCAGCGAATCATCACACTCATGATCGGATCTAATTTTTTATACAAAATGTTATGGATTCAGCCGGCTAAAATACGGATCATTTTATATAATTATATATGTAAAGTGAAGTTTAGACTTGGGGTTTGCAAATATGACTCAAAATAAAAAGTTAAATGTAAAAATAATTCATAATATTTTTTGAATTTTTCATTTGTTTTATTCATCCCAAAAGTGTGTACTATTCACAAAAATATATTTTTTTTTTGAAATTACTTGTTACTCAATTATCCTCATAGTTCTCTTTTATTTACAACATTTCCATTGTCTTCAATATATCAACCATCATAAATAACCAATTCAAGTTCAAAGTGCACTTATCAATATCTATATCTTCATATTTTTTTACACACACAAACTATTTTTATTTCACTTTCTCTCTTATTATTTCATCCAAAATCTCAACCTTTTGATTTCAAAATTTATAAGCTTATTAGAGTTACAACTTATTAAAATCTAACATTAAAAACACACACAAGATAACGTATCCAAAATTTATATATCTACCTTTAAATGAAGGAAATAATGGAAACCATGTAATGGAAAACCTGTAAAAATAAGATAAATTAATGAAAAACACATAAGAAAAAAGGAAAAATTGATATAAGGTTAAGCGTTATCAAGTTCAAATAGTATAGAGAGAGGTTGGACAGTGTTAGAGTGAGAAATATTATATTTTGCCTTCATTTGAGAGGAAGAAAGATGATATGAAAATTTTATTTACATAGGAAGACGAAAGTTTCAATTAGGTTAAATATTTTCGAAACAAAAATCTTCCAAGAAGTATTCTAGATCCTAAACTTACTATTCGCCGAAAACTTACATTAAAATTTTCTAAAGCATTAGTTGTTTAAAAAAATTCCAGTAAGTCATCGAAACCATAAAATCATGTAACTGACTAAATAGCAACAAACACTTCAGAAACTAAAAATCAACTTTTAAAGTGTTAAATATACACAAAAGTAAACACATATATGTCAAAATTTTATTTTCTAAGAAGTTATGATTCAAAAATCTAACCCGAAGAATACAAACAGTATTATAACATATGTTACCAAACCATAAACCAAAGAATAACATGATTCAGTCTACATTCACTCATTTATGTTGAAAACAATTCAATTTTAGTAAATCTAAATTTACATCATTTAGGAATGTTTATAATTACATGATTCTGATTTTTTTTTCAATCAAAGTATTTTGTATAAAATTTATAAGTTATTTTAAGATCTAATACATGAGAAGACTTTTCCTAGAAGACTTAATGATCTAGGCTGAAAACCTAGATTCTATTAAAAATTAAGCGGGAAATGGTGATTTTATCTAGAAGTTTTCCAGAAAGTCTTCTAGTGTATTATATCTTAGAAGATTTCTTAGGAAGTCTTCCAAACTCTAAAATCAAATAACTAACTAAATCTCAAACAAAAACTTCATTAAACTAGAAACCAACTTATAAAGTGTTTAATATACATAAAACTAAACATATATATATATCAAATTTAAATATTTAAAAAAAATGTTAAGATTTCAAAATCTAACCCTAAAAATACAAACATTATTATAACATATGTTACCTGACCCTAAATCAAAGACTATCATGATTCAATCTACTTTCACTCATCTATAATTTACATCACTTAAAAATGTTTATAATTATATGATTTAATTTTTCCCCCATCAAAATATTTTTTAAACAATTCTAAATTATTTTTAAGATATGTTGTATGAGAAAAATTTTAGGGAAGTCTTCTCACGCACATGGCTATAAAGATAAAAATCAATACTTATTTTTGTTTGGTCATAAAGGACTAGTTATAATTTCACTAGTCTTTTGGATTACTTTGGAATTTGATCGAAATTGAGGTACATATTTGCAATTTAGAATCAAATTTTAATTCATATTTGGTAAATCCTCTTTAGAATTTGACTATTGTCTATGTATTATCAAAATTTTACTTGGTCAGTTCTCAACAAACAACCAGAAACATATCTACGTGTAAGCTAAAATAGCTTGCCAACAGCATCAGAATGGCTAAAATCCATATCTCTCTCACACTCCTTAATCTGTGTACGAACACTCTCTGCACCCAATTAATTTGACTTTTGGAATCGGGCAGAAATGCCATGTTTTATTTTAACCTTTTTCTGCTGGGTCTTAATTTTAGTTTAGTTTAATTTCTTTTTTGGACTTAACTTAAAACTTTATTCTAATTTTTCTTTTAAATATTTTTTTTAATATTAGATAACTATGCATTACAAACTATGAGAAATTACGTAAACGATATTACAGCCGACAATTCTACCTTCTTTATGCAGATTTACATCTGACTGCATCATTCTGAGCCGTCCTATGAGATCCATTTCTGACTGTACGGCTTGCGCCATGCTGAAGATCTCTTATAAGTTTTTTCTCCAATTTGCATAATTCGCCATTCACCTTCTCCAGGAATTGAAACTCTCTTGGTATAGAAACTGCGTAGCTTGAAATTCAAACCCAAGACCTGGTGTAAAAACCTTTAAAACCTTAACCATTAGGTTACGGTGCTTCCACAGTTTTTAAAATATATGTGGGCTTATAAAACCCAAATTCAGTATATGCTTTTTATAAAAAGAAAATCTGATAATATTCAAGTATTTAATTGTTTTACATATCACAGCTTTCACGAGATAAAATATTCTAAAATATCATATTAATTATCATAAATATTTTTAATAATGTTTAATTTAAATAATCAAATTAATTTATGACACCAGTAAACAAAATTTTGGATCCACTACTGCAGTCAACAGTATTAGCACACATGCATCGAGTTTCCAGAAGCCACCAACCCATTTGATAGATTTCCCAAGCGTCTTCGTCAGGTAATATCCAATGTTGGAAGAAGAAGAAAAAGAGGTGATATCCTGATTGCTTAAATCTGCTTTACTAAAGTACTTAGGGTGGGTATTTAGATACATGTTCGGGTTTCGGATTGGGTATTACGTGTTTTCGGATGTTTCGGTATAGAAATATAAAATCCGTCAGGTATTTTTATGCTTCGGACCGGGTTCGGGTATTTTTAATTCGGATCGGGTTAAGGTTATTTAAGAAAAAGATCTGGAAGAATATATTCATGAATCAAAACAAAAAAAAATATAAATCTAATATTAATGTGTATGTTGTAAGATAGAACAATATAGTATTATCAAACAACAATAAATAGATTGTTACCAAAGAGCAGAACATCAAATATTCAAAGATGAAAAACAATGCTTCACCAAAGCAACCTTAGAAAATAGTGTATCCTCCTGTAAAATTAAAAGGTGTAGATAAATCAAAACATAACATTAACTCTACCACAGAGATGGGTTATGTTTAGTATAAACTATGAAGAGGAAATGAATGAATCTAACTATTAGAAATTTATGGTTAATATATACATTTTCAGATATTTCAGATATTCATTCAGGTTTCTGGTATTACTCAATCGAAATTAGGTGTCCAATCTTTTCTAACTCAATACATGTGCAAATATTTGTATATATCAGATTGGATTTGAATTTGGGGTTTTTCAGATTGGGTGAGGTTTCGGGTATCAGATGTAATGCCCATGCCTATATAGTACCATTATAACTGGTAACTTCTTACTTTTTCTAAAATATTAATTGGGGAGTTGGTTTACTGGCTAAAAAACATTCACTTATTTCTTGTCTAA
Organism: Eruca vesicaria subsp. sativa; assembly: GCA_932364175.1. Lineage (NCBI taxonomy): Eukaryota > Viridiplantae > Streptophyta > Magnoliopsida > Brassicales > Brassicaceae > Eruca > Eruca vesicaria. The sequence goes on along the minus strand of CAKOAT010808486.1, from coordinate 317,362 downwards.
GGGATTGTAAGGACATGATTAATCTCAGTCTCTTAGACCGGATTTTTAACTCTTGATTTGATTTTTTTTTATTTTTTTAACATTTTTTGATTAAGAGACGATTTTTATCTCTATTATTTAAGAGACGATTCTAAATTTTTCTTAGTTTAAGAGACTAAGGTTAATCATGTCTAAGTTTGATTCTTATTAGTAAGGATTTCTCCTTCTAAAAGTAATAATTTAACATGGATTAAGTGACATATTTTTTCCTGTCATTCAAAAAATACTTTATTGAAAAATCAACTTAATTATATCATTTGGGTTTGCTAACCGAGGACCAGTTAATCTTTGTAACTTGGCAAAATAATGTTTACTTGTATACCAATTATTTACCTACAAGCATCAGCATAGTCAGAAGACAGCTCTAGATATAGCGCAATGAAACATTAGTATGTTTTCTTCCTTAAAAAACTTTAATGGTTAATCTGTATATATTATTTCGCTTCCAAATAATTAACAAAAAAAAATTTATTTTTTATAATTGTTTCAAATCCCATAATTTTCAGTACTTGCCCTGAAACCACAGTTTATTTAATAATTTTTAGTACTGTACCGGGTGTCTATTAACGGGGAAAAACAGTTTTAAAAGTCAATAATTCAATTTTTAGTGAGTGTTCAAATGAAGGAAATCTACATGCGTTCGAGTAGATTCGCTTGATATTGTTCTCTGTCCACATCGTTTAGATGCGTTTTAGCCATATGAAGTTAGTATATGTACTTTCTACGTACCAATTTTATTATCACTCACAGACACAGTCACAAAGCACATGTGAACAATTCAGATAGCAGCAAGTGCCATATTTATGTCCACAATACACCTGACCTCATGGATCCTAAATACTCTGAATACAAATTTAGGCTTCAATCATATCATATGTAATAGAATTAAGGGTTATATGATGATGTGTTATTCAGTATTAAAAAAAATTAAGTTTCAAATGATGGTAATATGAACCGGACCTCACTGTAATTTAATATTTACCTATACACATATATCTATATATTATTATTTTTTTTTTAAGGAAAACCCTAGCCGCTATGGAGGCGATCACGGAGGCGATTTGAAGATTGAAGAAGAGGCGTCTTTTGTCTCTGTTTGATTCACTCCTTGGTGATCACACAGCCCTAAACTTCAGTCACTCTTTTCGCTTGTTTGTCTCTGATCGATTTCATTCAACCCTCTGCAAAAACCTAGCCGGCCTGATACAATAATGAAGATGACCTGAGGATAAATCCTGATCCCGATCCAGGATTTCAACGATCCCGGTGGCTTACCATCAATCACAAGGGAAACAGTCCGCACTCCTTGTGCTCTCGGCGTCCCCCTTTATTTTCTGCTGTTGAAGCTGGTGGCTTCTTCACCAAGTTTCAGAAGATTTCCTTTGAAATCTTCTTATCTCACTGATCAATCCGGACCATCATCGGGGTTTGGGTGTTTGTGTATCACCCGTTATCACTGCTGAGGCCCTTGCTTTAGTGTTTTCTTCATCGTCTTCCATACGTTTTGATCCATCACACCTTTTTGTCTCACAGTGTTTGGAGTCCTTGATTCGATACATTGTTACAAGTTCATACTCATGTTTTCTTCTCTTAAAACAGAGCACGAGGATGTCAGTCCAATGGGACCCCCTGGACGCCGAACATCTGTCCATCTGACGGAGGCCAAGGGTAAAGCTATCCAGGAAGAGGAAGAACCTTTTCAGCTCGAGGTGGAGGAGGACTCTCAGGTCATAGATGAGTTTAGGCTGTCTCTTATTGGCAAAGTACTAAACCCGAAAAAACAAAATGTGGAAAATTTGATCCAGTATATCCCCAAACAATGGGGTATGCAAGACAGATTAACAGCTAATGACCTTGGTAATGGGAAATTCCTTTTCAACTTTACAAATGAGGAGGATATCAGCACCGTTCTTAGCCAAGGCCCTTTCCATTAAAACTATTGCATGTTTGTCCTTGTGAGATGGGAGCCCATTGTTCATGATGATTATCCGTGGGTAATTCCTTTTTGGGTTCGCTTAACCGGAATGCCCTTGCATTTTTGGACTGTTAAGAACCTGCGTGGTCTAGGTGGTCGCATAGGAAAAGTTGACACGTTAGAGCTTGAAGAAGGACGAATGTTGATTGATGTTGACACAAGGAAGCCTCTGAAATTCAAAACAATGGCCTCTTCTCCACATGGAGAAGAAGTAACTATTGAGATCACTTACGATCTCTTGTTTAAACATTGTACTAATTGTGGGTACTTAACCCATGAGAAAGAACAATTTCCTTCGACTATGGAAGCAGGCCGTGGTAATTATGCTCGGACGGGTGTCTTCTCGAGAGTCCAGCTACCTAGAGAGGAGCGTACTCAGGCTCTGCAGGATCATCCCCACACATCCACCAAGGTTCCTTATGATAGGACTGCGAAAAACGTTGACAACAACCGGTTCTTTGCTCGGGATTCTTCAAGTCGAAACATAGATGGCAACTATACTCGTCAGAAAACATTAAGGATCGAGAATGAAATTCGCAGGGAACATTACCCGGATAGGGTGTTGCGAAGAAGAGATGTGTGGAAACCACATCGATCTCCATATGCGCGGAGCAAGGAATTTCAATGGCGTGAAAAAAGTATAACCTCTGATGCGTCTCCGGGGCGAGGGCTGGCACGAGCTCAGCCACGGATATCGACGACTGTGGATCCATATGATCACACTTCAGTTGCTGATGTGTCGGATGTTTCTTATTCTGCAGACCATCGATCCGAGGAGCAGGTACATTCGGCAGAACAAGGGGGACATGAGCATCGACGGGCAAAGAGGATCGCCAGTGCCATTGTGTCACCACATGTACCTCCTATTGCGAATGAGACACTCGAGCTAAACCAGTCTCATCTTACCATTGTTCCATATGAACAACAGGTCACTCATCGATCATCTAAACATAATAACAAGGAGGAGCCATCATATGTTCATCCAAAGACAAGGTCAGGCAGCACCATTGTGTCTCCACTGCGATCTTCTCATGTCATGGAGATTAATGTTACCAAGCGAGTAAAAGGAGCAACACGTGCTCTTACTTTCTCTCCAAATTCTCTACAAGTGGATATCAATGGAATGGAGGGGGATCAGATGATTGGCACGCTTAATGATATGGAGACAACGATGGATATGGACGACGAGAAGCTGGACTATGGTGATCAAGATGATGACTTATTGGGGGAAGAGCTTCTGGCGTTGCAGGAGAAGGAGCAAAAGGGTAAGGAGTCTCGCGCGTACTCGGGTGCTTCTAGTGGTTTGACCCGCAGGGATAAACGAAGCCTTCACACGAGAGGAACAGATTGAATGCTCTATTGGGCTTTAAGTCTAAAAAATGGAACTCCTTCATTGCGGCTCACCAAGGAATTTTTCTGCTTCCTCTCCTGGTCCGCGAGATTCTGAGAAGAGGACTAAGAAGAAAGATGGGCAAGGACTTCAACAAGGTCAGAGGAGGAGTAGTCACCATAGTCAAGATTCTGCTAGTTTGATGGGGGCCAAAAGCCCATCAAAACAGTATCCATGAGGACACTCAGTTGGAACTGTCGAGGGATCGGAAACCACCTCACAGTTCGACGCCTTACGAAGATGTGTCAGAAGCATCGCCCAAGACTTTTGTTTCTTTCTGAGACGAAGAATAGGAGGCTGCTGTTGCAAGACATTCAGGCTGACTTAGGATTTGATCGCTTGTTTACCGTTGAACCACTTGGCCACAGCGGAGGTTTAGCTTTATTTTTTATGGAAGAATTTCAAGTTAATGTTTTATTTTCAAATAACATAATGATTGACATTGAGGCAGTCATTGATGGAATAAAAGTCTACATGACATTTGTTTATGGGGATCCTGTATTGGAACGAAGAGATTTAGTGTGGGAACGTCTTACGCGTTTCTCAACAACAAGAACTGGAACTTGGTTTATGATAGGGGACTTTAATGAAATCATCTGTCATGAAGAGAAGGAAGGAGGCAGACAACGCACAGATAGCTCCTTTTTTCCCTTTAGGAAAATGCTAAGTGATTGTGGTATGCTGGAGTTTCCTTATACAGGGAACATGCTATCTTGGGTCGGAAATAGAGCAGAGAAGACGACGGTTAGATGCCGCCTCTATAGGACAGTTGGGAATGAGGAATGGCATGAGAAATTTCCTCATTTCAAAGTGACATATATGCGACTCTGGGGATCGGATCATCGTCCGGTCCTTGCTGACATTCTTAAGAAGAAACCGAGGAGAACAAAAAATTTAAAAGTTGACAAGAGATGGTTGGATAACGAGGAGCTCAGGCAGATTATACTTGAGGGATGGAAATCACCGGATCTCCCACCAGACGCAAGTATAATGGAGCATATAGCAAGTTGCAGGTGAGCATTAAGTGAATGGAAAAAGCAGCATAATCTGAACTCAGAGAAATCAGTGGAGGAGCTCAAGGAAAAAGTAGATCGTTTATCTTCAAATGATGATGCCACTACTGAGGAGATCGCGGAAGCTATTAAGGAACTATCCGACGCTCTTAAGGCGGAGGAGATGTTCTGGAAGCAGAAGTGTAGGATTTTCTGGCTGAGAGAAGGGGATAGAAATACTAATTTTTTTCACGCCCTTACGAAGCAAAGGAGGGCAAGGAATAGGATTACCCAATTACTGGATGAAAATGGAAATGTTGTGGAGGATGAGGAAGGATTGGTAGCCATTGCTACAAATTACTTTAGACATATCTTTCAATCATCAAATCCTGAGGCAATAGAGGAGGCACTTTCTGAAGTATCAACCACAATTACCTTAACAGATAATGAGACTTTAACAGCTCCGGTCACTTAATGGGAGGTTAAATTGGCTCTTTTCGCGATGCACCCAGAGAAAGCTCCAAGACCAGATGGAATGACGGCGCTGTTCTACCAGAAATTCTGGGATATTGTAAAGGATGATTTAACTCTTATGGTTAATTAATTTCTATTTGAGGGGACGGTGCCATCTGGATTAAATGATACCAACATATGTCTCATTCCAAAAGTGGATAAGCCAAATCAGATGAGCCAGTTACGCCCTATTAGCTTATGCAATGTTAGTTACAAGATTTACTCTAAGGTCTTATGCCAAAGATTAAAAAAGTTTCTACAGGATAGGATCTCAGAGACCTAGTCAGCCTTTGTTGCTTGGAGACAGATATCTGACAACATTTTGATAGCTCAGGAGTTGTTCCACGCTTTAAGAACAAAACCGAGTGGCCGAAATAAGAGGATGGCTATCAAAACAGATATGAGCAAGGCAAATGATGGAATGGTCCTTCATTGAGGCCACCATGAGAAAGATGAGATTTTCTGAAGTCTGGATAACTATGATAATGAGATGTGTAACATCAGTAAAATACAATGTCCTCATGAATGGACATCCAAGAGGGAATATTGTCCCGGAGAGAGGTCTACGACAGGGGGATTCTCTGTCCCCTTTCATTTTTATTCTGTGCACGGAAGCGCTCGTTAGTCTTCTAAATCACGCAGAGAATCAAGGAAAGATAGTGGGGATGTGCATCACGCGTGCGTGTCCCTTGGTATCTCATCTTCTCTTTGCTGATGATAGTCTGTTTTTCTGTATGGCGGAGCCCCGTGAATGTGAAGAAGTAATGAAAGTGGTCAAGGTATATGGACAAGCTTCAGGACAATGCATTAGTTTTGATAAGTATTCTTTACTCTTTGGTAAAACAATCGGATAGGATGTGAGACAAGAGATCAAAGACACACTTAGGATCCAAAATGAAGGAGGAATGGGGTCATATTTAGGCATACCAGAGGATATCAATGGGTCCAAATGTAAGCTCTTTGCCTTCCTTAAGGATAAGCTGAGAAGTAGAGTGAATGGATGGACTGGCAGATGGATTTCTAAAGGCGGGAAAGAAGTTATGATAAAATCAATCCTGCTTGCTCTTCCGACATATGTAATGTCTTGCTTCCTTCTCCCTTTGGAGATTTGTGAGAATTTAGCTAGTGCCATTGCACAATTTTGGTGGAGCTCAAATCCGCCAAAAAGGGGTATTCGCTGGTCAACATGGGACGAATTATGCTTACCCAGAGAAGAAGACGGAATTGGCTTTAAGATGATCATGAGTTTAACCTTGCGTTACTAGCAAAGCAACTTTGGAGTACAGAACTCGACTCTCTGGTAGCTCGCGTCTTGAGAGGCCGGTATTACAGATTGAGTACGCCTTTGCGTCAAATCAATGCTAACAACCCATCATATGTGTGGACAAGTATATCGGCCAGAAGAGAGTTGCTATTATTAGGAATTAGACAAAAAGTCCACTCGGGATATGAAATTAAAGCTTGGGAAGATCCTTGGATTCCTACTATTCATGCGAGACCAGCAACCCCAGTGGCACCGGTTCTGCATCCGAATATGCGGGTGAGCGATTTGATTAACTAAACGACAAAGTCTTGGGATGATAGCCGACTTCACGATTATATTGATGCAGCTGATATAACACTCATCAAGAGTATGGCCATTAGCTCCACGCATCGACGTGATACGTACTGCTGGAGCTATACGAGGACTGGACAATATACAGTTAAATCTGGATACTGGGTAGCACGAAATATCTTGAGGAAGGAAGATGTATCTGAAGTTTGTGAGACTAGTATCAGAAAACTCCAAGCACATGCTTGGAAGGTCAGGGCTCCCCCAAAACATTTGCCATCTTATGTGGCAGTTGATAACAGGACATGTAGCTGTTACGAGCATTTTAAACTACAAACATATGAGATGTGACAACCACTGCCCTCGTTGTGGGGAACCCGAGGAAACGATCACACATGCAATATTTGAATTCCCCCATGCATTACAAGTCTGGGCGCTATCATCTACGCCTACCAATCCCGCTCTGTTTCCAGTACAAAGCACGTACGCGAATATGGACTATCTATTCTGGAGGAAGAATGCAATAATGGAACCGAGATTGGACAGGGATCCTTATCCTTGGTTAATATGGTACATTTGGAAGGCTAGGAATGATAAGCTATTCAAAGGCATCGATAGGGATCCATTGGAGGTAGCGCGCTACGCAGAAAGTGAATGCCAAGCATGGTTCGAAGCAAATGAGCAGGACATACCGTTCTCCCTTGGGAACGAAATAGATGAAGACCAGGCCTTAAGTTTGGGAAACATATGCATGGTGGATGGATCTTGGACTTCTACGGATTCCTTCAGCGGATGTGGATGGGTGTTGAATGATAATTCCAGAAATAGCCAATTAATGGGGTTACGTAATTTTGATCGAGTGGAATCGGCGTTGCATTCAGAGTTGGAAGTACTGCGGTGGGCAATGGAGAACATGCTTCAACATTCGTCATGTCAGAGCTTTGGAACTGATTGCAAGGAGATGATCGCGATGCTCAGGAATCGTCATGCATGGTCTAGATTCTCAACGGAATTGGAAAAGTTGTTGACAATGAAGATCTGCTTTCCTAATTTCAAGATTTTTTATGTTCCTAGATTACAGAACAGCGTTTCTGATTCTCTAGCCAAGATAGCTAAGTCTTTCTATCGTAAGCTTGTGTACGTTGGTTGTTCTATTCCGGTCTGGTTACCCAGACCACCTCAAGTCGTTTGAGTAAGAGACCAGCCGTTTGATGTCAAAAACAAAAAATCTATATATCTTTGTTATTATTATAACCGATTTAATTGTTTTACATATTACCATTCAGATTAACAAGCGAAAATGTTAATGCTATATGTGACTTATTACAGTCACGCCCGTTATTGGCCAAGGTTCTTGTCAATTTCACATTTTTTATTCTATTTAAAAAATTTGTGATAGTGAATATGATTGGATAGCATGTTTAGGATAAACAAGGCAGAGTAAATATTTTTGTCATGTTGACCAAAAAAAAAAGAAAAAAATATCATCTGAGTTAATCCAAATCTGGTTGGATAGCTCTTCTAGCTTAAAATATCATAATAAAATATCTAAGTTGTGCCGATAGAAGACCACTCATTATTAAAATATACATTTTGATCTATAGTAACTTTTTATCTTTTGTGAATTCTCAGCATAAAATTTTTCTTGTTTTTATTATGGAGTCTGATACGCCCTAAATCGGAAAAGGATCACTCAGCCGAAGTTTGAATATGATCTCAGACGAATCAAATGATAAATTATGGATTGAAGGGTCGTACAACAGTTTTCGAAGACAGTTGATATACATGAAGTTCGATTATTGCTAGATATGATGCACTAGACCAACAAGAGAGAAATGGTGGATCGAAGAGTCGCACAACAGATGCGGAAGGCTGCTGATATTCCCGATTCAATGTCCTAAGATATGACGCACCTAGACGACAATGAGGATGATTCCTGGTATGACGCACCAGGACAAATCGGGTTGATCCTTTGGATATGACTTACCAAGACGAATCGAAAAGTTCCTGAAGGAACAAAAACGAGAATCACTCTTAAGGTTTCAAAAATACTCACTCAAAACTTATTTTATTTCCTTGATCAATATGGCCATATGCAAAGCATACAAAAGGTTGGAATACAAAAGGACTAGTCAAACATAGAAATTAACAACTTATAAAAACAAGGGAAGACTTGACCAAAGACTTTGAATTGATCAAAAATCATAAATGTCATTGACTTGACCAAAATTGGACGATTGTAGTCGTAAAACTCATCAGCTGGTGTCGTGCTTCCGCATGATCGACGGTCTCTGAATTGCCGTCAGATTGATATATTATTCGACCATAGCTCGTATTTTCTTGTTGGGTCTCTCTTTCTTTGGGCTGAAGCATGTCCATAAACATATTTTCATAAATCGTTAAGCCCATCTCGTTTAAAACTCAAACTCATAAGCCAGACTTTCTTGATTTGTTTCTGCTGCTGATTCGGGGCGCATCATTCCCTCCTCCTTTAAAAAGATTTTCCCTCAAATATGTTTTTCTTTAGTTTCAGATGTAATGATCTCTTGGCTTTTCGTAGAGCTCTCTGTTTTTTATATATAGAAAAGAAAGGTAGAAGATGGATGAAGAAGATGAAAAGATAAAAAAAATGAACAGACAAGTACCAGGTGAGTGGCTCTGATACCAAATGATACGCCCTAAATCGGGAAAGGATCACTCAACCGGACTTCGGATATGATCTCAGACGAATCGAATGAGAAATGATGGATTGAAGGGTCGCACAATAGTTGCGGAAGACTGTTGATATACCCGAAATCCGATTATTACTAGATATAACGCACTAGACAACCAAGGGAGAAATGGTGGATCAAAGGGTCACACAGCAGATGTGGAAGGCTGCTGATATTTCCGACTCAATGTCCTAGCATATGACGCACTTAGACGACAATGAGGATGATTCCCTGGATATCACGCACCAACGAATCGGGTTGATCCCTTGGATATGACGCACCAAGACTGGCCAAAAAGTTCTCGAAGGAAAAAAATGAGAATCACTCTCAATGTTCCAAAAATACTCACTCAAAACTTATTTTATTTCATTGATCAATATTGCATTTATATAATAGGCAAAGCATACAAAAGGTTGGAATACAAAAGGACTAGTCAAACATAGAAATTAACAACTTGTAAAAATAAGGAAGACTTGACCAAAGATTTTGAATTGGCCAAAAATCATAAATGTCTTGACTTAACCAAAATTGGACAATTGTAGTCGTAAAACTTATCAGCTGGTCTCGTGTTTCCTCATGATCGACGTCTCTGAATTGCCATCAGATTGATATATTATTCGACCATAGCTCGTATTTTCTTGTTGGGTCTTTATTTCCTTGGGTTGAATCATGTCCATAAACATATTTTCATAAATCGTTAAGCCCATCTCGTTTAAAACTCAAACTTATAAGCCAAACTTTCTTTATTTGTTTCTGCTGCTGATTCGGGACGCATCAGAGTCAATTTTAACTCCATTTTTAGTTTTTCTCTTTCATTTCTTTTTCACTTATTTACTCTAATATTGTTAGAAATGTCATGAAATCATTTGTATTTATTCTAGCTAAATTTGTAACGTCGAGGTTCGATAATCCTATAATATTGGGTGGTTATAATGTTTTGCTACACACCGCTTATAATCTATGAATTAAAAATTCATTACTAATATTATATGATCCTACAAAATCACACACCTAAGCAAATTAGATCATAAATATTTGAGATTTTATATAGAGTTATTGACACTTTAGATCACATTATGTATTGTTCTATCATAAAAGAGCACTTTGTGCTACTAGAACACTTTATAATGGTTAAATACTGAATTGTCCCTCAAAAAGCAAACTAGAGTCGTTTAGTTATAGGTTTGGTATTTTTTTGGTTTTTGAATCTTTTTCATTTTCTAATTTCTTTAGGAATTTTTTAAAAAAATAAAAGGAATACAATGTGTTACTCGCCCTTCTCTCCGGTAAAACTCTAACATGTATGAGAAATTCGACAAGCTCTCGCTGGAGACAAGATCTAGTCTCCGTCGTCACTCTTCTTGGCGTCACCTGTGTTTAATAGGTGGCAGTGGTTTGCGGACATGGACCGTATTTTTGGTAGTAATCTGTTAAAAATTTATAAATGTCCAAAAAGCTTGTTTCTTTAGTCGTTTTCTGATTATAGTTGATTAATCTTTACAAGGTTTGAAACTTTTTGTGTTAAAAACGCAAAAAACTGGTGATTAAGTGAAAAAAATTCGATGACGGCTTGGATAAAAAAACATTGCAGACTCTGTGTAACCTAAAAGAAAGATGACAAGTTATTTACCAAATTGCCACAAATTAAAGAAAATGTCAGAAAAAAAAAACAGAGTTTCCTACGGATTAAACCCAAGTCTTGAATGACTGTAAATAAGCACATTATCGCTAGACCCAAGTCTTTCATTGTTTTGCATCTTAGATCCCTATATTTGTGCTTCTTCTCTATTTGGTGCCTAATTATTTAAACAAAAGTTATATATTAATATTACATGAGATTGATGTATGTGTGTACATAATAAGTGGACTAATGTGTACATGGAACAACATAGAATACCATATTTTTCAGGCGTGAAATAAATGTGTACATTTTACAAATACTATGTGTACATAACATTTATGGTGTACATATGTGCAATTTTATAGTGTACATATTTACAGCATACATGTGAAAATTGTGAAAATGAATCTCTAATAACATAGAATACCATGTGTACATAAAATTTATAGTGTACATATGTACAACTTTATAGTGTAAATTATGAAAATGATTCTCTAATATGCTTTTAATTCTGTTTAAATTTCATCAATATAATAATAATTTATATAAACTCAAGTTCCAAGTGTACGACACCTTAGAAGTAGATGTGTAATGAAAAACAATTAATATTTGATTTTTTATCAAGATAAAATAATGTCAATGTGTACACATATATTTTACTATCCATGTGTACAATATTTTATGAAAAATCACATGTACCGTTCATCGTAAATTTCACAATTTATGACACATAGTCTTCAATGATTTAAAGAATATAAAATTCTTTTATTTTAAGAAAAAAAAACTTATTTTACAATTTTATTCTAAAATCTAAGAATCTTACTTTCTTAAAACAAAATTAATTTTCTGTCAAAATTTGTATTTCTATTCTTTAGCTTATAGAAACAAATATTTGTCTTTCTAGATTTGGGGTACAAAATATATGGGATATGAGCTAAACTGAGTTTTATCATAATTTCGATGAATATCTTATCATTTGCGGCTGATGCGTAGTTTTCTCATGTAATGATGTAGCATGTGTATTTTCAGCCGAAATAAAAATAAATTACCTATAAAAAATAACAGAAACACTCTATTAAACTCTTAAAAATGCATAAATATGAAACTGTAAATTAAAAAAGGTATTTGTTGTGTACATTATACCCATGTACACAATTTATTATCCATATGTACAATGATTTACATGTACACTAATTAATATGTACAATAACACATGAACAGAAATAATTTTGTGTAAGTATGTTGTTCATTGATATCTCATGGTTTTAGTAAGTTTTTACATTTGTATTTAGAAGATTTGGTGCATATAATTGTTTGACAAGGTCAAAAATGTAGATTTAGAAGTTTTGGGTTAATTCAAGAACACTTATATGCAAATCTAGAAGTTTTTAGGTAACAATAGAAATATTTAAAATTACAAGGACCAAGTGAAAATTAATGAAACTTGATCTCAAAGTTCAACAATGGTGGTTTCAATTTCAGATGCAATGACGGCTTTGCTTTATTGTGTACATTATGAAAGGACTACGATCACGGTAAGACATCGTTAAAGCTTCCCACTGGACTTAAGACTGTGGAAGAGAATACATGTGGATTGCAACGGTGGAGCTCCTCGTGTCTGTGATTTCGGTGGAGAACTTGTCAAATTACAGCAATCTCGTTCTATCACTGTGAATCAGCCACTGTGAGCCACCGGAAACGTCTACAGTACGGATACATCAAGGAAATTCCCTTCTCGTGCTTCATAGCTCATATGAGATCTCACACACATAAGAGGTCAAGGAGGATGCACAACAGAATTGTATCTATGAATCGTGTGACAAATATTTGTTTGACAGAGTTCACAATTTTTTTGATAAACACTCAATTTCTTAAATGTCAATGGTTTTATCAAGAAAAATGTTAGATTAGCTTTAGAAAAAAAAATGGATCTGATAGATTAGAAGAGAGGGTTAACAAAGAAAAAAGAGAAAGTGAAAAAGTGGGACCCATCAATTATTATGGTTTGTTCTAGTTAGCAAATCTAACGAATTATGAGAAACAAATTAAAGGAAAGTGTTGAGTAGCTGAAAGTAACCCACAATGTAATTAATAAGTATACATGTGACTCTTGATGTAATTTTCTGTTTTATAAATATGTTTATATTATCTATATATATATATATATATATCTCTATAATATTATTTGAGAAGTCACTTTCCTATGTGGCAGACTCACGTTGACTCTTACACCGGTTGATTACTATGATACCCTTGATGAATATATTTAAATAGTATATTTAAATAATATTATTAATTTTATGTTTAGTTTCCTTTTTAAAACATTCCAAATAACTTTTATAACAAAAAAGAAAAAAAATTATTAAATTTAAAAAATGAAAATATATGTTTATATAATATGATTTCATTAAAAAGGAAAGTTCACAAAATAGTAATGTACTATCAAAATAGTAAAATAGTATTATTAATTTTGTATTTAATTTCCTTTTTAAAAATTTCCAACTAAAATTTATAATAGAAAAAACATCTATAAAATTTAAAAGGAAAAATTAAAAACGAAAATATATGTTTATATAATATGATTTCCTTAAAAGGGAAAATTAACAAAATAGTAACATCCATTAAAAATATTTTAAATAACCTAAAATGTACTTTTTAATTAATAAAATACTTTCTTTATATCTGTATTTTCTTATATGAAAATATATATTTTTTATATAATGTGATTTCATAACAAAAAATTCACACATATAATTTTGATATTTGAAAAAAAATTTTACTTTTAAACATAATTTTAAGTAACATAAACAAGTATATGTTTTTATTCACTAAAATAGTTTTTAATTAAAATTATTGAATATTTTATTTATTTTCATATATTTAGCTGACTATAGTATCTTTCAACTAAAGCAAAAAAAAATATATTTATAAATTAAATTTTACTTATATAATATGACTTCTCAAATACAATAAACATATTTTAATCAAATAATTACAAAATATTTTAAAATATTATACCACTATATACTTTAATGACATAGATATGTTATATTCTATCATTATTTAAATTATATGTTTCTTAATTTTAAATTTTTTTTTCTTTCGAAAGATTTTTGTAGTTTGTTTTATTTGTTTGTTTTAATATCTTTTAGTTTGTTTAGATAATTTAATTAATTTTAAATCAGATTTCTTAATAGTTTAAATATTTTGAATTTTTTTGTCAACTTTTAATGTTTAAAAAATATTTTTTGGGATGATTTCAGATATTGGTTATAATCTAATCCAAACTGAATTGAGAAGACCAAATAGAATCCAATCTGATAATTAGTAAAATTCAAATAAGATTTATGAGAATAATACCAAAATCTGAAAATACGTCTCAATCAAATCAGAACCGACGAAGTCTCAAACATCTAGACCTATGATGATTTAAGATACCAACATTTTTATTCATCATTTTATAATCGATAAATACAGTAGTATTGCAAAATGTTAAAAACCATTTAATGAATAAATATTAGTATAAAAATTTCACTCCGCGCATGCGCGCGGGTTATCATCTAGTTGCATAAATATTTTGAGAAGTTACATCAAGATTTGCTGCACGTTTTTATTTGATTATTATTTTTCTAAATCCAAAACTGAACCCATTCATTGTGGTTCATGTTGTAAACCAAATTGTTTGGTTTAGCGAGAACTGTATGTCCATTATAAGTTCTAGATTTTGAGACTTTGGAACGTAATCTTTTTATCTTTTGTGTTAAAACCTAATTTGATTAGGATTTAAACATTAGGTTTAATTATAAATAACAACTTTATTATTTATAATCAAATTAGAATACATATAAGATATGTAACACTTATATTTATTTTATATTAAATATGAATTTAAATATAAATATTAATTGAATTAAAAATTGTTCTTCAATTAATTTTAAGTAATTTTGATGTATACCCAATCGTATCAGCCATCAATGTTCGTTTCTTTGTAAGATGGACTTGCCAAAGTAAGGTATTTGTAATTACATGAGTGAGGTGGATGGTAACGGTTACCATATGAAACAAGATTGGTTTACTTGATTAGGTTATCAAAACGGTTTTGGATTTAGAGACATAGGTTGGATAAGACATAAGATGTCATCTGACAACCAAAAATTATATTGGATATAATTAGCAAAGGTTGCTTATCTAAATAACTTGAATTCGGGCTATGAACCAAAGCTCACTCGGATTTTAGTGAAATATGGATCTTAGATTATTCATTTGAGGAAAATGTTTTGAATATAATACGAGTTTTCTTAATTGTAGAGATTTCTCAAATTCATGAACATCATATTAACTTTTCCCATTCTTCTATCTCAGAAATATCAATTTCCCACAGCTCGTTTTCATTGTGATATGTCTTTGAGAAGGACAAATTGAATGGATCGAACTTTCTCGAATGGTATCGTAACCTGAGAATTGTTCTCAAACAGGAGAAAAAGGACTATGTCCTCGAAAATATTCTTCCTGAAAAACCTAAGACCAATGTCCAACATGCTGTAAGAACTGCTTATGAGAAGCATGTCAGTGATAGGGTCGATGTGTGTTGTCTTATGTTGGCAACCATGAACTCAGATTTGCAGAAGTAATATGAGAACGTGGATTCACCAATTGACATGATCACTAGCTTGAAAGGTATGTTTCAGGAGAAAGCTCGAACTGAGAGATACCAAACGGTTAAGTTTCTCATTGAATGAAACTTACCAAAAGATGGTCCAGTTAGCCCACATGTCATTAAGATGATGGGTTATATTGATAACTTGGCTAAGCTGGATTCTCCTATCAGCCAAGAGTTGGCGACTGATCTCATTCTAAGTCATTTCCTTTAAGCTATGATCAGTTTGTTATGAACTACAACATGAACAACTTGACAAAGACTTTGACTGAGCTGCATAAAATGCTTAAAACAGCTGAACCCAACATTGAGAAGGATACCCCAAATGTTCTTATGGTACAAGGGGGTAACAAGTTTAAGAAACAAGGTAAGAACAAAGGAAAGGGTAAGTCAGGCTGGATTGTGAATCCAAGCAAGCCTGGTCCTTTTCAAGTTTAAGACTGCTCCTTCTAATGTTGATAAGTGCCATTATTGTAATGGTTCTGGACATTGAAAAAGAAACTATGAGAAATACTTGGAAGATCTGAAAAGGAAGAAGATTTCTTAAACATCATCTTCAGGTATTTATGTTATAAAAGTTAATGTTACTATTTATGATTCTACCTCTTTGGAATTTGATCATGGCTGTGGTGCTCATATTTGTAGAAATATGGACTAAACAATAGTAGAATCTTAGAGAAATGACAAGTGGATCTACACGAAGGAAATGGAGCAAGAGTTGATGCATTTGTTATAGGAACATTTCAGTTGTGTTTGTCTTCATGCATGGTTTTGTAAACTAAGAATTGCTACTATATACCTGCTATAAGCAGAAATACCCTTCCAACGAGATCAACGTCCCCATCTGCACCAGTTTTGCATCCGAATATGAGAGTGAGCGATCTTATTAACCAAGAAACAAAGTCTTGGGATGAGGGCCGGCTGGAGAACTATGTAGCTGTTGCTGATATACCACTCATAAGGAGTATGGCCATTAGCTCAACACACTGCAGGGACACATATTGCTGGAGTTATACAATGAATGGACAGTACACAGTCAAATCTGGATAGTGGGTTGCACGGAATATATTGATGAAGGAGGAGGAAGATGTAGTTTGTGAACCTAGTATCACAAAACTCCAGGCACATGCGTGGAAGGTTAAAGCACCCCAACAGATGTGTCATCTTATGTGGCAATTTTTAACAGGTCATGTGGCTGTTACAAGTACTTTGAACTATAGACATATGAGATATGATAACCACTGCCCACGATGTGGGGAGCCAGAGGAATCAGTCACACATGCAATCTTTCAGTGTCCACCTGCAATGCAAGTCTGGCCTTATCATCTACACCAACCAGCCTTACCTTGTTTCCACTTCAAAGCACTTATGCGAATATGGACTTCTCTTCTGGAGGAAAAATGCCATAATGGAACCGGAATTGGATAGGGATCCATATCCCTGGCTAATATGGTATATTTGGAAGGCTCGGAATGATAAGTTGTTCAAAGGAATTGATAGAAACCCATTGGAGCTACCCCGGTATACAGAGAGTGAGTGCCAAGCCTGGTGCCAAGCCAATGACCAGATTATATCACCGCCACAAGGAAGCTTAGATGTTGAAAGCCAGACCATAAGTCTGGGTAAAATCTGTATTGTAGACGGTTCTTGGACCTCTACAGCTCAGTTCAGTGGATGCGGTTGGGTTTGGAATGACAATGTGGGAAATAGTCAGTTACTAGGATTGCGTAATTTTAATCGATTGGAGTCTGCTCTGCACTCTGAGCTAGAAGCACTGCGGTGGGCAATGGAGAATATGCTTCAACATTCGCGATGTCAGAGCTTTGGGACGGACTGCAAGGAGATGATAGTGATGCTCAGAAATCCTCATGAATGGCCAAGCTTCTTAACGGAATTGGAAAAGCCCATGACGCTGCATATTTGCTTCTCATATTTCAAGATCTTCTATGTTCATAGGACACATAATGGTTTTTCTGATTCTTTAGCTAGAACTGCTCGATCCTTCTATCGAGATCTTTATTATGTTGGTTGTTCTATTCTGGTCTGATTACCCAGACCACCTTAAGTTTGAGTAATAGATCAGCTTTTCGTTGTAAAAAAAAAAAAGCAAAAATATTACTCATTGTTTGGATTTGAGAAGATTTCATAATTTGATTAAAACAAGTGATGTTTATTTGATCATTATGATATCTTTTATAGTAGATGTCTATTAGAGAATGAACTTCATATTCTAGACCAAAACATGCATGTTTATAACATTAGTACCAAAAGGATTCAAGTCTAATGACACAAGTCAAATTTTTCTTTGGCATTTTCGTTTGGGCCACATAAATGAGAACTGTATCAAAAGCTTCATAGTGATGAACTTTTGATATCATTTGATTATGAACCATATGAGAAATTTGAATCTTATTTATTGGGTAAAATGACTAAGGTTCCTTTTTAGTGGACACAGTGAAAGAGCTAGAAGACTTGTTGGAACTTATACATACTGATGTATGTGAACTAATGAGTATAAATGCTAGAGGATACTATCAGTACTTCATGGTTATGTTTATCTAGAAACATAAGTCAAAATCTTTTGAAAAGTTCAAAGAATTTTAGAATGAATACAAATTCAGCTTGACAAGAAAATATAAACTCTTCGATCCGATCGAGGTGGATACTATTTGAGTCAAGCGGCTAATGATCATCTGAGAAAATGTGAAATTGTTTCACAGCTCACTCCTCCCAGGTACCACAACTGAATGTTGTATCTGAAAGGAGAAATTGCGCTTTATTAGATATGGTTCGATCAATGACGAGTCATGTAGATCTTCCATTATCTTTTTAGGGATACGCTCTAAAAACTGCGTTTACCCTAAGTAGATGTACATCAAAATCAGTTAAGAAGACACCATATGAGATGTGGACTGGAAATATTCCAAATTCTAATGTGTGTGTCAAGCGTATGTTTTCTGATAACCTTGGACCCAAATCTGATGAATGCCTTCATTGGTTGTCGTGAAGAAACCAATAGCTGTTGCTTTTACAACCCCACCGAGAACAAAGTGTTTGTTGTTCGTAGTGGTGATTTTCTAGAAAGAAAATTTCTTTCCAAGAAGAATAGTGGGCTTAAAGCACAGCTTGAAGGAGTTTGAGAAACGCAGAAAGTTGTCTCGTGGAATAAGAATCTATAGAGATATATTAAATAAGAAATCAAGATACTTATATCGATAAGGTCTTGCATATATTCAAAATGCATGATTCCAAGAAAGGCTTTTTACTAATGTCTCATGGCATAACTCAGTAAGACTCAATTGCTTGTGTTTTAGCATGACGAGTTATACCATTCTGATCTAGGTGAAAGTCACTAGAAAGTATTCAAGACTATCCTTAAGTATTTGAGAAATACTAAGGATAACTTTAATTTGTGGAGGAATTGATGAACTTTTTGAGTGGTGAGTTGGAAGAGTTCCAAACAAAGCACCATGACAGAGTCTCAACGGATGCAAAAGTTGTTGATCCATTGACCAAGCCTCTTCTACGGCAGAAGAATGAGAGTCATACTGCAGCCGTAGGTATTAAGTATCTTAAGATGTGATCTTAATTTTAGTGGGAGTTTTTACGTTCATGATATGTTTTTTACATTGACATACATTTGGTTATGTATTCAAACTAATGAAATTGTTTCATATTTATTTTATTATTAAATCATTGAAATAAATGTACCAAAATCATTTATATCATTCTTATAAGTCATCAAGTACGTGACTTGATCATGAAACCCTATAAGTGAAAGATGGTATAAATTATTGAGATCCCTAGTCAAGGTTGTTAACATGGGACATTAATAGCCGAGAATGACTAGTATGTGAGGTGACTGATGACTAAGTTTCATGGAGACATTCAATATGTGGTATTGAATTCAATCACATGGATATGTGTTAGAGAACACATGATCAGACTGACCCTCTAATGAGAACTCTACAAGATTGTTATTTGAGTGCCATGATAGGTTCTCATTACGATTATAGAGTATAGTCCTTACACCTGAGTTCCTCATGATTTTTTACTGGTGGATTAGTTCGCTTTGAATTTGTCAAACGTCAGTTGTAACTGGTGATTATAAAGGCATTGATTAGGTGTTTTATCAAGTTTATAAGAAACATGGATGGAACAAGATGGGATTTTTCCCTCCTATACAACGGGAGATAAATATCTCTAGGCATATCGAAGATTTGCTACTAAGAAATGCATGGTCATGCTCAAAAGAGGTGATTGTCAGTCGTTTGTCTTATCAGTATAAATCAGAGTTCGATAAACATGATCTAGCTTTATAAGGATGACACTAGTTCTTGCCTTATGCTGAGATGAAGATATAGACACAAAAGGCTTATGAGAATAGATGATTCTAGTACAAGTGAGAGATTCTTGGGAATTTTCTAAAATCATTTGTACTTACTATAGTTAAAGTTGTAACGTCGAGGTTCGATAATCATATAATATTGGGTGGTTATAATGTTTTGCTACACACCGCTTATAGTCTATGAATTAAAAATTTATTACTAATATTATATGATCCTACAAGGTCACACACCTAAACAAATTAGATCATAAATATTTGGGGTTTTATATATATGTTTATATTATATATGTGATATATAATATACACGTGAGATATACATGCACGTGATGGTGCAAGTTGGTGAGTTAAGAAGTGATAATTATCACTTGGGCTTAGCCCATTAACTTCCTAAATGTGCTTAGGTTATATGCTTATAAAACGGTCACCTAAGTGACTTGATGATCATATGAAAAACAGCCGACTAAATAAACCCTAGAGAGACAAAAGAGATTGTCAAATTTTAAAGACTTAATCTCAACGGCTCATATCGATTCAGTTTGTGTGTGTGGATATAGGCAGATGCACGATGTTTGAAGTGCTTAAAACCTAGTTATCTTTTGTTTATCTTCCACTATAAAATAACTAGGTATATTCGAAATTCTATAGATCTAGATTTATTTCAGTATTAACATGAGATTCTAGACAAATAGAATTCATAGGTTATTTTTTAAATCGTTATAAACGGGTATGAGTTCCTACAAATATTTATTCCTCTCAGTCACTCAATTTTTATCAATTGCAACCTCCATTTCTACCAGTCAAGTGAAAATGTTTTTCATCTCATTTGCTCCAAAAAATAAATGTTTGAGAAATATTTTCTTCACTCTTAGTTACTTTTTTATTTTTCTACTTTCTTACGTCAATAAATACAGTCAGATCTAATGATCAATATATGTCTCCATATATGAGATTGATGTGATGTTTAATCAAATTTATTGTTCTCTATACATTAAATCGGTGGTGTCATTTGAGTATTTAGGGTCCGAATAGTAATTGTAGATTTTATAATTTAAACAGGACAGAATTAAAGTACCGTACTGTGCAACTGTGATTCAAGTAATTTATGGGATAACTCCGATTTTGATAAAATATTGTAGCGGATTTTAATAAAAAAAATATAGTGTGGTTTTTATAGAAATAGTAGTGCGGTTTTTATAGAAAAAGTTGTACGATTTTGATAAAAATAAATAATGTAAAATAAATATAATACAATTAAATTATTATTTTTTATTTCATGATAAGTACAAAGTTGAATAAAATTTTAATAGAAACTTTAACTAACTTTTTTGTATTTTATATAGATGATTTATTAAGTTATTACCAACATATGTTATGTTAGTAAATTCTTTTTATTGTTATAAATTTTGAAAATAGTTAAACAGATAATTTATTTATATTATACATATTACTATTAAACAAATAATTAATAGATAGTAGGTCAACTAATTGGTGAAAACAGTCATAAAAGTAATTGTATTTAAAATAAAAATGTCTTTTAAATAAAAATAAGTTAATATTTGAATAATCTATAGTCTTAAACATTTAACTAATCAGTTTTCTTTCGTTCACAATAGAAATACACCAGTTGTCAATGTATTGTATATGTTTCTGTAATAAATATGAATGTTTTAAATTAAATAATAATATAATCTAATGGAAAAACGCACACAAACTTAGAGCATGTTTATTGTAAGGTTCTTAAAGTGGGGGTTCTTAACGGAATTAAGAACCCAGCTCTTAACTTTTAATTAAAAAAATTAAGAATCGGCTCTTAAATAAGAATAGATCAAGATCCGCGCACTTGCGCGGGTTTTATTTTTGGATGTATTCTATATAATTAAGTTATATATAGTTTTGAGTTTGTTCAATTCTATTTTATATATATATCAAAACTGTTTTTTTGTATTAATAGTGTTCAGCAGTGTATTACGTAGATATAACCATGCAGTGAAAACACTTATTATGTACGTTTGTTTGAAATGAAATATTAATTGAGAGTTTTTGTTTTGATGATTTAGTTAATTTTGATGATTAGTTAGTTTTGATGATTAGTTGAGAGTTCAAAATTAATTGAAAACGCTATATGTTTGCGTTTTGATGATTAGTTGAGAGTTTAGTTACTTCTGATTAGACCTGAGACTTAATATCTGATATCTGTTATCCAGTCTGGGTACGTTCTGATCCTCTCTGAATAAATGGATATTCGGAGGTAAGGATCATATAGTGATTTTATGGATCCGGATAGTGAAATTTAGGTCTGGATATCCAGATACGGATCTACTATACATTTTTCAAATATTTAAAATAAAATTATATTTATAGATGTATGTTGTATATAATTTTCCATAAAATAAATATATTTATTTTTTTTAAATTTCAATGATTTTGACCCGCACTTAAGTATGTTACAAATGTTTTATTAATTTGTAAGAATTTTGACTATTTAAAACATTTAACATTCAAATCATCGTTTTTAATCCCGATTTGAATCGCGGTCGAACTGTAAAACCCAGTGATTCGATATATCCCGGTTTTGATTTTAATGATGAATATATTATTTAAAAGTCCGATAAAACCAACAAATATCGCTAAAATCTGAAACTAACCGTTTAATCCGATGGGTAGCCAATATGAAATCCAATATTATAATAATTATGTTCATATGAAAATCAAAATAGTATAACTGGTTATATTTATTTTAAAAGATTTAAAACTGAAATAAGGCATAATTAATCTTTTTAATTTGTTTCATGTTGATTAATGTTTATATTAATATATTATAATAAAAATAAGCAAATATTTTTACAATTTATTTTTTATTTGATAATTATTTTGTGTGCCTCATATAACAATCCACGAAATGTTTAACTGTAAAAACATTAAGCATAATTTGTAATAATATAACCAAATATTATAAATATTAATTAACATTTAGTATTTTACTTTTAAGTAAATATTTTTTTTATCCAAGTAAATTTATTTTGATTCGTATTTATAATTTTTTTTTAAGTAAACATAAGTATTATTTGGTAAAAATTGAAATTGTTCTTTATAATTAATAACAATCAAAAAATTTAATTGTAGAGATTTTCTGTTTAGAAAAAACATATACTAGTAATTTTCCAAAGAATAAGAAAGTATATATCTAAATTAAATGTTATTTAATAGTTGAATGCGGATATATGACCAACTTTCTAAACGTGAAGTATAATTATCTTCCTATTAATTATAAGATACAGAAATATCAGTAATTTCCTAAAGAATAGATATCCGCGAATATCATATCATATCACAGTTAGTCTAATTAGACATATAATATTAAATTAATAATGTGAAGGCCAATTTAAAAATCTTACCTAGAAGAAGTTGGGATATTTCTGTTTTAACAAGATAGATATTTAAGAGCCCGTTCTTAACCTTACGATAAACTTACTCTTACGTACTGCACCATAAATGAGCGAAGATGAAATCTGTGCGGAATGTCTAAAATATTGAACAAACAAAAAAAAAATATTTTTCCTCTTCTTTAGTAAGTGTCTTATTCATATCAAATATGCTTTTTAGTTGCAAACCCACTGATTGGTGACACTACTGCAGTTTTTACAAATAACTCACTGCTACAGTTAATACCGCTGTTACTATTCATTACTTTAGAATCTTCAATAGGGGTTCTAGACATAATTTTTTAAAAATATATATATATTTAATATTAATATTAGTATTTAATAATGCTCTTAAATTTACGTGGAAACACAATCTAAAAATTCTCAACATAAATATTTTGGATGTATTTCCTAAAATAAAGTTAAAAATCCTAATTAAGTACTAATATTAATATAGACATGCATATTATCTATTTTGATGATTTTAGGTTGAGGATCCCATTAGAGGTGCTCTTACAAAAGGTATTGCAAGGGATTACCTAAATTATTTTCACATGTTCATCCTTATTTTTTTGCATTTTTCTCGTTTATTATCTCTTAAAACTTGTAGTTTTGTCATTCAAAACCATATTCCAAACTTTTAAACTCCAAAAGTGAAAAATTAGGCCAATACACCACGGTCTACAACCACCAAGCACTTCACCGCACATTAATCGGCTGCCCAACCTACGTTTTCACCGCTCATTAATCGGCTGCCCAACCTGCGTTTTCGAATTTTACTAATAACATAAGGTTGAAATTAAACACTCCTAATAGAATTTGTGGTGATAAGAAGCATATTATACTTAATATAATTATAAAAAAAATATCTGTTAAACAAGACCAAGTCCGATCCTAAGACCAACTCTAGTCCATCCATATTTTAAAGATCTTTACTATAAAAAAATATAGCTGGAACTTTTCTTCAATACCCCTGTTCGTTTAGAAAACGCTGACGCAGTAGCTTGCGGTCAAATTTATGACTGTTTTCTTGTTCAGATATCTGGAGAGTAACATCGCTGCCGGTACTTTTGCCTATCAAAAATAGTCGCAGCGTTATTCTAACTGCCGCTACTTTTTACAGCGTCACAGACGATGTCAGAAACATCCGCGAAAGTAATCGCCGCGTCAGCATAATTGATTTTCCACCATTTTTTTGTTTATTTTTTACGTTCAGTTTCTAGCTGCAAGCGGCTGCGTCAGCATCCTCTAAACGAACAAGGGTAAGGTGTTCCTCTAGATCCAGTTTCGCGTAGCCGCATAGATTTTTGTTTTTGCTAATCTCAAGTAAATTAAAATGTATATATAAACTATTTGATTTGTTTAATAAAGTTTGGTGTTATATATATAACTTGGTTTTATTTTTTAAATTGATATGTTATTAGATTTTCAAGTTAACAGATTAGATTTGTCTTGGCATGTATGTTGATATACCACTATGAAAACATAAATATGTAACTTTATTACAGTTGTTTTGGGACTTTTATAAGTTATTTGATATAAGTTTAATTTGTATTATATTGATTTAAAATATTATATATGTTAAAATAACAAATATTCATATAGGTTAATTTCGTAAAAAGAGGCATTTACTTATTACAAAGATGGTTTATATGTTTAAGTATCTTTCTATCTATTTTCAATTGTTAAAGCTCTTTTAAGATTTAATGAAATGTTTTATATGTTTGATTACATAGTCCCTAAAATATACAGTATAATTCTACAAATATTAATTACTGTAAGTGGAGGATAGATGAATTGAGCTTGTTACGTATATAGTGAGAGGATAGATGAATTAAGCTTGTTGCGTATATAGTGAGAGTGTGAGACTGTGAGAATAAAGAATGGAAAGAAAAATCCCAGGTTCAAGATATAAGTGGTGAGTTTACAAAAATAAAAAAGATATACAATAAAATCTGTATAAATTATTAATACTGAGAATACACCAAAACTATAATTTTATATTAATTTATAGAGATTATTAATTTATAGATATATTAATTGAACCAAGAACTTAATTTGAGACTATAAAATTAAATTAGTTTATAAAGATTTTTATTGTATATTAATTTATAGAGTATTAATTTAAAGAGGTTATATTGTAAGTGGTGGGAATAACTTCTGTTTTAGCCTTTAATCAAGTACTTGCTGTAATTAGTTTAGTCATATAATTAATAAACTTTCTCAACTAATTAAGACCATATTTACAGTTAAGTATTTGTAAAATTACTTCGATTTTGAGTTTTATACTAACAGATTCAGCTAGTTCACGTGTTTGGTGTCCAATTCATGATGTGATTGGTCATTGGTGGAGAAAATTGTAGTGAGAGTAAACAATTTCTCAAATAAGTAGCGTGAATTAGGGAATTCCTTTATTTTTTCCCCTTTGACTGGTGTAAAAAGAGTGACTCTGGTATTAAAATTTTGTTACTCCACTTTTCTTACACTATATGTTAAATAGTCAGACCCTACGTTGTCTAACATGCAAGTGAAATTTGGTCAGGTAACAGACAAGTCATAAACACATTTGAAGATAGGGACATTCGGTAGGTGCAAGTTATGCAAAACTTGAACAAGTAATGAATGAATTTGATTAACTATCATTTACCACGTGCCTATCCAGCTGTGATCGCACTTCATCATCTTACTAAGAAACGGAAGTGCATTAGGCTCAACTATTTAGTATCTTATTTTCCTACCTTTGTATGTGTTCTTATTCAATGTTATGACTCACATTGGGTGTATTAGGTATTAGTATCTGAAACACAAGCTCTCTGTCAACTTTAGAATATTTTATATAATTATATTTGGAACGGTTTATCCGAAGACATTACCGTAGCAACGTTGAATTTCATGTGTGTTGATCCGTTACCAAAAACAACAGTTAGTTTTGTTTTGGGTGCAAACTCATCACTCAACAGTTAGCGAGAAACTTATAATTACATAAAGTAAGAAGGTACAATAGTTAATGGCAAGTGTTTAAAGAGGTATAATATCTAACACCGACTAAAATATTGTGAGAAATTTGGTGTTGCTGAATCGTCATCTCCAACCCCTAACGTTAGGCACGCCCAAGATAAATATCCCACATCGCAAAATCATGTGACGTAAACCTGGTAGAATCTTATCTACCCTACTATGTAAGTTTGGAAATTTATAAATACTATCAAACATAATACTAAAATAATTTAATAACCTATCTGGTAATTGGCAAGTGGCGGTAGAAAATAAAGTGGTGTAGTGAGAAGAGAACAATGATGATGTCATCAGTAGTCTTAAGAGTTAGGGGTAGAAATGGAGAAAAATCAAGAAAATATGATGAAAGTGGAAACGTAAGCTTGCTGGCTTTTGCGTGTTCTCTGTGTCGGGACCAGACATGCATGATGCATCAGACTCAGAGTCATACATCCGTGATTCAGTGTTTTATCCTTCTTCCATCTCTATTGTTTTACTCCCTTCATGTTTCCTTTTATGCTTTTTTTGGGGTCAAATGTTTCCTTTAATGCTATGATATGACATATGATAAACTAGATTCTGTTGATAAAAAAAAAGAGATAAACTAGATTCTTTCAATGAGATCAAGATTGGGAGAAAGAGATTGTGAAATAAATTTTCATTAATGTAACTGAGGGAGAAGGGTATGTTTGAATACAATTGTAAAACAAATCAACTACTTAACCGTACTAAACCATCTAAACCAACTATATACCGAGCATAGCAGAAAAAAATATCACGAATAATAAAAGAAACTTAGGATATCAGGTAGATCTACGTCCATGTTTATATTGGCCTTTGGCCTTGTATAGCTGGACTCAACTAAAATAATAATTCAGAAAATAATTATGAGTGGTTCATTTGGTAACTCAATTTCACCGAGTGAGTGAGTGATGTACTCCAATAGTAAATTCGACGCTTTGTAACAATTTCCTATTATTATTTCTTTTTGAGCAAATTTTCCTATTATTATTTTTTTTTGAGCAAAATTTCCTATTATTATTTTTTAAAGCACACTATGCTCAAACTAGTATAAAAACAAGAACCCACCTTAACTCTTCTCCTCATTCCTCACTACCACCCGCCAATAAAAGATCCAAAAAAATCTTGCTAAACCGACCGGTCTTCAAATGGGAACGGTGGACTACACATACCCTCAAGGAGCGGAGGAGCCGCACCGTCGCCACCACACAGTGGAGGCACCGCAGCCTCAGCCGTTCTTGAAGTCACTTCAGTACTCAGTGAAAGAGACCTTTTTTCCAGACGATCCTTTCAGACAGTTCAAGAACCAGAAGACATCAAGAAGAGTTGTACTAGGCCTCCAATACTTCTTTCCAATATGTGAATGGGCTCCACGCTACAATCTCAAGTTATTCAAATCGGATCTCATCGCTGGAATCACCATCGCTAGCCTCGCCATCCCTCAGGGCATTAGTTATGCTAAACTCGCTAACTTGCCTCCCATTCTTGGCCTTTGTAAGCGTTATACCTTCTTCTTCTTTTTTTTTTTAACGGCTATTTTGTATTAATCAGTTTTTAATTGTTAATTTACTGAGAACGAGAAAGAACAAAACAACCTCCGTTCCAGCATCTTTTTGTCGCCAACTCAAATATATTATTCAAGAAAAGGTCAAATTATTGTTTTTGTTTTTGTGGCGGTTAGACTCGAGTTTTGTTCCACCATTGGTGTACGCGGTGCTGGGGAGTTCAAGGGATTTGGCGGTAGGGACGGTTGCGGTTGGATCTTTGTTGACAGGTGCGATGCTGAGCAAAGAAGTTGACGCTGAGAAAGATCCTAAGCTCTACCTTCATCTTGCTTTCACTGCCTCGTTTTTCGCAGGCCTTCTCGAAGCCTCCCTCGGCATTTTCAGGTTCGTTTTTTTAATTTATTTCCATTTATATGTTTTTTTTTAAACTTAAAATCAGCCTAACTAAAGTTTAAAGTGGGAGTTATATAGATCCAAAGCATGTGTAACAAAGATTCCGGCATCAAAAATATCCTACCAAATAGTAACTTTTCATTTACCAATTAATTATTTCACTTTTCTTTTCTTTGTGCGTGAAAATAGAAAACATGATAAATAATTTTGAAAGCACTAGGCCATGAGTGAGATTCGTCATGGCGAGGTACATCACGTGAACTTGATATAGTTGCTGATTAACGAGCCTATGGGGGACAAAGCGAAGTAACTATAGATACAAAAAGTGTGATAAGAGAGATGATTATACTAATCTTAATGAAATGTATTAATTACTTTTAAGCATGATCAGTTTATACTGTGTGGTCATAGTGGGATAAAGAGAGATGATTTATATGACGTATACATACAAATATTGCCCATAGGTACGTAGAAAAGGGTTAGGGGCACGACATGAGACTGGTTAGCTTGGTGATGATGAGTCAATGGTGCAAACTGATAATCAATAGTCATTAATTACACACAATTAAGGTTAGAAACAAAAAGAATCTGGAATTAATTTGCAGGTTAGGTTTCATAGTGGATTTTCTATCACATGCAACGATAGTGGGATTCATGGGAGGAGCAGCAACGGTGGTGAGTCTGCAACAGCTTAAGGGTATTTTTGGACTTAAGCATTTCACAGAAGCCACTGATGTTATCTCCGTCATGCGTTCCATCTTCTCCCAAACTCACCAGGTGTCACTAATAATTGTACTTAGAAACTGTTAAACATGTGTTTCTGTTTGTTTATTCCTTACGTTTATTATTCACTAATACATCCAAACATATCATTCCCAGTGTCAGTGATTATTCTCTTAATCAAATTAATAATTGTACTTAAGGCATTATTAAACATGCGTTTCTGTTTGTTTATTTGTTGTGTAGTGGAGATGGGAGAGTGGCGTTCTCGGCTGCGGTTTCCTTTTCTTCCTTCTTTCCACCAAATATTTTGTAAGTATTTTTATTTACTCATTCTACCTTAATAAATCGATTACTCCATTTCTATTCGACAAGGCGGATTTTAACAAAAACACGCTACAATGATATTTCTTGTAATTTCATTAATCTATACTCTTTGTCTTTATCAATCTTTTTCGTACAAAGAATATTTGAGAGATTAAAATAATATAAATTAATTTTTGTACAATCAAAAACGTAATTACTTAATGTGTTTTTGTTTTCTGATACCACGTAACGAGCTAATATTTTCTGATGACGAATTGATTATCAGAGCACGAAGAAACCAAAATTCTTTTGGGTGGCGGCAATGACTCCTTTGACCTCAGTGATTCTTGGAAGCCTCTTGGTTTACTTCACTCACGCTGAGAGACATGGTGTTCAAGTGGTATGTTTTCAATCTAATAATTGTAATATAAGAGT
This sequence comes from Eruca vesicaria subsp. sativa, assembly GCA_932364175.1. NCBI lineage: Eukaryota > Viridiplantae > Streptophyta > Magnoliopsida > Brassicales > Brassicaceae > Eruca > Eruca vesicaria. The sequence continues at coordinate 287,768 of CAKOAT010808486.1, read as the reverse complement.
AAGAAAAGTTCAATTAATATTTATACACACATTTAACTGAAATATAAAAAAAAAAGGAAATTTAGGTAGAATATTATGTTTAGAAGAAAAGTTACAAGAAGCAAGAAGTGGACTTATATGGGCATTTTCAGCTTTTTTTTTTTTAATTCTGTCCGGATGGGAAAGTGATGGTAGAGTAAAGGAAGGTGTATGATTGTGCAGATAGGGAACCTGAAGAAAGGGTTGAATCCACTCTCCGTGTCGGATCTGGTTTTTACTTCGCCTTACATGTCGACGGCTGTAAAAACTGGCCTCATCACTGGGATAATAGCTCTCGCTGTAAGTCTCACTCCTAAACACCCTTTTCGTCTCATTTTTTTCTAGATTTGGAAATACTGAATATACAATATTATATATAGAACTAGAGCCCTACCCTACATTATACAAATATTGAATTAAACGGGGAAAACTATTTCTGTTGTTGTTGTTGTTGTTGTTGTGTATACAATAAATAGAGAAAATTTTATAGAATGATTATGTTTAAAATACAGTTACAAAAAAAAAAAATGCTTGAAATAATTACTCCATAAATATTTTGAGCTAAATCTTAATAAAACAGTTGCTAGCTTGGGAACCATAAAACAAGTATCTTATAGTTTTAAAATTTTGCAGTACAAATGTTTCATTAGGCTTTAGGCTTTGTCCAAGACCGGTTTTATTAAGTACTGTCTCTGATTCATGTCTAGATGACGCATTCTCCATTGAAACTTAATAATCCGATCAATCTGTATAACTCATAATAAGCAATTGAAAAAAGCCATCAATATAAAGTGAAAGTCATGTATAAATGTAGGAAGGTATCGCTGTGGGAAGGAGCTTTGCGATGTTTAAGAACTACAACATAGACGGGAACAAAGAAATGATAGCTTTTGGAATGATGAACATCGTTGGTTCCCTCACATCTTGTTACCTCACAACTGGTACGTACACACGTTCTATGGTTTCAACATTATCACATTAACTAGATGTAGTATTTTTTTATATAAAATATAAATCACGACGTACCACATTACTAGGACCGTTTTCGAGATCGGCTGTGAACTTCAACGCGGGTTGCAAGACTGTGGTGTCGAACATAGTGATGGCGATTGCAGTTATGTTCACATTGCTTTTCCTTACGCCGCTTTTCCACTACACACCACTCGTCGTCCTCTCCTCCATCATCATATCCGCAATGCTCGGACTCATCGACTATCAATCTGCTATTCATCTCTGGAATGTCGACAAGTTCGACTTCCTTGTCTGCATGAGCGCTTACGTCGGTGTCGTATTCGGTAGTGTCGAGATCGGACTTGTCGTAGCAGTAAGTGTATAGTTTAGCCCAACGTTTTCATTATACAAAAAAAATATTTCTAAGAAAATGATTTATAGTTGTATACATGTTTAAACGTAATTTGTTTTTTTTTCATCGTGGTGAAGGTGGCAATATCGATAACAAGGTTGTTGATATTCGTGTCGAGGCCGAGGACTGCCGTGAAGGGAAACATACCAAACAGCATGATCTATAGAAACACCGAGCAGTACCCTTCCTCAAGAACCGTTCCTGGTCTTCTCATTTTGGAGATTGATGCTCCCATCTACTTTGCCAATGCTGGTTACTTGCGTGAGAGGTAACCTAAACCCTAATTCATATGTATACGCCAAGGATGGAGTATTGGCTTTATATAATTCCATTCATAATATGTTGGACACAGAATCACAAGGTGGATCAATGAAGAAGAAGAGAGGGTCAAAACATCAGGAGAAAACAGTTTACAATATGTTATACTCGATATGTCCGGTAATTATCTTGATTTTAGCTGACACTATAGTGTTGTCTTCAATCAAGGCTCACATAAGGCTTACTTTTTGTGTGTTTGTTGAGCAAACAGCTGTCGGTAATATCGACACGAGTGGTATAAGTATGATGGAGGAAATTAAGAAAATCATCGACCGAAGAGCGTTAAAGGTAACGTAGTAAGTGGTATAACACTTCATTAGGATATGTTGCGGTTCATTTTTCACGTATTTTTTTCTTTTAAATCTGCAGTTAGTATTGGCAAATCCAAAAGGGGAGGTCGTGAAGAAACTGACCAGATCCAAATTCATCGATGACAACTTGGCAAAGGAATGGATGTTCGTAACGGTTGGAGAAGCCGTGGAGGCTTGTAGTTTCATGCTTCACACTTTAAAAACCAAACCGGCTTCCAAAGCAGAGGCTTGGAATAACGTCTAGTTTCTTTTTTCTTTTTGTTTAATCGTTTGTGACTACTTGTTATCAAATAGTATGATGTAATCTCAATATCATGAAAAGGTAAAAGAAAAATGCATTTCGTATAATATTTGATGATGAATCACATGCAAACTCTGTACTCTTAGTTTTCTCCTGACGTTATACAATTAAGGTAAATGTAGAGTACAAAACAAAACGCAGGCATACAAATTTATACGGACTTAAAACTTCATAGTCATTTAAAAAATGTGTGTACATTGTTTGTGTTCCTGCCAACATAAGCAGGTTTGTCACTTACTAATTAATATGTTCAAATTAACCTTTAAGATACTCTCTCAAATAATAGGTTCAATGTAATACATGAGGATTGAATCCACAGAGATCAAATATTACACTTTATTTTCATAGGATCAATATTAAGCTAAAAAAATATGGTTTTTAAATTAAGAAAATAAAACAAGCAAGTAAAAAAGAATGATTTAGGTTGGGTTTTCAGATGATAAAAGAGCTAAGTCTAAGGTGAATGATCGGAAATCAATGAGCATGAACCAAACATCTATTCAAGGAACAAATCGCAGCAAGTCTTAAACTCGAACAACAAGACAAGATTGATCCACTCTCGTGGCATCCATCCTTTTATCCTGCATTCCTAATATCTAAACTGTCGTTTGAATCAGAGAAAGATGATAAACATTAAGACCAGATTCGATAAGTTCACAATTTGCCCTAACATCCACTTTCGCTGGTTAGGGACAAATTGCCCATTCATGTTATTTCTAGCAACCTAAAACACTTTTGGTGAATAAATTAAACCTAGAATCAGGCATTAAATAGCTAGTTTAATGCATGCAGTAAGTTCAACAATGAATGGAGACAATCAAAACATAAATCCTTATTTGTGTTTAGCTCATGAATCTATGATCTCCTAGCACCCTAGACTAAGAAAATTAACTACTCAGCCATGAACAGAGAAAACACAGAGATTAGAGATAAAGAAAACATGTCTGAATCAATAAATAATAAGCAAGAGGATTTAGAAATCTTCTCCAAAGGTTGTAGAGATCCTTCTCCCTCAAAGATACAAAGTATTGAAATCACAAATCTCCAAAACCTCAAATCTGGTTTCTGGTGTAAAAAGTAGCGTACAATATAATAGAAAAGAGGAAAATAAGATATATGGAGGCTGCTGGCGGCTGGGAGAGAAAAATAGGAGAATTAGGGCGAATCCTGAAATATGTTGTAATTTCCTTAAAAATCTCGCGCCGCAGGAACATGCACTCTGGTTGCTCCGCTCGCTCGGGAACAGTCCAGCAAACTGTTCTTCGTGAAAATCATCAAATTGCACTCTTTTCTCCAACTGGTTCATCTTCCATCTAAAGCAACTCCATACCTGTAATGACTTGAAAAGGACTAAAAATACTTGATAAAGACTCAAAAACACTTTAGAAAACATTGTTAGAATATGCTAAAAACACCATATATCAATTCCCCCAGACTTAGATCCTTGTTTGTCCTCAAACAGTGTCAAGTATCAAGAACATGGAGAAAGGTTTGAAAGTGTGGGAACTCTCCTATTGTCATCAACCATACTTTAACCACGAATCTATGAACTATACAAGCAGTAAAACTAGGAAAACACACCCTTACCAAATCCCCACTGACTGCTGTTCAAACCGTCTCCATACTCTGTATCTCAGACTTGCAAAAGTTACACCTTCCAGACAAAACTCCTTACATTCAATTAAGCGTGGCGTGAGCTTCTCATCATAGTCATTAGTCATGGTAAATGGTCTAGGTATGAAACAATCCTTTTTTTGTTTAAGTGGAGCTAATCAGTGTTTAGGGGTTACATCATAGGCATTAGTTATGGTAGATGGGCTAGGTATGAAACAAGCCTTTTTGTGTTTAAGTAGAGCTAATCAGTGTTTAGGGGTTACCATTTTCGTAGAGGATGCAGGATATCACACAAAATTGCAAGAGAGGATAGATCCATTTCTGTCCACAACCCCTACTCGTTTTTGCCTGCTCTTCCTCTTGCACAGTTGATCCGATCAAACGCCTGTTCTTCATGTGGAACAGTCGATCATCTGCATGGTCTTTATCTCTTCAACTTTTCGCACACTCTCTTTTACTCGAACTTCCCAGTGGCTCTTGTTTCTTCGTGATCTTCCCCTCCTCCATCACTTTATTCTGTTGCTTTTTTTTTTTTTTGAAGATATGAAATAAGAATACTGATGGTAATGGTGACGAAGAAGGAGGTAACATATCATGGTTTCGATGTGACACTGGTGGTCCTGATGACATTCTCATTCATGTTTCTCCTTAGCATGCTCTTACTTGTTCTGACTCATAAGGCGTCGGAGCAATTGCTCTCGTAGCTCGCACGTTCTTCTCTTTGAACACTTTTCTGCTGCAGTAACGAGTAAGAGACTGCGTCGATCCTTTCCTCTCCGGCCCTTTTGCACATATCTGCACATAAAATACTAAAAATCAAATGCATGAGGGCGGATTGAAGGCTTAGGGTTCAAGGTGGGTACTAGCTAAAAATGAGCTAGGCACTCAGGATCAGCAAGATGGATAGAAAGAATAAGAAGTCATGAGTGTTAATCACATTAAACCCTAATATAACGCCCATGACAAGAAGAATTATAGTCAAGATTAGGTTCAAGTTAAATAGAGTTAAGTCTTTCCAGAGTAACCTCTACAAGCTGAAAGCTTCTGGAGAACAAGATGATGTAATGTCAGGTTGTTCCGGATCCACATGTGTATATGTCGCCACTGCTAAGATTACTGAATAAGATAGCTAAAGCATGAGGGTGGTTAATAAACATCACAAAGTAAGGTCCTAATTCCCACAAAGTTTTTGACTGACTCGATAAAACATCAAAATGACTCAAGACTAACTCAAACATAAAAGCCAAAAGATATAAAAGAGTTAGTAAACGACAAAGACCTTCCCCCAGACTTACTTCACAACGTCTCGGTGTGAAAATAAATCAGAGAGAAGGTGTAAATAAAAACATAAATATAAATATTTTTGGTTGAGATACTTACCTGCGTGAAACAGGCGTTCCACGAATTTCTGGGTTCTCCATCTTCTGATCTTCGCCTGGGACACCCTCCTTTCGGAGGGATAGCTGCTCCGGTTTTGAAACCCAGAAATTTTTGAAGTATCTCGGGGTTTTCTGATTTTTGACCTGAAACTCAACAAGTTAAAACCAAAAATAATCAAAAAGAAAATCCTAATGATATTTTCACTTACCAGTGGGTTGCCTCCCACCAAGCGCTTGGTTTAAGTCACTAGCTTGACTTGGTGATAGGGATCAGTCGAGTTGAGCATGAGCGCTTGCTCCAAAACAAGCTCCATAATCAGACATGTTCAGCTTCAATACCCTGCTCAAAAATCCTTTTACAGCAGCTTCCCCTTTCTCCTTCAGCTCATGTGTGAGAATAGCTCTGACTTTAGAGAATGGTTTAGAGGTACCTTTGCACTTGACCTTATATTCAATGGAGTTCTCATCACACATGCGAGGTATCAAAGTCATCGTAGGACCACTCTTGACCCTTTTCTTCTGGACTTTTTCTTTCACCTTTGCATTCCCACGGGGATCATTGGTATCAATGTGAGGATCTCCATCCAGGACTACCTTGATCTCACTCTTTTCACCTAGCTTCTTCTTAGGAAAAGTTTCTGGTTGTTCTCTACTGACCACTGAGATGCAAGAGGCGTATCGGATTTGTGACCTGGTTGGGACAGCCTTGTAGAAAGTCTTCTTGTTGATGTTGGAGAAGGAGACTCTCTTATTAAGCAGGTCGACGATTGCTCCCACTGTAGCCATAAATGACCTTCCAAAAATGAAAGGCATCTCATGGTCTTTGCTCATCTCAACTATTTCAAATATAGTATGCAAAATACAATCCCCAACTTGGACAGGAAGGTGGCGAATGGTGCCATAAGAGACTGCTGTGGAGGAGTATGAAAAAGCCAGATTCACCTGAGAAGGCTCAACATCCACAATGCCCATCTCATCAACAATCACCTTTGAGACAAGATTCACACTAGACCCAGAGTCACAAAGAGCTCCCTTAAATTCCATTCCAGCAAAGGAACATGGAAAAACAAACTTACCAGGGTCAGCAACCTTAGGCAAAACCTTCAGTGATGGCGTGGTCATTGCCTTGATATAGAGGGCTTTAATTTCCTCTTGATTCTCTCTAGTGTATGTGAAGAACGAATGCAATGGTCGGATCTGCCGAGCATCTTCGATTGAGAGTTCTTTAGGAAGCTTCCTCACCATCTTATTAAAGCTTTCCAGCTCCTCTGCATTATTGGGATCCCTCAAATTTTTAGGTGTAATAGGATATGGGACCTTAGGAACATAGACTCGAAGTGGTGGAGTCTCAGCAGGTTCGTCAGGAGCAGTCGTTCTGGAGCTAGCAGACTGCTTTGTCTTCTCTTCTGCGTCTAGAATAGTCTTTGCAAACGGTTTTTCTATTGCATTACAGTGCTCCGCCCTAGGATTTTTATCAGTTTTTTCAGGGAGCGTCCTTTGTTTCCTCTTGACACTCTCAACTGTTTAAGCAAGCTGAACATCAATCCTCTTTATGTGGCTGCTCACAGTATCATATTTTGTATTCAGCTCAGTGAACATGTTGTCCATTCTGGTGTTGATCTCTGAGGTAACCTGGTGCAATGCCTTTCCCTGAATTTGCTGTCCCTGCAACAGTTGCTGCATCATCATACCCAAACCTTGCAGCTCATCTTGCGGACCACTGGTAGTAGCTGGAGCAGCCTGTTGGTTGCTATGCGACTGTTGCTGGTTCTGATTATGATTCTGACCCACAAACCGGTTCTGTGCTTAGCTGAAAACAAAGGTTTTACCCTGAAAATTCTGAGGGAAGCCTTGCTGATACCTTGTACCATGTGCCTGGTTTTTCTGCGCATACCCCTGTCCATTGATGTAGCTGATCTCCTGCTGATTGTTCCCTTTCTTTCCAGCCTCGGGAGAAACCTCGTGACTGTTCTGAATCTGCTCAGCCGTAGCTTCCTCCATGATGTAGACTTTCCCTTGGTTGTTCTTAAGAAGCATATCAACCTTAGCTGTCAGCTCATCAATCTTCTGGGTGCCGACACTGTTCACTTCCTTGGAGCGATCGATCTCCTGGATCATATTGGCTGAACTAGCAGCCATGTTCTCAATCAGCTTAAACGCTCCACCAGTGGTCTGAGTCATGAAGTCTCCATTGCTCGTAGAATTCAGAACACTTTGGTATTCCCAATCCACACCATCATAGAAGATTCCTAGGATATGGTCATTGTCAAACACGTGATGAGAGCACTCTCTGAGGGTGTCATTGAGCCGTTCTTATGCTTCATTGAATGGCTCATTAACAAGTTGCTTGAAAGATGAGATCTTGTTCCTGAGAGCAGCCGTTTTCGCCTTTGTGTAGAAATGGCCCAGAAAATCCGCTCTGACCTGTTCCCATGTAGTGAGGAAACCTGTAGGAAGTGACTTAAGCCATCTTGAAGCCTTGTCTGCTAGAGAAAACGGGAACAGCATGCACTTGATGAAGTCAGGTGGAACACCGTTTGCACGAGTAAAGCTGCAAATCTCTTCAAAAGCCTCGATGTATTCCATTGGTATCTAAGCTGGTAGTCCATGGAACGTCTTTCTCTGTACCAGGTGGATCATGGCAGGTTTGATCTCAAAGTCTTGCCTGGTACATGGCAGTGGAGCAATGGGAGAGCACGTAGCAGGGATGTTACGCGGTAGGTTTCTCTGCCCTATCGGAACAGTTCACTCCGGCTGTTCCTGCTCCACGAGAGCAGCTTGTTGAGCAGCATCCTGCTGAGCTTGGATGATCTGCTGCATCTGTTGCATCTGCTGCTGCATCTGTTGCATAGTAGCAGCGAGTTGTTCTGGAGTGCCGTAGTCGCCCATTGTGGCGTTGTTCGGCCTTTGTTGTCGATTTGTTCTTTCTAACCTTGCTAGCTCCTGGCTGCTAAGTGTAACTAAATCTCCTTGTGCGTTGCTCCGAGTATGTCTACTGGTCATGCACCTGGAACATTAGCTGCAACAAATAGGATAAGGCAAGTTAGAGGTTTTAGACTAAATAAATAACCGAAAAATAAAGGTAAAAAGATGGTCCCCGGCAACGGCGCCAAATTTGATATGCTCAAATTAACCTTCAAGCTACTCTCTCAAATAAGAGGTTCAATGTAGTACTTGAGGATCGAATCCGCAGAGACCAAATATTACACTTTATTTTTATAGGATCAATATTAAGCTAAAACAATATGGTTTTTAAATTAAGAAAATAGAACAAGCAAGTAAAAGAGAATGATTTGGGTTGGGTTTTCAAATGATAAAAGAGCTAAGTTTAAGGTGAATGATCGGAAATCAATGAGCATGAACCAAATATCTATTCAAGGAACAAATCGCAGCAAGTCTTAAACTCGAACAACAAGACAAGATTGATCCACTCTTGTGGCATCCATCCTTTTATCATGCATTCCTAATATCTAAACTGTTGTTTGAATCAGAGAAAGATGATAAACATTAAGACCATATTCGATAAGTTCACAATTTTCCCTAACATCTACTTTCGCTGGTTAGGGACAAATTGCCCATTCATGTTATTTATAGCAACCTAAAACACTTTTGGTGAATAAATTAAACCTAGAATCAGGCATTAAATAGCTAGTTTAATGCAGGCAGTAAGTTCAACAATGAATGGAGACAATCAAAAAATAAATCCTTATTTGTGTTTAGCTCATGAATCTATGATCTCCTAGCACCCTAGACTAAGCAAATTAACTACTCAGCCATGAACAGAGAAAACACAGAGATTAGAGATGAAGAAAACATGTCTGAATCAAAAAATAATAAGTAAGAGGGTTTAGATATCTTCTCCAAAGGTTGTAGAGATCATTCTCCCTCAAAGATACAAAGTATTGAAATCACAAATCTCCAAAACCTCAAATCTGGTTTCTGGTGTAAAAAAAGTAGCGTACAATATAATATAAATGAGGAAAATAAGATATATGGAGGCTGCTGGCGGCTGGGAAAGAAAAATAGGAGAATTAGGGAAATCCCGAAATATGTTGTAATTTCCTTAAAAATCTCGCGCCGCAGGAACATGCACTCGGGTTGCTCCGCTCGCTTGGGAATATTCCAGCAAACTGTTCTTCGTGAAAATCATCAAATTGCACTCTTTTTCTCCAACTGGTCCATCTTCCATCCAAAGCAACTCCATACTTGTAATGACTTGAAAAGGACTAAAAGACTTGATAAAGACTCAAAAACGTTTTAGAAAACATTGTTAGAATATGCTAAAAACACCATATATCACTAATCATGAGATATTTGGAATGATAGGTTTGGTTTGAGTTTCTCGAAATTTATTGAAAGTTAATACGGTTTGTAAGTGTGGAATTTTTTTTTGTTACCACTTAATTCAACTTAGGTTTTGGATCAAGTCTGGCCCATAACCACACAAAATTTAGTAACTTAAGTAAGTAAATAAGATTTAGTCTCAAACAATGACTAAATTTTAATGTTAAAATCAACTCAAAACTAGTAGTGGCGCCAAATTTGATAAAAAAATTTATATCCTAATTCAAATTAAAGTAATATTTGAGATTGTCAATCCAAATTCGAAGTCATTTTGAAACAAAGAGATTACAAGTTAATGATTAATCTAAATGCAACCAATTTAGTGAAGTGATATGATTTAAGAACAATATTAAATGCAACAAAAGAATAAGCTTTCTTTCAATAAGAGACAATAAGATCCATGGGTAAGATGATTGATATAGGATGATCAAGCTTCAATCTAGGTTGTTCAAGCAACACAATCAACAAGTCTATAGGTCTAGAGCTCATACAAGTAGATTAATCCATTGTCATAATAATAATCCCTTTGTGATCAAGTACTAAGCATCAATGTTTATAGCCTAATACTATCAAACAAGCAATAAGTTCAAGTCTATTAACCATCTAGTAGGTTAGACATCAGATGTTTTTGGCCTAATCAAGTTAGAGCAATACTAAGTTCAGTCAAACATTTTAACAAACACTTTTTGAGCATGAAAAAGCTTTAGATTCTAAATCAACTTGATCAAGGTTAATCTAGCATTAAGATCACTTAGCAAGCATAGATCTATGTTAATCTAACAAGAAACAATCTAAATATCCACTTAGCCATCCTAATCCATCTAACCCATGAATCACAAAGTAGATCTACTCACTAGTAAACAGGTTTACTCTTAAACTCATGATGGATTCAAGCATAACCATGTTTAAAAGTATTCAAATCACTCAACAACACAAGAAAAGATGAAAATTTTATTAAATGATCAAACTTTCACCAATATGTTCTTGTCTTTGAGAGAGAAAAGAGATATGATCCAACTTTAGATCTAAAATGTATTTATAGTGGCTTAAAACACAAAGGGTAAAATGTTAAAATGCTATGCTTCAGACAACGGCCACGACCCCCTTTTAGCCGTGGCGACATACTACGAGTGTCATACTCCCCACCGCAGCCATCACATCCTGTGAAATCTCCCTGTGTGTTTCGACGACACATGTCCGGAACCATGTCTTGCCCGTGGAGGTTGCCTGCGAAACTTCCTAGCCATTTTCGTTGAGACACCGGCGTTACCAGCTTTATCACATGGTGGGAGCCTGCGGTCAAAGACTCTATTTCGCGGCCTTCACATCCTACGGTGGGCCTACAAAATATTCATGTCCAATTCGTCGTAACACCATCGCGGGCATCTACGTCCTTCTACGGTTGCATGCGGCACTTTCGCAACCACCTTTAGCCTGCTACAGTTGCCTGCTATTGCACAATTCTTCACTCCTTTGGACTTTTTGTGACTCTCTAGGCTCCAAATCATCACTAGCATCACTCGAAACCTGAAAACACGCAATTTCAATGCAGTGCAACCTAAAAAAACCTAAATGCTAGTCTAAATGATCAATATATACACAAAATGAAGGTTAAAATCATGCAAATATACAAGATATCAACTCCCCTAAACTAGTCTTTTACTTGTCCTCAAGTAAACTTTTAAGAACATCAAAGGGGAAGAGGTTTGAAAATGGGAGTTCAGACTCAAAAGATACACTTCCTAGCCTTCTACATCACATCCTAAACAAGCATAACAAATAGCATGAGCAAACTCTCTATTGCAGTCTATCTTCTTAATGCCTATCAAGACTCTTATGCTTTTACACAAATTGCAATACTCATCAACCAACAAATTCCTTCAACCAACTCTCACATTGATTCACATACACACATAAGGTGAATTCTCACAAATGGGCACATGTTCTCAATCATTTGGCTTCGTGAATAAAATGGTTTAATGTGAAACAAGAGGGATTCCAAATGCATTTTTTATGGTGGCTTTCACTCAAAGATAGTAGCTAGATCATTATGCAAAATTTATCTAAGAAAATGAGCAATTCATGCATAAAATGACTTGTTCTCATCATTCTACCAATTTCCTAAATAATTTCAAGCTTTATCCTTCTTCTTTTCAACATCTAAAACCTTTAATATCACCCACTTTCACCACTCACAAAATGAACACTTTTATTTCTTATTTTAACCAACTAGGGATTTTTTTTCTTACTTAGCTCTACTTTTTTTTTCTTTCCCCAATCTTTTATGTTTCTTTTCTTTTAGTTCTAAGGGGATTCTAATTTAGGTTTCTAGAGCTTTTCTCTTTCTCTCTTTTTTTTTTTATAACATACCTAGTGGTTTTCTTTTTATTGCCCTTTTGGCTCATTTCTTTTCATGATTTTCTCACACCCCAATTCCAAGATCAAAATCAAGCTCACAAAACCCAATAACCATCCTATGTGCTAGCTCAAATGAGGTCCTAGTGCTATCCCAAGATAAGAACAAACCATTGTCGCTCCTAATACTCTCAAGATTTTTCATATGACTAGCTTTCAAAAAAAGATCGCACTCAAGAAAATTAATGTTGGCTTCAAGGAATGGTAAGGGTTTAAGGGTATGAGAGTTCCATTTGGGTTAACAAAGAGTGGTAAAATAGAATAAAATAACTCAAATGTGTATGATCCATGACTAAGTATGCAAGTGCCCATATGCAAGAGAGTTTAAGTTCATTAAACTTAAGTTCAGTTTGGAGTTGGCTTTCAAGAACAATGTCAGCATCAAGCAAGCAACACGTTTCAAGAAGAGTTTTCAAGGCATGAAGCATGCAATATTTTCAAGAGATGCTTAAGCTACTTGCTATGATAAGCTAGGGTGTAATTTTGAGTTCTAAGCATGTGTTTCCTTATTAGGTCAGCTCCCAATGCATGAATGCAATCTATATGCTTCTAGGCTCAATCCTAAAGATGTTATGATGCAACCTGAATGCTTGTTTTTGTTTCTTTTTGGAAATTTTTCAGTTTTTTGGATTTTGCTAAGCATGTATGTACAATGCAATGCATGAGATTCAAAATCAACAAAGAAAACATGATCAAATACTTGGTACCTCCCCTAAACTTAAATCACACAGCCTCTGTGTGAGTAAGAGAGAAAGAGATACCGAAAATATGATAAAAGTAATGGTATATGTGAAGAATGGTTGGAGTGATACCTCAAGTGGTAATGATCAGTGTTGTGGCTATTGGTGTTTTGGCATGACCTTTGGGCATATTGAGGAGACCCCCAAACTTGTTCCTGATCTTATTCAACACACTAAGAGCATAAATATATACAAATATAATCATGGGACTTTCTCCCAAGTGAACTTGTTTTGAGTTTCTAAGATTGACTACCTTTACACTTGCCTAGTGAGAAGGAGGATCCTTCCCACCTTCAAGGGTGATGGTAAGGACGTGGATAAGGAGCTCTTGAAGCTTGATTGGATCATCTTGAAGCTGAGGAGGGTATGGCTCTTGCACTTGAGAATGACTTAGACCTTCTCTTGCATTTAATCTTTTACTCAATAGCACCATCGAGCTTCAAACGGTGGAGAGTGAGAGTGTGTGGCATCTTGGCAAGCTTTGGAGATGGAGGATCTTTCATCTTCTTCTTGGTTTGAGTATCCTCTTAGGCTTCACCCACCTCCTCCTTGGTAGCATCTCTCAAGTGCTCTACACAACTCCTTTTTGAGGATTCTTCACCAAGAACTACTTCTTCCTTAATAGCCAATGCATCTTTCAAAATTGTTCCACAATAACCTCCCTTCAGCATTAGTGACTTGATTGAATAGAAGACTTCCTTGTTGATATTGTGGAGGACCACCTTATTGTTTGGGAAGTCAATACAAGTTCCCACAGTGGTAAGGAATGGTGTGACTAAGAGCAAGGGCGTTCCCCTCTTTTTTTCCATATCAAGAACAGTGAGATCAGTGGGTATGGTGCAAGTTCCAATCTTCAAAGGGAAGTCTTTGATGAGACCAATAGTCTTAGTTGAAGAGGAATCTCCAAACATGAGGGAGGAATTATTTGGCTCCATGCTTTTGAACTTCAAGCTCTGAACCATCTCCAATTAAATCACATTCACACAAACTCCACTATCCATAAGAGCATCATCAATCTTATAATCACTTAAGGAGCAAGGCAAGATGAATTTCCTTTGATATTCAAGCTTGGAAAGAGGTTTTGGTGGAGGTTTAGGTTCCAGATTAGAGGAAGAGATGTCAAGAAGTTTTGCCACATCTTCCTTGTGAGCCAAGATGTCTTGTATGAGGATCATTTGGTCACAAGCTTCTTGCATGTTTGAGATCTTTGGAAGTTGGACTCCAACATCACTTAACTCTTTCCTAAATTTGGAGATCACCTTGTTTTGAGCTTTGGTGATGATCCTCTTTAGAAAAGGGAGCTTATCATAAGGAGATAGCTCAACCTCATTGGTTCCTTCAAGCACAACCTCTTTGGATCCTTCAAGCTCAACATCTTTCAACTTCTGGACAGCTTATTTAACAACCAATACCTCAGCCTTGTATGTAGCTTGTTTCACAACCTCTACCTGATCTTTCAGATCAAACTTGGCCTCAACCTTCTCCACAGCTTGGAGCTTAACTCCTTCCACGACCATGGCCTTAGTCTTCTCCACAATCTGAACATCAGCCTTGTCCACAATCTTTTTTTCATCATGCACAAGTTTAGAGCCATACACTAGCCTTTCAATCTCATCTACCTCACTCACATGATCATTCTTTTCAATCTCAGGAGTAGCAGCAGAGATGACAACATTGCATTGTTCTTTCCCTAGGCGGTGAGAGGTTGAGGTCATAGAAGAGAACTGATTCTCCAAAGCTTTGAACTTGTTGTTAAGCTCACCATAGGCTCCATCAATTTTTGTGTTGAGGTTTCTCAACTCAATTCCAATATGCTTCTCTTGCCTATTTTGAGTTTCCAAGATATGATTCAACATGGCTGTAGTGGCAGCCTCTTGAGTAGGAGAGGGAGATGGTGCAGCTTGTCTTGGTGTAGATTGGTTTTCTTGGTAGCCACCTTGTTGATTGTTGTAGTGAGGTTTTTGATAGTAGTGGTTTTGGTAGTGGAAGTTTGGTTCTTTCCTATACCAAGAGCCATTTGCATTGATGAAACACACCTCATGTTTCCCCTCAATACCCTCAACAACAGTTATCTTATAAGTATCTTCTTGAGCATCCACAAGGTTCACCTTCTCTTGTTTGGCTGGAAATGAAAGAAGCAATTCAAGCTTGTCTATCCTTTGTTCTAGAGACTTCAAATCCCTTCTTGATTCTCTAGACTCTCCACCATCCTCTCTATTGCTTCTATCAAACTCGTCATTGTAAATGGAGTCACTCTTAGCCATGTTCTCCACCAGCTCCAAACTTTCTGCTTCAGTCCTTCCCAAAAAGAAACCATTGCTAGCAGTGTCAAGTTGGCTTCTATATTTTGGCAAGACTCCTCTGTAGAATGTACTTAGTAAGCTCTCCATATTGAAACCATGATGAGGACACTGAGTTATGAAGCCATTAAACCTCTCCCAAGCTTCACCAAAGCTTTCAAGATTCCTTTGAAGGAAACCAAATATCTCATTCCTAAGCTTGGATGTCCTTGAAGTAAAGAAGAACTTGGTGAGGAAAGCCTTCTTGCATTGATCTCAAGTGGTGACAGAATCTCTTAAAATACTCTTCTCCCATGTGTGGGATTTGTCTCCCAAAGAGAATGGAAATAATCTCAGCTTGAAAGCATCTTCACAAACACCATTGATTTTTGTTATCTCACTTAGCTTATCAAAGCTATCAAGGTGGTCTAGGGGATCTTCCAAAGCAAGACCATGATACTTGTTGCTCTGGATCATGTTGATAACCTCTAATACTCATCATACTCCCATGGATGTAAGGTTCATCATAAGCACCAATACTCATTGGCTGGCGTTGGTTTTAGTTTGATCTAAAGTTGGCAGCTCCTTAACCAATGCCTTCTTGAGGAAGGACAGCCTCATCTTGAGGCAAGTTGTTGTTTCTCTCCATCTCTAGCATCAACTCTTCTAAGTAGACTAGCATTTCTTCTCCTTTTCTCTTTCTTAGTAACTCTCTCTCTAGGACTTGTATATCTTGAACTTCAGGTATGAGGTTTGCAGTTCATCTACTTCTTAGGTTCATACATTTATCAACCAAGTCAAGAGAGATAAAGAAGAAAGTAACTTAAGTAAGTAAATAAGATTTAGTCTCAAACAATGACTAAATCTCAATGTCAAATCAACTCAGAACTGGCAACGGCGCCAAATTTGATAAGGACTTTTAGATCCTAATTCAAATCAAAGTAGTACTTGAGATTGTCAAACTAAATTCAAAGTAATTTTGAAGCAAAGAAATTACAAGTTAATGCTCAATCTAAATGAAACCAATTAAGTGAAGTGATATGATTTAAGAACAATACTAAATGCAACAAAAGAATAAGCTTTCTTTCACTAAGAGACAATAAGATCCATGGGTAAGATGATTTATATAGGATGATCAAGCTTTAATCTAGGTTGTTTAAGCAACAACAAGTCAATAGGTCTAGAGCTCATACAAGTAGATTAATTTATTGTCATGATAATAATTCCTTTGTGATCAAGTACTAAGCATCAATATCTTTAGCCTGGCATGGAAAAAGCTTTAGATTCTAAATCAACTTGATCAAGGTTAATCTAGCATTAAGATTACTTAATAAGCATAGATCTATATTAATCTAACAAGAAACAACTTAGATATCCACTTAACCACTCTAATCGATCTAACTCATGAACCACAAAGTAGATCTACTCACTGGTAAACATGTTTACTCTTAAACCCATAATAGATTCAAGCATAACCATGTTTAAAAGTAATTAAATCACTCAACAACACAAGAAAAGATGAAAACTTTATTATTGGATCAAACTTTCACCAATATGTTCTTGTCTTTAAGAGAGAAAAGAGATATGATCCAACTTTAGATCTAAAATGTATTTATAGTGGCTTAAAACACAAAGAGTAAAATGGTTAAAAACTATGCTTAAGACACGGCTGCGACCCCCTCTTGGCCGCGGGGACAACCTGCGAGCGTCATACTCCCCACCGCAGCCATCACATCCTGCAAAATAGCTTGTGAAATCTCCATGTGTTCGACGACACATGGACGCAACCATGTCTTGCCCGCGGAGGTTGCCTGCGAAACTTCCTGGCAATTTCCGTCAAGACATGGCCGTTACCAACTTCATCCCACGGTGGGAGTCTGCGGTCAAGGACTCTATTTTGCGGCCTTCACATCCTGCGGTGGGAGCCTACGAAATATTTATGTCCAACTCGTCGTAACACCGTCGCGGACATCTACATCCTGCTACGGTTGCATGCGGTACCTTCGCAATCACCTTTAGCCTGCTACAGTTGTCTGCTACTGTACCATTCTTCACTTCTTTGAACATTTTGTGACTCACTAGACTCCAAATCATCACTAGCACCACTTCAAATCTGAAAAATCACAAATGCAATGTAATACAACCTAAACAAACCTAAATACTAGTCTAAATGATCAATATATACATAAAATGAAGGTTAAGATCATGCAAATATAGAAGATATCAAATACTCTATTGTGATCTTTGAAGTATGACGTTGACCATTAGTTTTCACCTCTTCCCTTTTGAAGAAAAAAGCTCCATATGAAGAAAAAGCTGCAAAGAGGAAAGCTGAATATGAAAAGCTTATGGATGCATACAACAAAAACATTGTAAGCCCCTAAGCCCCATCTTATATATACAAACACTTATGTGACTTGACTCTGATTACATTGCAATGGGAGAAGGAGGAAGGAACTGATGAATCTGAAAAGTCTAGGTCAGAGGTGAATGATGAAGTTGAAGCTAGTGAGGAGGTAACAATTCCTGTAAACAATGCAGAGTTTATACATTACCCGTTGTGTTTGTTACTCTGTGTTTTAGGTTTCTGAACAATGGCTTAATGTTTATCTGCAGGAAGAGCAGCCAGAGAAGGGAAAAGCAGGAGATGAAGAGGAAGGTGATGCTGAAGATGAGGAAAGGACTAAACAAGCGATAGACATATCAGATTTTGTATCTCAAGTATAACTGCAGTTCCAGAAGCAGAAATAATTGTGTGTTGATAACTATAGATCGAAATGGTGTGTGCTTTTCTTTTTATTTTTCCTAAGAAAGCGAAACAGTTATTAGCGGTTGAAAGAATTTTGTTTTTCTCCACAACCGGCAGTATCTATCTGCTTAGTGATCATCACAAACTATGTACATGACTAAACACTCCCTTCAAATGCATCTTGTATTTCTTGGATCTAAAAAGAATCTTGGATTTCTACTGAAATCAAATGTAGTAACACGAAAACGAATTTAATGCAGACTAGTCTTTTGAATATTAGAACATTAATCCATCTACATACTATCAAAATGAAATATGTGGTTTGATTTGATTTATGAGAGAACCAGCTCATCTATTTTATATATAAATTTATAAAAGAACATATAATAATATACAAGATAAAACATAAAATCCAAACAAACAAAAGAAAGAAATGTAACCTCTTATAAAACATCAAAGAAACCTGTTTTCACCAAGCTTACCTCACTCACTAGCTCATTCATGCTGAGGAATCTCTCTAACAAGTCTCTCCCGTTATGTATGACTAATCAATCAAATCATATTGTCTTTGTTTCTAAAGTGATTTGATGATTTCTTTTCAACGTTTTAAGAAGAGAAAGATCCTCCTCCTGCACTGTTTTTGGGTTGAATCCCCACGCTGGTACCTTTTGGTTGAGGAATTTGGTCGACGAAGAAACATGCGGCGATGATGATATAGCACAACATTAGAACAAGCCCCTTCATGTAATGAGATGTCCCATCCTATAACCAGCCCCCCCAAAAAAACAAATGATAGTTACAGGGACGAGGGCATGTAGAAGCAAATTATATTGAACCAAACCGAGCCAAAATCCTAACCTAAATAAATGTGTGTTTACTACAAGTACTAACTGATGTGCCAAGCCAACCCAAATTAACTAGGTATTTTATTCTAACTATATAGGGTTTTAAGTGATTTAAACCTCCAACTATTTTTAAATCGGATTTTTTATGTTTTTAAACCTCCAATTATTAAACCGTTAATGTCATTAACCTTCCGTTATCAAAAAAAAAAATTTCTTAACACAGACCCATTAAATCGATACATGTAATTTAAAAAGTGATATGAGGTTCTTACCATCAATATATATTTTAGTGATTTAAACCTCCAACTAAAAATTTATGTTTTTAAACTCAACTATTAAATCTCTAATACTTTTAATCCTCTGTAAACAAAATCATATTTTCTAAACCAGATACCGTCTCTAATACTTTTAACCTTCTGTAATTAAAATCATATTTTCTAAACCAGATACCGTTAAATTGAAACACATAGTTTCATGTAATCATATAAACGACATGAAATTTTTAAAACCCTTATATCAATGGGGAATGACAATCACAATTAATCCTAAAAAAGTTGAAATGTTAAATAAATAAACAGGAGAGAAACAATAAGGGTCTATTGGATACCACTAACACAATATAGAGTAAAACAAAATAGGTTAAAAACAAAGAAAAATAAAAGATGGAAAACAATACAAAAGCCAACTCAACACATATTTTTCTACATAAACTGGAGTGGAACATCTTTTACTTGATTGGCTAAATATTAGCTGGAGTCTGAAGTAAATATGTTCTATCCTTAAAATATATCGCCAAAAATGCCATACTATCATAGTCTAGAATAAGAAACAACACAACTTTTGGACTTATCTCACCTTCGATGAAGATAAAAAATAACTCATTTTTTTCTTTTTGAGGATGAATTGTGATTGTCATTGCCCATTGATATAAGGGGTTTAAAATTTTCAAGTCGTTTATATGATTACATGAAACTTTGTGTTTCAATTTAACGGTTTCCCGTTCAGAAAATATGACTTTGTTACAGAAGGTTAAAAGCATTAAATGTTTAATAGTTAAGGGTTTAAATACATAAAGTTTCAGTTGGGGATTTTTCATCCGATTTAAAAATAGTTGGAGGTTTAAATCACTAAAATATATATTGATGATTAGAACTATGTGTCGTTTTTGAAATTACATAAAATGCAGTATTTCGATTTAACGGATTTCCATTAAGAAAATACGATTTTGATAACGGAAGGTTAACGGCATTAACGGTTTAATAGTTGGAGGTATAAATCACTAAAAAAATTTAGTTGGAGATTTTTCATCCGATTTAAAAATAGTTGGGGGTTTAAATCACTAAAAACCCAACTATATATTAATATTACATGTAATTATATTACCGTAATATAATATTTGATTGTAAGTGTAAGGAGAAATGTTTACCTGTAAAGTGAAGGCTGTGATGATAATTGCCAGGGCTAGACAGCTTGTTTCAAGGATGTTGAAGTTGAGATCCATTTTGATTCCTAGGATCCACGCAACGACAACACTCAAAGGGACCTGAGGAAACGCACACGTTATTAATATTGTCTTAAATATTTCTTATATCGGAGGCAACGTTTCCATCGAATCTTTCCTAACTTACCACAAACAAAGAAATCTGAGTTGCAGAGCCCAATGCCACCCCTAGAGATATGTCCTGCATCAAGCAATATTTGTTTAAAAAGCTATATATATATATATATATATTTTTTTTTTTTTTTTTCAAATAACAATTTTTCTTTTCTAACAAATATTTTTGCATTTTGAAAAAAAATGCACTAAGCATAAAACCAAACTAGAATGTTGTAAAGCAAACATAAAAGGTTTCTCACCAGCTTGTTTTTGAAAGCGAAAATGATGGCCCCAGCATGTTCAGCCGCATTTCCGACAATGGGAAGCAATATGATGCTTATGAAACTCACTGACAGTCCCCATGTGTCCGATGCATCCTGACCAATTTTTATTATAATAGTTTGTGAAAACCTTTGTTCAAAAAAAAAAAAAATATATATATATATATATATATAGCTTAATTAAATACCTCTATCGTGGCTACAACATACTCCGATAGCAATGCGATGACTAGTGTCATCCCAGCGAGCCAAGCAAATCCACTCCAAAATCCTATCACCGGAGTTTCTTCAACTTTCACTTCATCATCATAGGCATCATCCTCGTCCTGAATCCCATTTAACAAATTATATAGTTACATCATTCATTTGCATTATACTTAAGCGAGTAAATTTAATTATAACTTTTGTTACCTCTTGTGCTTCAAATAACTGGCGGTGAGTCCAGAGCTGGAAAATGAGATATGCAATGTAAGCAATAAGCATAACGATGCTGCTTGTCCTGGACAGACTAAGCGACATTTTGTTAATCATAGAGGTTGATGCTTCTCCAGCCGCTGCATATGTTAATAGCAATGGTAGCAAATGACACAGCAGACCCATAAGCAGCAAGAAGAAGTTCACATCGGCTTGTTTCTGTAACAATAAAAAATAGTAATCACATTAAAATAAAATACCTACCAATTTTTTTTATAACCTCTAAGTGAAGACTTGAAGAGCAAAATTGAGTATTTTTAATGCATTCTTATATATGTATATATTTTATTTAATTATGTTAGGTTTGATTACACTAAACGTAATGGTGAGAATATGTTCTGAATGCAGTTGAATTCTTGTTTCCCGGTTTGGTTATGTCAAACTACCATAAGAATTAAACCGGAGTACAAAGGGGAAGGCATATTAACCCGGTCGAACCGCTGCTCACGGCGGATATTGGCAATTCCACCACAGAAGAGGGAAGAACCGAGAACCAAGAGAAGGTTTGAGAGAATTGAACCCAACAGAGAGTATTTCACCACCGCCACTTTGTTATGGGCCAACGCTAATATCGCTATTATCAGCTCCGTCGCATTTCCACAAGTGGCGTTTAACAAGCCGCCCACTGCCAAGTAAAGACATTAAAACATCTAAGCGAGTTATTGAGATTACATTTACATAATTGATTCCGAGAATAGTTTAATTTGTATGAATGTGTTACCTGTTGGACCGGTGTAGAAAGCTAGTTGCCTGCACGGGTAAAGGGAGAACTTTTTTTTTTCAAACTATATCTGATCGTATAAACTGGTGTTCAAAAAAAAAGGGAATATGGTTGTATAAACTGTAACTACAAATTTCATTTTATGATACTTGATTTTTATATAATATAATAAAGCTTTTAACGTTTTTTTTTTTTGGCAAACTTCTTAAAAGAATACCTTTTTATGAATTCCTACAAATTTCATTTTATGATACTTTTTTTTCAAACTTCTTAAAAGCATAATATCATATAACAATCTATTATTGCAAGTTTATTGTTTTGTAAAGTTCAAAAAAAAGAGTAATGTTTTGCCAAAGAAACAGAAATTTTAACATTGTTTCAGAAATTGCAAAAAAATGTAAACAAGTGATTTTTACATAATCAATCATTCCATTTCAACACACTATCAATTTTGATTTAGAATTTTAATTGGCTAGATTTAGATTAAATAAAATATAATAATATATTTAGTTTAAGTTATTTCTTAATCAGTGAAAATATATTAACAAACACCTGAAAAATACGAAAATAATAAAATGATTGTGGGGGAATAAGTACTTACTCTGTCAGAAAGCTAACTCGCTCGGCTAAAGGTGTCAGTCCTATCAAGCTCAGTCCAAATATCAACGGCTGTCACACATTTTACAAAAGAAACGTACTTTATAAATAGATAAACTTGTCTTTATCTTTTTGATGCAACGCACTAAATAAAGGTAACAGATAATCACGTGGCTACAATATCCTATAATGATGAAAAACATTTTTTTATGTAAAAATAAACCAAACTGAACCCAAATTTTATTTTGGATATTAATCGATTTTTAGTGTATTACTCGAAACAAAATCGAAACTAAACGAAACTAAACCAAAATCGACTCATGTTCTATAAATATCCGAATGGTTCATATGCATTTTTGTCTAAGATACTCAAAAACCAAAATACTTAACCAAATCGAATAACAGCCGAGTCACTTTACTCTTATATTAGATCCAAGAACTCCATCAGATTTAAGTCAATAATTAAATAAAACTCTTTGAAGTTCTGAAATTTTATATTCCCTTCAACTAAACATTATTTTAATTAAGGAATTCATTGGGAAACTGAACAACAATTGCCTAACATCTCTGAATTTTTTTACCTAAAATAGAGAGGAATGAAAAGAAAAGAGGAGTGTGTTTCAGAAAAAAAAATAAGGAGCTTACGCGACCGTAGTGGTAAGAATTGGCGATAACGGCGAGAGGGATCGCGAGAAACAAGACAGTAAGTTTAGTACCAAGAATGACTTCTTGGAGATTAGAGAGAACGTTCTTGAGCGGTTTGCATGGAACTTTCTGAATCAATCGCAAGTCTGACTTCTTCCTTAGAGACGATGACGACATGTTGTGTGCAGTTTTCCCATGTCGCAGCTCCCTGCTCAAACCCTTTGGTGTCGCGTTTGCGTTTTCGCTCTCCGAGATTCCCCACGGCTCAGCGATACTCCCCATGACTTGATTGATACTTCTAAAACTATTACATCTGTTGTGTTGTGACAGATTCTGTATAAATAGGTGGCGACTCTACATGTGTTGTTGATTTAATTTAAGTTGGGTCCACTTACGCAACTTCCCGGAAATTTCCTCCTTTCTGTTTTTTAAAAGTTTTTGGTTTCTATAGACGAAAATCAATTTTATTTTATTTTGGTAGATATGCAATTGATTAGTTGAAATACTTATGTGATGTCTAATATCATATGCTATTTTGGGGAATTTTGTTTCGAGTCAAATGCGAGAGGAGGGTAACAAGCAAAATGGCGTACGATTGTTTAATTTAGGAAAAGTAATGTAGATACTCGCAAATACGAAAAACAATTATTAAATGTATTATTATTATTTTTTAAGACTCTCTCTCGTCTGAGCCAACTTTTTCTTTGCCCTATTTTTACAGACACAATCTCCTATGGACCTATAAAATCTCATATACCCTCATTACTTTAATGAAATATAGAAACCCAATTTTGTTCTTTTCTTTTTTTCAATTAAAAAAATTAAAAATTAAAAATTTCAAAATTTTAAAATTTCAAAATTTTCTGCGATTTCAATTTTCGACTACTATATTATATGATATAGTTTTACTTGGTTGTACTGAATTATACTTCATATTGGATAATACTACTGCTTAGTTATACGAATTATACCAAGTTCTACTAAGTATTACTAAGTGCAATTATCATCAAGTTCTACAGAATATTACTAAGTACAGTTATACCAAATTCTATTGAGTTATATCAAGTTCTACTTAGTATTACTAAGTGCAGTTATACCAAGTTCTACTTGTTATATTAGTAATACTTGAATACTACTAAGTACCTGATGAGTTAGATATACTACGTATTACTAAGTATTACTAAGTATTACTAGATCTAGAACAACAATACGAGTTTTAAATCAAAAACGCAAAACAAGAAGAACCCATAGAAACAGATAAAATCCAGAATTCGATTTAACAACTAGGAATCCCTAGATCTAGAACAACAATAGGAATCTTAAATCAAAAACATCCCTAGATCTAGAACAACAATATGAATTTTAAATCAGAAATACAGAACAAGAAGAATTGTAAATCAAAACCCATATATTCTTTGAATCTTTTTCCTCTAATTTTGCATCTTCTTCATCGTCTTTGCAGGATGAATCACCGTGGATCTCAGCTCTGTCGGTGTTACATCATATTGTGTCATCGTAAATATGTTTCATCTCCTTGCTTCCAGATCTATGAAGAAAGAAGGAAAAAAGGATAAGAAAGAAAGAAAAGAGAAAGAGAGAGAAAGAAAAAGAAAGAAAAGAAAAGTAAAAAATGAAAAAGAAACCGTCGGCTAACCATATTTTAGATTAGGTTAAAGAGTTTGAGGGTAAATCCGTAAATTTCTTAATTTTATATTTAAAATAAATCAATTTATAAAGAAAATTAGAAGAAGTCCTCTGAAGATTGACTCTCAATATATAGGGGCAATCGGGGATTTGTCTCCTCTCGTCTCTTCTAAAGAGAGAGAGTTTTTCTCTATTCTTTCTTACTAAACTTTCATCCATCAGAAGGAAGAGAGATTCAGGTCTTCTTTTTTGTTCTTTTGTTGTATATTATATCGAACTTCCTTTTTCGGTTAGCGGATTCTCTCTTCGGATAAGCCAATTTTGTGTTTCGCTTTAGCGAGTTTTTGTTTTTTCTCATATCAGAGCAATACTTCATAATTTTATCTATCTCTGATTATGAGTTGTTCTTAGTCTCTTCAACGATCTTAATCCAAAATTCCATTTGCTCTTGATGAAGAATCTTCGTTGAAGGATAAGCTACGACTCCTTTTTCATAGAATTCGGACTTTATCTCTTGAATCTCGCCGGAGTAACGGTTTATGGTGGAACTTTCTCGGTGGAAAGGATGAGTAGACGTTGATTTCATCTCAGTCGTTTCAAAAATAATTCAGCAGAGTTGGTTTTCATGTTTGAACAATCCAACAAAGAATTTATTTTTGGTCTAATTGAGCAAATCCAAGATTTAATACCCGGAGAGGCACATTACAAGAATTTACTTGAATAGCTACTGATTATTTTGTAGCTAAAACATACAACTCGTAGCTAAAACTGGTCAGGCAACGAATGGCGATTGATGAATTTTGTTGCCTCAATGTCCACGCTAAACTTGATTTGTAGCTAATCTGTAGCCAGCTAGAGACGGATTAGCAAGAGAAATATTCGTAGCAAATTAGTGACAATGTGACAACAACTCCTTCTATTGCAATTAGAGACAACTTTAGCTACAAAGTTTCTATAACTATGGAACAGTATTAACCCAAACAAATAGAAAAAAAAATTACAAAATACAAATTAGAAACTAAAATAATTTTATATATCAAAATTATTTTATAAATTAGAATCGGTTTACAAAATTTAAACTAATTGATCAAACTAAACCAAAAAGACCCTAAAAATCAAAACTTAGCTTGCACCGCCCCACCATCGCTGCACCGCCGCACCACCATCCCAGTACACTACGCTTGCCGTCACACCACCCCTTCTCCTTCCTGTTTCATTATTATCTTCGCAGATCTGTAAATAAAACAAAACAAAAAATCAATTACCAATATTATAACAAGAAGAAGAGAAAGAGAGACCAGAGAAGAGGAAGCGAGATGACCTGTGGTGATGAGGAGGTGAAGTCAAAGCAGAGTTTGACCAGAGACGAGTCTGTCACACCTCCTCCGCCGCAGCTCATGCGCTTCACCGTCTCCGCCGTGGGTTCTCTTCGGCGAATCCGCCGTGGGTTCTCTTCACCAAATCCGCCATAGGTCCTCTCACTCTGACTTGCGTCACGCTTCGTCGACGAGGGTTTCATCATGGTTGAGAAAGAGGGTTGAATCTAACACGAGTTGAGCTCTGCTAATTTGCTCTTGTGTTTCTTCTAACTTAGGCGAGAGAGAGAGTTGAGTTATGATGAGAACATACTAGAATGACTTAGATGAGAAATATTGATTTTAGGCCATACGATTCAAAATATCAGTGGCTAGAAATGACAATCTCAATCTTTATAGATTGACCAATGGAAAAGAAGGTAGAAGATTCACAAAAGAATGATTTATAGCCTTTAGATTAACAATAATCTATGGTCAAAAGCTGTTTTATGTTTAGTAGTTGTTTTATATATTATATTTAGGAGGGAAGTGAGAAGATGGAGGCAATTAATGGAGCCAAAACTATTTTTGAGAAAATGAGTGGAGGCAAAATAATTAATGAAAAAAATAAAATTTGTGATGTAAAAATGGAAAATAAAATATTTATAATAACCAAATTTATATGTTTTTAATAGTATAGTATAAATTTCTAACAAATTATAATTTACTAACCAAATTTTTATATTTTTTATAACTTCTTACCTATAAACTCTTAACCCTAAACCACAATCCCTAAAATCTAAACCATATTCCATAACCTATATTATTAAAATTGAAGTATATTTGAGAGTTGTTTGAAAACATGGATAGTAGTTTAAATGAGAATTGTTGGGAAACATGGATAACAATATAAAAAATATATAATATTCTTTTAATAATTCATTAATTATATTACCTTAACAATACATTACATCATTAATTATATTTCACATCATTAATTATATTTACCTTTAACAATACATCAAATCATTAATTATATAACATTAAAGTAGTATTGCAGATTTTTATTTATTAGTTAATCAATATTAACTTTGTGCAAATTATAAAAAATAAAAAATGTAAAATAAAGTTAATCAATATTAACTTTGTGCAAATTATAAAAATAAAAAATGTAAAATAATAGAATTCTGCGTACGGTTAAGATTTTGTTTTAATCTGTTTTACTAAAACTTTCTTTTATCTTAGTTCTAATTAGTGCTTTTAAAACCAGACCGGAAGCTGAACCAAAATTTTGGGTCACTGTTCAATATGGTTCGGTCGGATAATCCTGGTTCAAGAATCTGGTTTAATATATTTTAGATATATAAATTAAAAGTAAAGTTAGTAAATATGATAAATAATTAATATTGATACTAATTTTTGTTCATATGGTTGGTTTATAGAATTTTGATAGTCTTAATAGTGTTTATTAAATCCAATAATGTTGAGATAAATATATCTGATTACTTGACCGGTTCATGGTCAAACCAGTTTCAACCCGGTTACGTGATTGGTTCATGGTCAAACCTGGTCCAACCAACGGGTCGGTCCGGTTTTAAAAAGCTTGGTTCCAATTAGTGAAAATTATGTAGCCAAACACATAATTCAAAGGATAGTTTATGTAAACAAAATAATAACTTAAATTAAAATAATTAATATTTCTTACATTTATTGTCCCTTAATGTTTCATTCCATATAACTATTTTAATAAATAAAAAATTCTTTCTATTTCCTTTAATTTAGCTAAACATAAAGAAAGATTTTTTTTTAATTTATTTACCGAATCAGTTAGATATAGACATTTGGGTATTCTTTCAGATACAAGTTATTTCTTTCGAGATCAACTTTTTGAGTTTTGAAATTAGACATGCTCGGATATTATAAATTTATGTGTAAGGTTTGAAATGGGTCCCCCTAGTCTGAATGATTTTGATTTTGATGTATATGAACATAAGAATATCTAAATAACCAATATATCTGAAATGAGTTCAGATATTTGTGATAAAAATAATCTTATTACCTGATTCAGTCCAGTTCTTTTGTATGCAATTAGTTATCGGCGACATATCTAAAACATATAATACTAATCATTAAAAACGAATATCAATTTATAAAAAACGTAAAAGTGAATACCCGCACGGATACGCGGATCAAACTCTAGTTCCTAATTAAAGTATTAGCCAAATATTTTTATTTAATTTTAACTTCACAAATGTATATAAATTTTCATAGTCTTATATAAATTTCTAACAAATTATAATTTACGAATTTTAACTACTTCTTAACTATAAAACCTTTAACCCCTAATCATAAATCACAATCCCTAAAATCTAAACTTTATACTATAACTCTGACTAAAGTATCAACCAAACACAAACATTAAATTGAAGTGCTAATTCAAACATAAAATGCAAATTCACATTATCTTATTTAAAGTTATTAATTTCAAACATATACCACAGATGCAAAATTCTACATATAACACATAGATATCAATTAGATACATAATTATTTATAACCATGTGTTGATAATATAAAACTTTTGTCGACAATTTATTCCTGTTAATTAGTAGCTATTTAGCTATAAAATGCCTATATATCATATTCGTAGCTAGATAGCTATGGATCGCTACAGATTAGCTACGGTCTTGACTTTTTTTTTTACTTTACGCTTTCTGTCGCAATTTTCATCGCTAATTATTGTGGTTACGGAAATGTCGTCGCCATTCCTTTGTTATTTTCAATTATTCTTGCAGTGGCATGATTCCCAGTCATCAGTGATGGTGAAATTCGGAAGAGAATCTTGATAGGAGTACAAAGCAAAGAGATGGAGGTGTTGCATAAAGAGGAAAAAAAACACCAAGATTACGATCAGAAAACCAGGTTGGCGGTGAAGAAAAAGTAAGTCCCGATCTACATGTCTCTGTTTGGATAAGTAGCATAGAGTTAAGTGAATATCTTACACGTGTTATTTTATGTGCATAGCTGTAATATGTACCCTTATCTATCTTGATGTTTTAATAAAAAGCATGTTGACAAAAAAAATGTATTATTTAAAAAAAAAAAGAGATTTTACTTTGTTTGAGTTTTTCTGAAAAAGAGACTTTACGTAAAATAAAGTGAAACGTGAAGTCAAAAACTAAAATATTAGAAAAGAACATATGCAATATGCAGTTGAGAAAAAGAAGGAATATATGCACACTTATATACGATTATCTTTTTTGTTTTTGTTTTTTAGCTTAAAATATATAGAATTTTTTATAAATATAATTTTATAGTATCAAAAAATTAAATAAGAATGAATTTTATATTCACAGAAAAATAATATTGATATACGATAAAGAGAATTTATTATATAGAAAGAGGAAACGGTAATTGTGAGAGTTACAAATGATCGAAATCGATTGTATATATATAAATGAAAAAGTAGGATTTATTGTGTATGCATAATGACGCATGTTTCACATAGTCGTACACACGAAAACATCAATTTTTGGTGTGTGAATTCTTGACAATCATTTTTCACGTTTATAACATTTTTTCTTGGAGACCGGTGTCACTATCGCTCTTGGTTAACATCTTTGTTGCTTCGTTAAAAACCTTTTTTGAAAAAACTCAGTAAAAACCAATAGTAAGGTAAAATGAGTACAACCACGTAAGCTCTCCTTCGAATGAACAGTCACAGATTTTTCTGATGATGCATTCCAATGTTATGGACATGTTTTATGAATACTGAGATAGGAAGTGATTTTGTGAAGAGATCAGTTGTATTGTCGCATGAACAAACATATCTTACTTCAATCTCTTTATTCTTCTTGAGCTCTCGAGTGTAAGAGAAGAACTTTGGATGTATATGTTTCGTCCTATCACTTTTGATATATTCTTCTTTCGTTTGAGATATACATGCCGCATTATCTTTATATAGAACAGTTGGCTCCACATTTTCGTCAATCCCACTACTTGAACATATGTGTAGGCTTATTGATCTTAGGCATACATATTTTCTACTTGCTTCATGAAATGTGATGATCTCAGCATGAGTTGAAGAGATAACCACGGGCATTTGTTTCTGAGAACGCCAAGATATAGCAGTGCCTCCGATCGTGAAAACGTATCCGGTTTACAATCAAGCTTTGTATGGATCTGAGAGATATCAAGCATCTGTAAAACCAACCATTTGACCATCTGAATCTTTAGGATAAAACAAGCCTAAATCAATGTTCCCTTGGATGTAACGGAAGACATGTTTAATTCCATTCTAATGTCTTTGTGTAGGAGATGAGATGTATCTTGCCAAGAGATTAACAGTGAATGATATATCAGGCCTTGTACAATTTACAAGATACATCAGTGCTGCAATTTCACTTAGATATGGTACTTCAGGACCAAGTATCTCTTCACTTTCCGCAGATGGTCGAAATTGATCATTTTCAACATTAAGTGATCTAACAACCATCAGAGTGCTAAGATGATTTTATTTATCCATGTTAAAGTGTTTCAACACTCTTTTAGTATATGAGGATTGATGCACAAATATACCATTTTGATAATGCTCAATTTGTAGATCAAGACAATACTTTGTCTGTCCGAGATCTTTCTTCTCAAATTCTCCTTTCAGATATTTTGATGTCTTTTGTATTTTCTTCTAAGCTTCAATAATATTAAGTTTATCAACATATACCGGAGTTATCACAAATTTGGATGTTGTTTTCTTGATGAAAACACATGGGCATATATGATCATTCACATATCATTCTTTTGTTAAATGTTAACTGAGACGATTATACCGCTTACGTACACGTTGCTTTAACCCATATAATGCTCTTTCGGTTTGGAACTTAATGCTTCTGGCATTTTAAATCCATCAAGAACTTTCATGTAGATATCAATATCTAATGATCCATATAGTTAAGCTGTAACAACATCCATATGACGCATCTCAAGATTTTTATCAGCTGCTAGACTCATCAGGAATCCAAAAGTGATTGCATCCATAACAAAAGAATATGTTTCCTCATAATCGATTCCAAGTCTTTGAGAAAAACCTTGGGCCACAAGACGAGCTTTGAATCTCGTAATCTCATTTTTCTCATTTCGCTTTCGAACGAAAACCCATTTGTATCCATTTGGTCTCACATCTGAAGGTGTGGGTACAGTAGATCCAAATACTTCTTGTTTATTAAGCTAATCAAGTTAGGTTTGTATTGCATCTTTTCATTGTTTCCAATCATGTCT
Organism: Eruca vesicaria subsp. sativa; assembly: GCA_932364175.1. Classification (NCBI taxonomy): domain Eukaryota; kingdom Viridiplantae; phylum Streptophyta; class Magnoliopsida; order Brassicales; family Brassicaceae; genus Eruca; species Eruca vesicaria. Next base: position 256,564 of record CAKOAT010808486.1, on the reverse strand, counting down.
ATTTTGACATTCATAAACAGATTTTGGTTCTGGATCTTCGGTTTCCTCATTTATTTCACTTGACATTATAAGAGAAAGCATCATCAACATCATCCTTTTCATTTATGTTCCATATCTTCTTATTATGGATGTAGTTGATAGAAATCTCATGATTCCTTTCTAACTCATGATGTTCTACATTTTCAGTATTCTCATCGTTTGTTTCTTCCAAAATACTTTCTGCTATTTTGGACATGTCATTTATCTCAACATCCTTTTGTTTTCTAGGACTTTTATTCTTAGAACCAACAAGTCTTCCACGCTCCAAACGTGTTTTAGACTCGCGTGTATCATCTGTTTGTCTTTGATCATTTAATATTTTGATACAATCAGAAGAGTTTGCAGCTGGTATATGAGACTTAGTCACCGTTTTGGTATCCGAAAATGCATCAGGTAGCTGATTCGCTATACTCTGTAAATGCATAATTCGTTGAACTTTTACTTCTGACTCTTCAGTAGGAGGATCAAGATATGATAACGAAGGTACACTCCACTAATGGAGAATCACAACCAACATATATGCTCAATCTTCTTTGTGTCCCATCTTTGTACGTTGTGGTGGTGCTACAGACACATATACTGCACAACCAAAGATTCTTAAATGGGAAATGTTTGCTTCTCGACCAAACGCTAACAGTAATAGAGAATACATATGGTATGCACTTGGTCTGATCCGAATGAGCGCTTCTGCAAGCAAAAAAGCATGTCCTCATACAAAAGTTGGAAGTTTTGATCTCATGATCAATGGTCTTGCAATCAACTGCATACACTTAATTAAAAATTCAGCCAAACCATTTTGTATATGAACATGAGCCACATAATGATTAACTTCAATTCCCGTTACCATACAATAATCATTGAATGTTTGTGATATGAAATAACATTAGTTGATTTAGTGGTTATGCTTTAGGAAATATGTTCATATTTAGTAATAAGATGATTTTTGGAGTTAACTTATTAATATGATAAAAAGGCTGTGTTGACACTACACGTGTACTTGAAGAGGGTTCCAAACTTCCAATGGAAACTTGCAGAGTTGTATAAACTCAAAGTGTGGTTAGTAGTAGCATCACTCGTTATCAGTTTAGTCGTACGAGTTTAACGCTTAATTTCCTTCGGCTTTTCAACTCATTTAGGAACAAGAAAAAATAACATGATGCAGCGTTTTGATCAAATTGAAGTATACTAGTAATAATGAAGTTCTTTTTTCGTCAATTTGAAGTTTTCTAACTTTATTTTTACGAAAAGAAATTACTTATATGTATAACATTTCCAGAATTATTGAAAAATACATATACTTTTATTTTATGTCATTGGCATGTTTGTTCAAAATTCATTGTTCGATTTATATTTGAACCTTACTATAAGGATTTTTCTCAAAAAAGAACCCTACTAAAATGAGTAGATTTTTTTCCATATTATTGTAATTAAAATGAAGTAGGATGTGTGTTTATTCTGAGTATATGAGTATATATGTATTTTTTTTTTAATTTTACATGTAAAAGAATCAATGATCCTACATGCATATTTATTCTGCAACTATTAAAACGAGCTTGCTTAACAATCAATATATATATAATTAAGTAACCTTGTATATATACATGGATGTTGTGGTACTCGTTCGAGTTTGGATCATATATTTTGAGTTTTTGAATTTTCAAATTCAACTTTCTAGTTTCGATTCTATTCTTAAATACGAGATACGATCGCATAATAATACTTCAAAATATTTTATAATTTGTAACACATTCTATAACGCATAAAATAATCATATCGTTCGATTTTGGGTTATAGAAGTTTGGTTTGGACATACCCGAAAAAAAATTAAAAACAAATTATAAGGAATAAATACTTACTAGGTAATAACTTTCGCCTTACGTGGGATGAAATTATTAATTTCGTTATTTTAAAGATAATAAGATATTATATCTGTTTAATCTGGACATCGGTTCGATTGTGGGTTGGTTTTTCAGTTTTTAATCTCCAAAAATATAACAACCATTCTAAATTCATATTTATTTTGGTTTGTTCGGTTAAATGCTTGAGATTTTTTTTTATTTAGGTGATAAACCAAAAGTTATTATTATTTATTTGATTTCATGTTATATGAACTTTAGTCAATCTTAAAATCAACCAATGTTTTCATATTATAATTTCTAAATGCATGCAAAATCAAATCAATGATATCTAATAGTTATTATTACTAACTACTAAGACACATCATTTTATTTTTGTTCTTTCCCAAGCTCAAACCTAATGTACAAAACAAACTAAGGTTGGTGACAGCATCTTATCTAAAGATCTTGGACCTTTTTTATCAATAACTATGCATTCACGCCCCACTTTTCTCATGAGTCCCAACACCAAAGAATAGACTTATTCTCCAGCATGAAGTTGAGTAACAAAACCAAGATTTATATGCTTCCGGAATGAACAAACATTGAAAAGCTATATAAACTTCCATGTGTTTAAATGAATCAGTAGATTCCAATTTGAAGACACCCAGAAACTTACCCAGTGACAAATTTGTAAGGTAATAAAGGATACTAGACCTTGACCCGTGCGACCGCACGAGTATTAATTTTATTTTTTTAATTTTTATATTAAATGATATTTTTGTAAAAATTAATTGTATTACATTAAGTTTTTTTTTTTTGTGTGTTAACAACTTATTGTATCAAAAATATTGAGTATCATACAAACAAATCTAACATGTAGACGACATATTGAAAATATTTTTCAATTAAAGATACATCAAATCTTGAGAAGTAAGAGTTAATATGGTATACAAAAAAAAAAAAAAATTAGTTATAAAATCTCTATAAAAAAGCATGATGTTCAAATTATATAAAACTTTTAATATATAAAACATTTGGATTGAAATTTGTAAAATAAAAAATGAAGTATTAATTAAATGGTTACAAATTACTTATGGATTTAATTTTGACAAAAGAATACCGAAAAGTTTATTGTTTGATCTGCGAAAGTGTTTGTTTTTATATAATTTATAAGTGAATATATATTTCTAAATTTACCCGTTTAAATACGACATTTTAAACACACAATTTTTTTCTTTTACCAATATTTTTATGTTTATTTATTTTAGATAATATATTAGTGTATATACAAAAGTCTTAGATATATTAAATTTTAAACATGTATTATATAGTTTGCTAATTTTAAGCCGTTCTATCATCATATTATATTTTTAAAATAAATATTTTATATTTATGAAAATAAAAATTTATAATTTAATATATTTTTGTCATATTTAGTTTAATATAATAATTATCTTTTAAAATGACGATTACGACTATGAAATAAATTAAATAGGATATAATTTAAATTTTTCATTTTATAACGATAACATAAAATACATTAACTTATTGTAAAATATTTTACACAGATTTATTAAAAAAATTAAAATTTAATATATAAATATATATAATGAAAAGATATCATCATTAAAGTTATAAAGATTTTATATTATTAGCTTTAATGCACTACATGTTAATTTATATAAATGTATTATATAGTTTGCTAATGTTAACCTGTCTTACCAACATATTAGATTTTATTTTTGAACATAAATATTTTATACTTATCAAAATAAAACTATAAATTTATCAATTTAATAAAATTTTATTATATTTAGCTTAATATAATAATTTTATTTAATATGATTGATTATGATTATATCAAAGATAATATGATATAATTTTTTCTTTTTATTTTATAACCTTAACTGAATATATTAATGTATAATAATATTTCAAACAAAATATAGTTGTTAGAATTTAAAATAGAGTTGTTAGAATTTAAATAAATATATTTATATTTAAAATGAAACTAAAAAGATCAAAGGATATTATAATTAAAATATTTTAAAGATTCTAAATATTATTAGTCTTAATGAAATACATATAGTAAAAATTTCTAGTGATAGGTCCATTTTAAAAAAAAAAATCACATATGAATCAAGGTCATGATTTCTGTTTTAATATATAAGATATGCTTTAAATATTTATATTTTGTATTTAAGGATCAATTTCTATATTTTTTTAATTTCTGGTTTTTGAGTTATTGGATTATTTGTTCGCATTTGGTTTATAAAACTTCAAATCTGGATATATTCTCTAATACTCTACAAAATTCCTTTTAGTATTTATTCCATTTTGGATCGGATACATATCAATTTTTGTTTGTTTTTGTTTGGTTCAGAGTAATTAAGTAGTAGTTAGCGATTTGACAAGGGATATGGAATAAAAAAAGAATATCCATTATCATAATGGGGAGACCAAGAATGGGGCCGATAATAGCCAATAATTGCGAATTCTAGATTTGATACGTGACTCCAAATTTTTTTGTAGTTGCAAAGTATTGGCCGTCATCCATACTACGTCCAGGTTGATGTTTCAAACTTCAAAATTAGAACAGCCTGTTGTGTTTTTATGGCCTTCGAATATAAACTCAAAATAGGTAAGGTGAAGGAATCGTCTGACTAACTTTACCGAGCTACTGAAATTAGTTACTAAAATATAATATACTAGGTGAAAATCGGTGTCATACACAGAATAAACATTCTGAGTTGGGTATGCGTTAATGGGTATGCATAACTATAGTAGAGTGGAGTCTGCTCTGCATTCTGAGCTGGAAGCACTGCGATGGGCAATGGAGAGCATGCTTCAACATTTGCCATGTCAGAGCTTTGGGACGGACTGCAAGGAGATGATAGTGATGCTTAGGAATCCCCACGACTGCCCAAGCTTCTCGACTGAATTGGAAAAGCTCTCAACCTTGCGGATCTGCTTCCCCGACTTCAAGATTTCCTATGTTCCCAGGAAGCAAAATGTTGTTGCGGATTCTTTAGCTAAATCAGCTCGAGTCTTTTATCGAGATCTTTTGTACGTTGGTTGTTCTATTCCGAGCTCGATTAATAGATCAGTCTTTTGATGTAAAAAAAACACAGAATAAACATTATATATGCATATTATATTATATTTTCTTTTACCTTTTATGAAATAATAAAGAATAACTAGATCTTGACCCGCGCAACCGCGCGGGTGTTTATTTTCATTTATTTTTATAGAAACATTTTGTCTTCAATTTTTTAAAACAATTTGTTTTCACTCTAAATTGATATATATATATATATATATATATATGAGATATGTATATCAATTTTTAAAAGATAATAATTTATCATATATTAGTTTTTCATCGAATAGATTGTTTCAAACCTTCACATGTATCTTCCTCTATATATATTATTTTGAATTATTATTTTATTATTAAAGTCGTAAATAAATGTAAAGATTGGTAAAATATTGTTTTATTCTTATCTTTAAAGATATTATAATATATCTCAAATTTAGAAAGTTTAACAAAAATAAAAATTTTAGCTTCATATTATTGAGTAAAGAACTAAACATTTAATTTTTGTTATTTTAAAAATAAACTATATAACTTAAAAAATGTTTTTATTGGTTTAAGGTAGTTTAGCCTAATCATTGTTAGTAGATGATGATTTTTGTTATTTTATAAAGTAAACTATCTAATTTTAAAAGTTAACATCGACAAATATATTATAAATAATTAACTTATGAAGATATACTATTATAACAATAAATCATATCCATTTAATTTAAACATATGTTTTATTATATTATCTATAAATTCAATGGGTTATCCAATTATTGTTAGCCCAATAAATATTTTGGATAAACCCAAAATTATAGATAACTAATTTTAAGGTTACTAATTAATGATTGACTAATGTAATGTGACAAATTCTAGTAGATGATCCATTTTAAATATCACACATTAAAAGAGTCATGACTTCTCTTTTAATATATTAGATAAAAATGATCAGGTATTATGTCTATATTAATTAAATTGGTGCGAATAAGTAAATAAATTTTATGAACCTAAACAATCACTTTTCTATTTTAAATGGTATATAATTCTTTTTAAGTAAATATTAACATAAAATTAATATTTATTAAATGAGATTTTCTAATTATACGATTTTGCAATCATTTGTATTTTTCGGAACAAAATCTTTAATAGTTGATCTCAAAATTTGAATGTGAGAGTTTTAACAGTTTTAATAATTTAAAGCTGTTTTTTAAAAATAAAAATATATTAATTACAAAAAAATTATTATATAATTAATGTGGTTGTTTTATTTCTTTTAATAATTTTATGAAATATTTATTATTCAGAATTATCGATTTCCATATATATTTTAACTATATTAGCTAATTGTGTAATTTTTTTTAAGGAAAAATGATGAATAGTAATGATGAATTTATGATTAGTTTAATAAAAAGTTTATTATATATTTTGATGAACCAACCTATTTCTCTAAGATTCTGAAATTCATTACGGTGATGACACGTAGTTACTTCAAATGTTGTAATGTTTCTCTTTTAATATATATACTAGATCTCGATCTGTAAACCGTGCGGGTATTTTAATACAAAAATATTTGAAATATTTATTTTGTTTCAAAATATGATGTTTCAGACTAGATGATGTTTTAAAATATTTATTTTGTTTTAAATTAGATGATGTTTGAAAATATTTATTTTGTTTCAAAATATAAGATGTTTTGAGATTTTAATGTATATTTTGAGGTTTTTAAGGTTACCTTAAACTTTATTGGAAATTGTTCAACCAATAAAATTTTACTATTTTATAGTAATTGTTTGAATGATTTTAAAATTATATTTTTAAAAAATACTTTTGTAAAAGAATGTAAATTTCTTAATCTCTGTGCAATGATCCAAAACATCATATATTAAGAGACGGAGGGAGTAAAATTTATTCATAAATGAATATAATTTGATTTTGTATAGTATCCAAATTTATAATAATATTTATGTGGCTTATAATATTACTAATTTAAAATTTATAAATTTGTATTCTTTGTAACAATTTTTAAAAACATTATGATATAACATTACTAATTTATATTTTTTATTTCTAAATTTGAAATAAAAGTAAAAAGTAAATTAAAATGGACTTACATAATACATAAACAAAATTGTGGGATATTGTTAAAAGTATTTACATAATTGTTTTTTTGTTTATAAATAAAAAATGAATTAAAATTTTAATTATATTTTATGATAATTAAAATTTTAATCAAATAATTTTTGAAACTATATCTTGAAAAGATTCTATAAGATTTTTTTAAATATTTTGTTAGACTTTTTTAAAAATTATTTATTTGTATTTCAAATAAAAATTAAAGATATGAAAAGATATTATAATGATGTTATATTACATAAAATTTCTAAGGATGGTCCAAACTTAAAAATCACACATAAAGTGAGTCATGACTTCTTTTTTAATATAATAGATTTTATGATAATTAAAATTTTACTCAAATAATTTTTGAAACTATATCTTGAAAAGATTCTATAAGATTTTTTTAAAGATTTTGTTAGACTTTTTTTTAAATTATTTATTTGTATTTCAAATAAAAATTTAAGATATGAAAAGATATTATAATGATGTTATGTTATATAAAATTTCTAAGAATGGTCCAAACTTAAAAATCACACATGAAGTGAGTCATGACTTCTCTTTTAATATAATAGACTAGATCTCGACCCGCACAAAACGAAAATATTTGAAACTATGTAATAAAATTTATCAATAAATAAGTATAATTTGATTCTATCCAATTTCTATATGCTATCCAATTTTATAATAATTTTTATGTGACTTATAATATTATTAATATAAAATTTATAAATTTTTATTTTTGTAACAATTTTTTAAAAACATTATTATGTAACATTACTAATTTATATATTTTGTTTTATTTATAAATTTGAAATCTATGTAAAAATTAAATAAAGTTGAACCTACATAATACATAAACAAAATTTTGGGACATTGTCAAAAATATTTTACATAATTTTAATTCTTTCTTATAAATAAAAAAATGAATTAAAATTGTAATTATATTTTATGATAATTCAAATTTTAATCAAATAATTTTTGCAATTATATCTTGAAAAGGATTCTAAAAGATTTTTAAAATATTTTGTTAGAATTTTCTTAAAACTATTTATTTGTATTTCAAACAAAAATTAAAGATATGAAAAGATATTATAATGTTATGTAAAATTTTATAAAATTCTAAAGATGGTCCAGACTAAAATATCACACATGAAATGAGTCATGACTTCTCTTTTAATATAATAGACTAGATTTTGACCCGCCCTTTTAAAGGGCGGGTATATTTTTATTTAACTTTTTTTTAAAAATTACTTTTTTATATTTGTATTTTTTTTGTAATCATATTTTGATTTTCTTTATGATTGTATTTGTATACAAATCTTAATCAAAATCTATTTTATAAAATAATAGCAATTTGAAACCCATAGAAATATATACTGCAACAAATTATTTGATTTGTAGAGAGTAAATCGAAGTCCAAGTTTTATCATTCTCCGACCACAAACTGTTTGTAAAACCGAATCGGACCGGCCGGTCGAAATGGTCCAACCGTAACCCGTTAAAGAGGTTAAATCTGATTAGGTTTAAAATTTAGATTTGAGAAAATTAGGTAAAATTGGAAAAAATCCAATAAAACCGGTGACCCATGTCAACTAAAAATCTGGTTCTCAAAATTAATATAATTTATGTGTTTTCAATTATTATAAAAATTTAATTTTAATAAGAAAGACAAAAAAATTTAAAAATATGTGTTTGTATAGTTAATATGACTGATGACGTCTACATTTTTTATCTCGTTTAGATAATGTTGACATTAACCTTATGTCTTTTGAAATAAGGTTGACATAATTATAAGGAAGTAAACATAAAAGAATTACGCCCACATTTGTTTAAAGGATTAGTATAGAATTAATTGGCAAAATTAAAAGGTACAATATAATTATATGTAGAGAGATTTTAGGTTATTCTGGTAGTCTTTTTTTCATTTCGTAAACTATCCTCCTAGAGTTTTAGTTATTAAAGTAAATTTGATGGCACAAAAAGTAATATACCATGGAAGAATAAGGGCAATTTCATAAAAGGGTTTCTGTTTTTATAGTATTGATATAGGTGATATGTAGGGTTCGGCTCCAATAAACGTTTATACATAATTTGTTTATGAAAATTTCGCTTAACTAGAAAATCTTTTAGATAGGGGCCAAGATCTAGTAAATATCATCCAGAAATGGCCTTCCTCGAAGTTTCCTATCTAGTGAGCTTACATTATATATAAGCAGGGCCGTCTCAAACTTTTTAGAGACCCTGTTCAAAAAAAAAAAACAAGGCCCTTTTTAATAATCTAAAAATAATTTATATGTTTCTATGATAAACTTTTGTCATAATATAAAATATATACATTAATCTATTTTTTTTTCTATCTAAACAATGCCATTCTTCTAGCTTTTTTTGATGCAAAATCATCAACTAAATCATCAAACTTGATCTTCTCCAAAATATCATTTTCAATTGCAATCATCGCTAGCCCATTCAGTCTCTCTTGTATCATCGTTGTGCGCAGATATGACTTCAACAATTTTAGTTTCGAAAAACTTCTCTCTGCAGATGCAACAGTTACAGGAATAGTTAATAAAATTCTATAAGCAACAATAGCACTAGGAAAACAATTAGCACGTATCAAATAATTCAAAATGTCAATAGGGTAGATTATCTCTTTTGGCATAACTTCTCTAAGCAATTTTAATTCTATAAACAATTCATCTCCACTAACGTCAAAATTCTCACCTTTTTTAAAAGCATTTGCAAAACTACTACAATAATTATTTAAAGTCATGTCATCTAAAGAGAACCATTTCTCAGGGTTAAATAAAAAACCAAAAATATTTTCATATTCTTGGTATTGTTCAAACCTTTTAGTAAGTGAAGTAATTGCTTGATCAACTATACATAAAAAATAATCAATCCTAAATAATTCCTCACCAGATTTTGGAGCAACCGAAGGTGTACTATTTGTAATCTCATCAAATTTTCTTTTCCTTTGAATAACACGTTTTTGGGGAAAT
>CAKOAT010808486.1:193875-245911 GCA_932364175.1 Eruca vesicaria subsp. sativa | reverse complement strand
TTTGCAAGAAATTTTACAACAGAAATAATCCTAAACAAAACTTTTTTCCAGTGATCTTTTTCTTTCAAAATAAGTGTTTGAGCTACTTTATCAATAGTCTGATTTTTCTGAAATCTTAAACGCATATCATACCAAATTGTCATATTCTTAATATGTGCAACACTTGTTTCATGCTCTTTAAGCCTAGAACTAAGATGTGACCAATCTTTAAAACCTTCGTTTGATAATTGACATTTTCCAGCAGTTTTTTTAAATATCTTACAGCAAAAACAAAATATTTTATCAATTTCCTTACAATAGACTAACCAATCTCTTTTGCATTTTTCTCCATTCAATAAAATTCTGTTATACCACTTTGCAGAAAAGCATCTATTAAGTTTATCTTTTGGACCCTTTTTAAAAGACAAATCTATTTTAGGACCTTTTTCTACTAAAACATCAATCATCTTAGAATCAAGAACATTCCAATTTCTTGGATCAAGTATGTCAAAGGTATAAAGATGCTCATCATTTACTTTTTGTAAATCATCATCATCTGAATTCAAACAATCAGCGTTTTTAAGATCATTCTCACTAGCATCATCACAATTATTATCATCTCTAGGCTTACAAGCATCAACACTATCATCATTTTTATTCATATCTTCTATATTTTCATATTCATTGTTTTGAGAGGAAGAACCATCTTTTGGTTTTTTAATTAAAAACTTATGAAAAGCACCTCTTTGAGATTCTATGAATTTTTCAGTTTCTTTTTTCTTTTGACGTTTTTTGTATCCACAATCAGGAGCCATAATCTATAAAATAATTAAACAATAGAACCTGGATAATGGTTAAGAAAAAAGCTATGGACTCTTTGATTTGCAAGCTGTGCTCTTCTTTTCTTCTCGTTGGAAGCAGTGAAAGTTGTGGACTAGTGCTCTCTTTTCTTATTTTTTTTGTAAAAGTTGATGAAGAAGTAATATATTTCTCTCCTTATATATAATCACTAATTTATAATAGTTTCCTAAACATGATAATTTAGAATATGAACTTTCTAAATTTACATTGAATATTAAAGCAAAAACTAACAGCTATTTTTTACTTACCAAAATATATAATTGGTATAAATGGTAATTACTTCCTAACTTATTGCATTTGTTTGTTAATTATGTAAACAAAATCAAATTTGTAATTATTATTTTTTTGGTTAGTAAATACGAAATTAAATTTAATATAGATATCTGAATGTCTTTTACAAATATATTATTTTATATTACTAACTATTACTAAAAAAAAATATTTTATGGACCCTCTAAAATTTTGGGCCCTGTTCGGTCGCTCCACTTGCTCATGCAAAAAGACGGCCCTATATATAAGAACCAATTCTAGACACAATTGTATAAAAAATCATTTTGTCTCCAAATTTTAAAGAGTTGTTATATATGGATTAAAATTCTAGTTTCAAATTATCACAAAAACTAAGATTAACCTAAAAATGTTTATAGATAATAATGCAATTTCGAATCCGACCATGTATATTTTTGTCAAAACGCAACGTTAAGTCACGTTCTTGTGGTTTTTTTTAATTGTGTGATTTATATCACTTTCCATAGGTAAAACAGACCGAGCCAAAACGAGATGCTAGGGGAAATTCCAAAAGGAATAGAGAGTTGTGGAGCTTTCTGGAATAATTAATAACATAGTACAGTACCATTCGTACAAGACACATGTGTCTTTGAGCTGTCTAGTGTTGGCGTCTCTGTTCTCATGGTGCCCACTTCAGTCTTTATCTTATAAAGTTTTTGACTTATTCTAATTCTATTTCGTTTATATCATTCTAGTACTGATTTGCTTTATTGGGAAGAAGACATAAGAGCTTTGTGAATGATTTAACTCAAGCTTCGGAGTTTTTTGTGGGTTTACATATCTGTACTAACTTACAACTTAGTACATAATTAGGTGATATATTCGATGCTCGGTTTAAATATTATTTAGGAAAATATTTAAATATCATTGACTGAATAAAACAATATTTTATTAGATTTCAAAATCAATACAAATGTTTATCACTGCCTTTTGTCTGAGGTGAACTGAGAGGATTCTTCTAGTTCTAGTATCACATCTCTTAACAAGTTTGTGAAAACTAGCAAATGGGTTAAAATATATCTGTTGAATATGATTCTGGTATCACATCTAGTATCAAATTCTAGTAACATCTTAAAGTTTAAAATATTGATGAATATTGATTGCAAATTCTGCAGTATGATGTTACTGACTTACTGTCAACTTTAAAAAGAAAGTAAGTGCCGTTTGCACTTACTTTTGTTCCCATGAGACAAGTGATTCATCTCCAATTTAGAAAGGCTGAAATGGACGGACCTGGTTGGATTATTCTTAGATCTTGAACTGCATCGTTTTCTGAAACGTTGATTGATCTTTTTGCCAGTAATATTGTTTGGGGGTTGCTGGTCTAGTCACTTGATGTTGATGCTCTAGATCTGAGACAAGGTAAGTAGGTACTAGGTAGCTTTCGTGTTAAGTTTGAAATCAACCCCGTGATATACGATGGTCTTTATAATAATCTTGTTTAAATATGCTCAAGTTTTAAATTGTCTTGTTCGTTCTTTCAACTTTAACTCTTTGTAGGTTATAGAACAAGTTAAACTCAAACCCAAACTTATCAAACTATGTCATCAAAACATATACTTGGAATAATTTGATTTACCTGTTCTGAGTAAATAGATGAGGGAATTGTGAAATGATTTATATCACTGACGAGGCTAAGCCAAACGAAGATTACAACATCATTACCAGAAAAGGTCGTAGGTTTCTCTTCTACACATCAAACATTGATTCTCATGTCTCTGGCCTTTCTACCACAAGAAAACACAACTCAGCCCACAAACCAATAAAGGATACAGACAGATAACACATATTATCAGAAATAGAAAGTTGAAAGACGAAAGATTTACAAAAAAGAAAGATTGATTCCGAGTCCCAAGCTGTTTGTCTTCACTTAGCTTAATAACACTTGGACGTGGATGAGAACGTGACGTGAGAGACAAAACTCGACAAAATCTAGTGCAGCTTACTCACATTTTGTTTGCTACTCGTTGCCTAGGTTCAAAGATCCGTCCTTCATTAGCTTGATGCTTAGGCTATTGAACCTCCCTCTAGAGTAATGACGAGAAGCTTTTCTCCAATCCGTTCCTGTTTTCATCATTGCTGCAAACTCTTCGTAGCTTATTCTCCCATCCTAATATCAATAACCCATGTCAGACATAACCAGAAGAAAAACATCTCCAACACTAACTATAGCTTTAAGGTGTTCTATCTAATGAAGTGATGAGTGAACTCTCTACACAAAGTCACATTCCCCTCAAAACTTTGGTTTCCTAATAAGATCTATTGAACATGAGATCATACCATTGCATAGAAGATTTGGCACATACCTTGTCTGTGTCAACTTCTTGGAATATATCATTGGCGACATCCACACAGTCATCTCCTCCATCTTCCTTTAAGGCCTCACAAAGCTCTTGGGGCAGAATGAACCCATTTCCATCCTTGTCAAAGTAGGAGAATGCTTTGCGGAGATGCTCATCGTTTGCTACCTTCTGCAGGTGTAGAGAGACTGCAACGAATTCCCCATAGTCTAGTGTTCCTTTACCTTTAGTATCCACCTATTTTTACACAAATTTAAGTACTATATCTTAGTGAACTTGGATATTGTGTTAGGTGGTGATTGTAAGGGAAAAAGTATGTGCACCGCTTCAATAAGCATCTGAACTTCTGATTCAGCTAGCTGTGTACCAAAATCGCGAAGTCCAGCTTTCAACTCCTCGATGGTAACAATGCCATCTTTGTCAGTATCCATCTTGTTGAACATCTCCTTGATGTCTTCTACTTCTTGTGTAGATAAGAACTCAGCAATAACCTATTTTGAAATAAGCTAAGTAAGATAACTTTGGTCTAAGAAGTCAATGCAAATAAGAAAGCTTCTCTGATTAACAAACCCTCAAAGCTTTTCTCTTGAATCTGTTCATCACTGAAAATTGCTTTAGTCTGGACTTGACAACATCTCCAAGAGGGACATTTGGGGCTTTCTTCGCGTTCTGAATCCATGGGTGATCTACAAAATGAGGAATACGCATATGAAATCTGTTGGACTATCTCCAGATCATTGAAGTGACAGGGCAAAGAGATAGTAACAGATGCAGAGAGTAAGAGATGGATTCTATGTACCAAGCACTTGCTTTGCAGTAAGCCGGCGCTTTGGATCAGGCTCTAACATTTGTCTGACAAGACTCTTAGCAGTCTCTGAAATATTTGGCCACGGTTCCCGCTTAAAATCAATGATCCCTCGTAAAATAGCCTGAGCAACTCCCTGTTCCGACTCTGTGGTTGAAAGAAAAAACTGGGTGAAACTTCAAAAACCTAGCTTGCTAGTACTCTATAAGAATCAATAAGCAAATGCTCAGGAAGAGGAGAACAAGGGAGTGTAAAGAAGAGAGGAAGGTGTGAGCAGACCTGCCCAAAATGGAGGAACTCCACAGAGTAGAATATAAAGAATGACTCCAGCACTCCAAATGTCTATTTCGGGTCCATAGCTCCGCTTTAGCACCTCAGGTGCCATGTAATATGGACTCCCAACTATCTCCGAAAACTTCTCACCTGAAAAATGTGTACGCTTTGTAAGATAATAGCATCAAGGACAATTAAAATGGCCAAGGTGCATCTAAGGTATCAATCAAGAAGCTCCCTCTATGACCCTGCATTCCACTAATAATCAGTTCGTAGAAGAAGGCAGACACTTAGAACATCAACTTCTTGAGACATATTCAAGAAGTATATGGCAGTATTAAAGCTATAACTATGACACTAATGCATTAAAGCTCTAACAATCTAAATTCGAAACAAGACTCAACATCAGTGACACTACCTGGCTTGAAGAAGATAGACAAGCCAAAATCAATAGCTTTAAGCGGCGAGTTCTCCTTCTTGTTAGCAAACAAGAAGTTCTCCGGCTTCAAATCCCTATGAATAACACCGTGCTTATGACACAACTGCACAACCTCCATAATCGTCTTAGTAACTCCCGCGGCAGCTCTCTCAGTGTAATGCCCTCTAGCTACAATCCTATCAAAAAGCTCACCGCCTTCACACAACTCCATCACCAAATGCACAGCGTTATCGTCCTCACAAGCCTCCTTCAAAGTAACAATGCTCGAGCTCTTGGGGAGATGCTGCATAATCGCCACTTCCCTCTTCACGTCCTCCACATCCACTTCAGTCCTCAGCTTCCTCTTCGAGATGGACTTGCAGGCGAGCAGGTCGCGCGTGGATCTCACGATGCAGAGGTACGTGACGCCGAACTCCCCGCGTCCGAGCTCTCGGTCGAGTAGGTAACGGTCCTCGATGTTCTCCTTGGGGACATCGCTGAGGACTCTAATCGGCGCCGGTTTTTTACCACCGGAGGCGTTTTTACGACGGTGATCGTTGCCGGAATAATTCGATTTCACGTCTTCTCTGGCCACAGCCGCGGGAGATCTGCAACAGTTACCCATGAGTTGTAGAAGCTCAAAGACTCGAGCTTTCGTCTGAGTTAGCTTAAAGACTCGAGCTTTTCTTTTGGGTTAGCTCAAAGATTCGAGCTTTCGTCTGGGCTATCTAAAAGAAAAAGTGATAGATCTTTGGGAAGCTCTAACTAAATCTAGGGTTCCACATTTCTAGCCTTTAGAGGGAATCGTAACAGTGGAATCTACGGAGCTATAGCTGGAGAGAAAGAGATGGATCGAAGAAGGGTACGGTGAATATGAGTAGGTAGAGAGAGAGAGAGAGAGAGAGAGAGAGAGAGAGGTCTCTCTCCTTTTGATGTTTTCTGTCTTTGTAAAACTCAAATCATAATGTGGTCTCTTTTGCTTTTTTTTTTTTAAATTTTTTTTTCCTTTTTGATAGATGGTCTTTACCTTGTTTGTTAAATCAACACTTTAACATAGGTCTGGGATTTTTGTCCGAACCGGACCGAACCGGTTTTTTTTCAGTTTTCGGTTTGGTTCGATTTTTAATTCGGTATGATTTTAAAAATTAATTCGGTTCGGTTCAGTTTTCAATTTTCAAAAAAATATATTAAAAATCAAAAATACCGAAACGAAAAATAACCGAATAACCCAAAAATAACCGTTTTAACCAAAATAACCGAAACTTTTAGAAAAATTATACCAAAGTTAATCAAAAACTTAAAAACTCGATTATTTTCCGAAATAAAATTGAAAACCGGAATAAACCGATAACCCCGACCAAATCGAAATTTCATTCGGTTTATTTCAGAATTGTTTTTAAAAACTTCGGTTAACCGAAAACTGACGGTTCTGTTTGGATCTGTTCGGTTCTGTTCGGTTCGGTTCCGTTCGGTTCGGTTTCGAAAAACCGAAGTCGCAGGCCTACCTTAACAGAATATTTGTCCAACAAAATAAAATAGGATAACAACTAAGTTTCCCATAAATTCTATCAATTTATCATGTCAACTTAATAATTTTACAAATATGTATGAATAGATTTATTATCAATTTCAAATACTATGAGAATAAATTAGTGTTCATACATTCAAAATATGTAATAATGATTTTAAAAAATTCTTTATATATACAAAAAATTATCATATCATAAATACTTTGATTACATAGAATAAATTTGAAAACACTCATGTATACATAAAATTATATATTATATATATATATATAAATTTTCATTTTATAAGAAATATGATGTAAAGTTATTTTTTGGATAGCACAATATAAACTTTTTTATATAAGAATAATTATTAAATCACTGAAATTCGTTTTTAATTTTTGGTCAATATATTTTAACTTTTCATTAAGTTTAGTAAAGAATTTATAACACAATATAAATTAATTTAGATAATAAAAAGTATCAATTCTTGAAATGCATTTTTAATATATGTTTAATTATATATTAAAAATTAATTATTTATTAAAGATAGTCTAGATTTTAACCGTTTTAACTCTTAAGGTAAAAGTTTGAATGCAAAAGATAACTTCTCAAATAATAGTATAAATTCGGATGAAAACATCTATTGTTACTGGTAATCATTATTTTTTTATTGGCAGTAATTATAGCTTTCCAAAATAGTCAATTCAAGAACATTTCAGTAACTAATTGATTTAGTGTCTCATCAAAGCTGTGTAAGCTCAAGATAGAGTTTGGAGCTCAAGGAACAAGACGGTGAGTTACACATGGTGATGGTTGTGTAACACACCGAAGCAAAGTTGGTTTGGAGAGATGACGAGTCATGTAGTCATTGGGTCCAAGAGATTGTTTGGGTGTAAAGTAATGAAGATTTGAGGTTAGCACAATATTAGGAAATAAGATATTGTGTTAAGGAACATATTTAACTAGATTGCCTTGGGTAGATTTAGGTCAGACGTTAAAAGAGAGAAAAGCTTGAGCAAGAGGATTGTTCTTGTGAAGCGAACAAACGGCAAGTCAATTATGTAAGCTTGTCCTTTGTGAGTGAGTGATTAGAAATTGGTACGTCTCTAGTCGTGTGTGACTGAGTGTAAACCGGATTAAACAGATTTATGAAGATTGTTTAAAAGATTTCTAATAAACAAGAAAGTGTTCTTGGTGTTTCTGATTGTTCCTTCTACGCGGTTGTCCCTGGACTTTCATTTGGTATCAGAGCGGGAAACCTCTGTGGTATCTATTACTACTTACAGGTTGAGAACCTGCGGATTTCATGGAGACCATGAAGGAACTTATGATGCTACAGAAGCCCATCATGCTGGATGGTGGAAACTTTAGACAATGGAAAGCGAGAATGCACCATATAATCAGAGGAGTTAATGAAGATGCTTGGACGGCTGTAGAAGAAGGTTGGTCTCCTCCCACTGTGGTGATAGAAGACAAGTCGGTAGGGCTGAAACCTAAAGATCAGTGGACTGACTCAGACAAAGCGGCATCTAAGTTCAAGTCTAAGGCTCTGACTATCATATTTTCGACTGTTCACTTGGAACAGTTTAAGGTCATCCAGAGTTGTGAATCTGCCAAGGAAACCTGGGATACTCTGGTTAATCATTTCGAAGGGAATACCAGTGTAAGGAGAACTAGGATAGATCTTCTGGCATCTAGATTTTAGAATCTGAGAATGGGAGATGATGATCCCGTTGATGGCTTTATATCTAAAATCAATGAGCTGGCTAGTGAGTATGTAGTATTGGGTAAGAAGTATGAAGAGAAAGATCTAGTAAAGAAGCTCCTTAGATGTATTTCACCTAGGTTTGAAGCTTACAAAGCTGTACTGAATATTGTTGTGGATACTGATGAGATGAAGTTTGATCAGTTAGCTGGTATTCTGAAGGTTCATGATCTTGAAAAGACTGATCAACTATCAAACTCCCAGAAGAACATTGCATTCTCTTCTCAATCTCAAGAAAGTGATCGGTTTACCAAAATTGAAGACAACTTGGGATTGGTTGCTCGTAACTTTAAGAAATTTGTTACGCGAATGGAGAAAGGTGGGAATCGATCAAATGGACGTTATCAAAGGAGTGACTCTGAGCGTTCTCAAACATCAAGACACGACTCATCTAAATCCTCGAGAAAGAAGGAACTGCACTGTTATGAATGTGAAGGTTATGGTCACTTCAAGAGCGAATGCCCTTTAACTAAAAGAAGGAATTGAAGTGCATAGACTGTAAAGGCTTTGGACACACTCGCAGTGAATGTCCAAACAACTTGAAGAAGGATAAATCTCTGTTATGCTTCAGTGACTCAGAATCAGAAGAAGACAGTGATAATGAGGAACTCTTGTTGAATTTTGTTGCATTGGTTGGTCATGAAAGCGAGCCTGAAAGCAAGCACATTGTGGATTCGGAAGTGAAGAAGATGATGATTACAATCCAGATCTTGAAATTGATTTGAAATTGAGTACAAGATGTTGTTTGATAAATTCATTGAATTAAGCCATGAGAATTTCCAACTCCTCAAAGACAAGGCTATGCTAAAGGTGCAGGTAAACATCTTGGAACTACAACAACCTACGTCTCAGAAGTCAACTAACTCTGTCTCAAAGCAACCTGACTCAGAATTAATTGCTCTCAAGAAAACCGTAGCAGAACAAGAATGAAGCCAGAAACAGTTTGAACTCAAGTTTAATCAGCTGAGTGACTTACTGAGTAAAGATATGGATAAGAGTAAGCTGCTTGAGAGTCAAATTACTGAGAATTACAAAAAAACTGAGGATGCTCATCACTAGTACTTCTACCCTCGATCACCTTCTTACATTGGGACAATATCCAAAATCTGCTAGAGGATTAGAGTATAACGGTTCTACTTCTCAGTCTGCGGGGGAGCAAGTCATCTTTGTTAAAGAAACTTCAAATACTCCAGGTAACAAGGAATGTGAGAAGAGTAAATCTGATGCAGCTGTGGTCACTAGGACATGAAACAATGTTGCAATGAGAAGACGTGGAAATAGATGTCTCTTCTATGGAAAACGTGGTCACAATGTTAGGTTATGTTACTCACGCAGGAACCAGTATGAACATGCTTAGAGACTGAATCTTTGTTTTGTGGAACCAAAAACTTATGGTCATGTATGAATTGCTAAACATGATCTATATCCAAAGTACGGAAAACGAACGCATAAGGTGTTACCCAAACAGACAGTTGAGCCACACACTGAGACAAACCAAGACTTGGTATGTAATTTTGCTTGTATACAAGAAGATTGTGACCTGACAAGCTATGTTGCCTACACCAGTATTGAAGATAATTGTGAAGACGATATCTCCTGGTATTTTGATAGTGGGTGTTCTAAGCATATGACTGGGAATCATGACTATGTCGAGAGACTTGAAAGAATCAAGGGTGGACAAGTAAATCTTGGTGATGGCGGGCAAGGAAATTTTTTTGGAGTAGGAGTAACAGAGAGAGCTGATCTGCCTCGTCTCATCAATGTGTATCTTGTTGATGGTCTTAAGTCTAATCTCATCAGCGTGAGTCAACTCTGTGATTCTGGTTTAGAAGTCATTTTTAACAGAAAAGTGTGTTGTGCTGTTGATGGAAAAGGCAACCTGGCATTGTATGGAGTTCGAGCTGGCAATAACTGTTATTTGTGGAAGCCTTCACCAGTGTGTCTGTCTGCAGTGGAATCAAAACTCGATCTCTGGCACAAAAAACTTGGTCACATGAACACCAAGTGTTTAATCAGGCTTGAAACGCTGAAGTAGTTAGAGAAGTTTTTGATTTAGAGAAGCAAACTGGAACTGTATGTGGAGCATGTTGCCAGGGAAAGCAAATCAAGGTTCAACACAAGCAAATTTCAGAGATAAGATCCAAGCAAGTTCTTGAGTTGGTACATATGGATCTAATGAATCCCATAACACCAGAAAGTATTGCTGGAAAAAAGTATATCTTTGCTTTGGTGGATGATTTTTCAAGGTACACTTGGGTGGATTTCTTACGAAACAAGTCTGATGCCATAGAGAGCTTTCAAATTTTGGCCTTACAACTGAAACAACTAAAAGGTGGAATCATTCAAATTAGAAGTGATCATGGTGGTGAATTTCAAAATGAGCAGTTTGATCAGTTCTTTCAGAGTCAAGGAATTCGACATCAGTATGCAGCTCCCAGAACTCCCCAACAGAACGGAATCGTGGAAAGAAAGAATAGAACATTGCAGGAAATGGCTAGAGCCATGCTTTGTGGAAATAACGTCCCTTCAGGCTTTTGGGCAGAAGCTGTGAGCACTGCATGCTATGTGATAAACAGAGTGTATGTCAAGCAAAAGACTAAGACTACACGTTATCAGATCTTCAAAAGTAAAACTCCCAATCTCAGTCACATGCATGTGTTCGGGTGCCTATGTTACATTCTCAATGATCAACACCACCTAGGGAAGTTTGATGCCAAAAGTGACTTAAGGATGTTTCTGGGGGTACTCGACAAACAGCTCCGCTTACAGAGTCTACAATCAGCGCACCAAATTCATTGGAGATAATGTGAATGTGGTGTTTGATGATAAAGTTGGTTTTTACCAGTCAAGAGTTATGCAAGCAGTAGATTGTGCTACACACACAGTTTCTACATCAGTCGATGCTAAACTTGAAGATGAGCTAGTAAAAGAAAATAATCAGGAAATTGAACAAGTCAATCTTGATCAGGGTCGAGTCCACATGAACCACTCATATGTGGATGTTATTGGTGGATTTTTTGATGGCAGGATCATCCGCAAGAAGCAGATAAACTTTAAAGAGATGGTTAAGTTCACATGCTTCAATGGTGAGATAAAAAAAGTAGATTGCTTTGTTTCAGTGATCGAACCAAAGAACATCCAGGAAGCATTGGATGATGAGTTCTGGGTAGATTCAATGCACAAAGAAATGGAGCAATTTGATCGGCTTGAAGTGTGGTCACTTGTTCCACGACCAGAGAATGTGAACATTGTGGGAACTAAATGGATTTATAAAAACAAGACGGATGAAGAAGGTAATGTGGTCACAAACAAATCAAGACTTGTGGTTCAAGGATATTCTCAAATTGAAGGTGTTGACTTTGATGAGACATTCGCACCTGTTGCTCGACTTGAATCTATCAGACTTCTGTTTGGAATAGCTTGTCACCTTCGAATCAAGTTGTATCAAATGGATGTAATAAGTGCATTTTTGAATGGCGTGTTGCGTGAAGAAGTATATGTGACCCAGCCTAAGGGGTTTGAAGATCCTCACTTCCCTGATCATGTCTACAAGCTCAAGAGAGCACTTATGGTCTGAAGCAAGCCCCTCGAGCTTGGTATGAGAGACTGACTGAATTTCTGATTAAGTCAGGCTTTCAACGAGGGGGAGTAGACAAAACTCTGTTCATCGAAGAAAAAGGCAAAGAGATTCTGATCATTCAGGTGTATGTCGGTGACATTATATTTGGAAGTACTTCTCAAGGAATGGTTTATGAATTCGTCAAAACTAAGACAAAAAAGAGTTCGAAATAAGTATGGTTGGTGAGCTCAGTTATTTTCTAGGACTTCAAATCAAGCAACAATACGATGGTATCAGTGTTTCACAGAGTACATATGCCAAGAATCTTGTCAAAAGATTTGGAATGCAGACCAGCAAGACGGCGAATACTCCAATGAGTAAAACAATCAAGTTGTCTAGTGATGAAGATGGAAAATCGGTAGATGAAAAATTGAATCGGTAAATGATCGGAAGTCTCCTATACCTAACTGCAAGTCGTCCTGATCTGTGTCTCAGCGTGGGAATATGTGCTAGATATCAGGCTCATCCCAAAGAGTCACATCTTAATGCAGTCAAGCGTATGATAAAATATGTGAAAGGTACTCTGGATTTTGGTCTTTATTAAACTTTTGAGACTAATGTGAATCTTGCAGACTATTGCGATGCCGACTGGGCAGGTTGTTTAGATGACAGACGAAGCACATCGAGTGGATGTTTCTTACTTGGGAACAACATGGTGTCTTGGCACAGCAAAAACCAGAACTGTGTTTCTTTATCAACAACTGAGGCTGAGTACATAGCCTTGGGAAGTTGTTGCACCCAACTGTTGTGGATGCGACAGATGTTACTGAACTATGGTATAATCTCTGACCCTATGCTAGTTCATTGTGATAATATGAGTGTTATAAGTCTGTCTAAGAATCATGTTCGGCATTCACGTACCAAAACATCACTTTGTGAGAGAGTTGGTTGACATGAAAGTGGTGATCCTTGAGGATGTATCATCAGAAAACAGCTTGCCGATCTTTTCACAAAACCTCTAGATTGCAACACATTTCTGGGTCTTCGGAAGGCGTTAAGAATCATAAATCTCTGAGTAAGTCCTTCCCAAGAAGAGAGTCGTTGTACATACTTGGTCTTGCATGCATCTTGTCACCCCAACCTTAAAACCTTGAACCAACAAGTTCTTCTTTGAGAGGTTCTCGTTTTGATTTCTATATCTCACACTCATTTGATTCACTGGTGAAAGGCCCTCGTCGTGGACAAGGATGCTATGACATTTTTGGTTTGAGTATCGATCACTGCCTGGATTGAATGAGGAAACACCCAAGAGGCTGCGTGCATCAAAAGGAGAAGTCAGTGTGTTAAACAGTCGATAAGAGACGCTATACAAAAAAAAGTCCTAGAATGAAGGATACTCGTGTTGGAGCTGGGTGTTTTCCCACTTTGTCTCTGATTTCGATCACTTTCCTGACTAGGCAGAGACATACAAGTCTTTGGGAAAGTAAAACAAAAAAAAAAGGTTGTCTATCGAGTAGAAGAGGTAGACACACAAGATGCCTATAAAGTGTTTCCAGACCTTACAGATGAGTGTGGTTATGTCTTCGAGTTCGAGTGCTTAACTTAGGAGGATCTTGTATGTGACAGCTACTCGGCTGAGAAATAGCTACCAACTTGGGTTGGTTCATTAATTTCAGTCAAAACTTTTGGTAACAAGGTGTGTGTGAAAGATGTTTGACAGTGGCTCGACTCTTGGATAAAAGGCATCAACAGGGATGCCGTGTGATATTGTTGTATATACTTGAGTTATATTCAGATGAAACAATTGTTGTCATGATCCAGCATCTCTCTTCATACTCTCTCACGACCGTCAGTGATGTCATTTCACTTGATCACAAATATGCTCGTGGTAATGGTGTCATATGGAGTGTTCTCTAATTAAATCAGGTTGCATTTTCCTGTGTTTATTTTCTCATGGGTATTTACACTCTTATTGGGCCAGAGTGTATGGGCCGATTATCTTGTATTATTAAATGGCTTTATTAAGATGTTTTTAGGGTTTTCATATGTTACATTGTTTCCCTCTTGGCCGACACACCAAAGCTCTCTCTCTCAAACTCACCATGTAGTCAGCTATAAGGAGTGCTCGCTTGCAATCCATGGATAAACCTCAAACCACTTCATCCCCAGGGTCATCAACCTCTCTCAAACGCCCATGGAAACGATCTACGGCTTAAGCCATGCCTTCAACCGAATCTCCTCCGGCATGTGTCGAGTCGCTCTCGGCACCGTCTGATGATGAAGAAGCTGAGGAGTTTCTTCTCAAAGAAGCTCGATACAAGGCTAGTCGTGAAGCCTTTCAAGCCCGCAGTCATCAGTTTCCTGAACTTCTGCGTCCTAAGAAGAAACTAATCTCGGCTCACTTTATCACTGTGGGAGCATCCGAATGTTTTCAGGACCTAAAGCACCACAATTTTATTCCTCAACAAAGTATTCCTCTCAATGAAGAAAGGCTCTTTGATGTCAAAAAGGTGATTTTGGATGCCGACTTGATTTACATTGTTATTGACCCTGATGCATTTCTGCCTAATGTTATCCGAGAGTTTGTTGCCAACCTAATGGATGCTGAGGAACGTGAAGATGGAGTTGCTATTTATGTGAGACGATCTCTGGTTGATTTATCTCCAAGTGTGTGCTTTCCTCACAGACAATCGAATCACATTCTAAAAGAGTATGAGCTCGAAATACCTCACCGCCACAAATCAAGTGATGTACAAATTGGAGTGTTCAAATTGGATTCCCACTATGAACTATACATCAATGAATCAAGATTGTCTTAGGTTTTTCTACATGCTATATCAGCGTCAAAGATTTAACTTTGGAAAGTTGGCTTATAATCAAATCATGGCAATGGCTGAGAATACTAAAGGAGACACGTCGCGGAGGATCATCTTTCCTACCCTGATTCAAGAAGTGCTCCTTCTTCAACAAATTGTTCCTCCTGATTCAGAGGATGAGGACTTCACTGGATTTCCTAAACATGTTGTCAAGGATTAGAGAGTAGGCAAAGATGACTCCAGTGCACTGAACCTTGCAGATGACATTAATAAAACAATCACCGATCTTAAGGCAATCAGCCTTCGTTTGAGGAGTAAGCTGTATCCTTTGTTTATTGATTTATGTTGAGTTTTTACTCATTATATTTTTATCGAAATGTGCATCTAAGCAAGGGGAGAATACTCGCATCAGATACCTCAACATAATGAAGAATTCAGTGATGCGAACATGGACTGAGAACTGAGAACTGAAAAGTGATCAGGAGTTATTGTTATCTGGATCGATTTGTTTGAGTCTCAGCATATGCTATTATTTCTGCTTAATTCGAGTCGTGGCATATGTTTAGTAGTTTATGAGTCGTTTGAGTCATGGCTTATGTGAGAAATACCATTTGTGTTGGGTCTGTACTAGTTGAACCTAATTAAGGAATGATTTTCAGAAATTGTGTCCCTAACTCAATAGTGATTGCGTTGCAATTCTTTGTAGTACTGGCTGTGTGGTCATGTGGTTTGTGCAGGATTCTTAGATTGTCACATTCAGATAAAAGGGGGGGGGGGAGAATGTAAGCTTAAGATGGAGCTTGGAACTCAAGGAACAAGAGGGTGAGTTACACATAGTGATGGTTGTGTAACACACCGAAGAAAAGTTGGTTTGGAGCAATGACGTATCATATAGTCATTGGGTTCAAGAGATTGTTTGGACGTAAAGTAATGAAGATTTGAGGTTAGCACAATATTAGGAGATACGATATTGTGTTAAGGAGCGTATTTAACTAGATTTTCTTGGGTAGATTTATATCAGAAGTTTAAAGAGAGAAAAGCTTGAGCAAGAGGATTGTTCTTGTGAAGCGAACAAACGGTAAGTCAATTGTGTGAGCTTGTCCTTTGTAAGTGAGTGATTATAAATTGGTCTGTCTCTAGTCGTGTGTGACTGAGTGTAAACCGGATTAAACAGATTTAGGAAGATTGTTTAAAAGATTTCTAATAAACAAGAAAGTGTTCTTGATATTTCTGATTGTTCCTTCTACACGGTTGTCCCTGAAATTTCATTTGGTATCAGAGCAAGAAACCTCTGTGGTATCTATTACTACTTACAGGTTGAGGTCTGATATCACTCAAATGTTTAACCCTAAGGAGTGAATTACTCTCATCAAAAGAGGTTCAGTTGTAGTACTTAAAGATCGAATCCACAGAGACTGTGGAATTACTCACCAGATTATTAAGTCTTCGAAATAAAGCTAGACAACAAGTTTTAAACAGTAACTTAAAAGATAAGCAAGTAAATGCTTAAATGATTGATTGGTTTGTTAAGAGGAAAGAAGGTAGTTAAACTTAGGTATTTTCTCAGGTATGACATACATGCAAGTTGTAAAGGGTTTTTATTATTCATTGTTCTGGATTCAAACTTTTAAGAATTTGAAGGATTAACTCTACTGGATTCCAGATTAGGACTATCGTCCGATAACCTGAAGTGAATATCGATCGATGCTTCTTTCGAAACTATCGATCGATACTTATGCCGCTATATCGGTCGACACGACTGTCGTCTCGTCGAACGATATCGCATCCAGCGAGTGGTAAAGGCATGTTTGAATGGGTTTTCTAGTCTTCATTGAATTAACTTAGACCTAGGGTATTTGCCAAGTTATCACTTGTCCAAATTGATCCTAAAATCAGAGGTAAGGGTGATCAATCCTTAACCTTAGCATTCATTGATAAATAGATTAAGAACTATATTTTAAACACCATAATAATGGTTCATTTCAATTGATATACCATGATTTTGACCCGTTTTTGGTCATGGTATTGATATGTTTTTATGATAATTATCTATGTTTTGGAGTCTATTAGGTATGTTTTCATGTTTAGTAGCATTTTGGAGTAAAGTGATGATTAGGTGCCTTATGGAGCTTAAAGGAGAGTTTTCCAAGATGACTATGAATATCCGACAATAAGAGACACATATTGATCGATATACACCTTGTGTAATCGATCGATGACGCTTCCGTAGAAGTTGAAGTCGAGATACTCCATCGATCGATGTACACCATGCACCACCGATCGATTTGGCCGACTTGAAGCCCAAGTTTTCCCCAAATTACAAGATTGCCTCTGACGAGTTTTAACCTAATTGTACTCATATTTATAGTTATGCCTAAGTGCTTTAGCAAAGGGGATCTAAGTTTTTGTAATCTTTTACTATTCTATACTTAGCAATAAAGTATTTTCTTCTCATCTTATTCTTTTGCTATGAATCACTTGGCTATGTCTGAGTAGATTGATTTGTTAGATTTAGGGTTCAAATAGTTATGAGGGATTAGCCCCAACTATGGAGTGTTGAGTTGTTATATTCATTATCCAAATGAACCCTAATGCTTACTCTAGATTAGCTACCTAGAAGTATGATTATGAAGTGACTAATCTAATAGTCATTATCCTGAAATCATTTGGCTAAGCTCAGATTCTATTAGGCACGTGCGATAGGCGGTCTAAAAGAAATTCTCGGGTGAACACAGTTTCAATTCGATCCGATGCTATATCGATCGATACTCCTATAGAGTAATCGATCGACGGCAACATATATCGATCGACACTGCGATAGTAACATCGATCGATACTGTCGTCAATCAGATCAATGGACGAGTCTAACTAGCGACATCTATAGATTTGTCTAAGGATTGAAGTTCTCATATATTTGCAAGCAATTAGTTAAGACATCCATAGATTTATAATCCTGATTTTCTGAATAGTAACCTTGAATCTAGCTACCTTCATTTACTGTTTTAAAACCCAAAACATATTCTCTTGAGCAACTTACCATTGCTCACAACTTTTATTTATTTTTTTTAAATCTAATCAACCTAGCTTAATCACTTAGGATTATATCTTTTGTGACTCTAGTTCCTTGTGGATTCCATTTCTAAGTACTACAATTGAACCTCTTATTTGAGAGAGTAATTCACTCCTTAGGGTTAAACATTTGAGTGATATCAAATTAGGCGCCGTTGCCGGGGAACTAAGATTACTATTAGATTTAATCTGATTCAGTCTAGGTTATTTGTTACTTTTTATTTTTCAATCTTTTGACACAAAATTATTTCTTTTTTCTTGTATTTTTCAGGTACATGCCCAGCAGTATTAGAAGCAACAAGGACAAGCAACTTTTGTGCTCAGAAGATCCCAAACGTTTGGAACGTAGCATCTGCAAAGACCTACGCTCCACATCGATCGACACCAACCCCTTTCTGTCGACCGATATCCGCTTACCACCGACGACCAACAACCGTTCGTCGACCGATACTCTCACCGCCTCATCGCTCGACAACAACAACCGTTCGTCGACCGATACCCTTCACTTGACATCGATCGATACACCTCACCCTACATCGATCGATACTAACCGGTAAGACATGGTAGCGCCTATGATTCTCATACCCGATGAGAATGGAGATCTGCGTGATCAAGATGGTCACATGCGTAATGCCACAGGTCAGAAGCTGAATGATCAGAAGGAGGTCATTACTGAAGAAGACACTGCACCTACATGCATCATTCAACCTGTAGAAGAGACCAGAACCTTGGCTGACTACAACCGTCCGGATCAGTTCTATTCAAACCGATCAGCCATCCTCCCTCCTGCTATTCAGAGAGGAGATTTTGAGCTCAAGCCGCAGTACTACACACTTGTACGACAAATCCCTTTTTGTGGTTTTCCCCATGAGCATCCTATGGACCATCTGGAGAGGTTCAAGGATCTTGTAACCCTAGTCAAAGCAAAAGGAGTCCCTCAAGACTATCTTTTCTGCAAGCTTTTCAAGTACTCTCTATCTAGAGAAGCTTTGCAGTGGCTGAGACAACTACCACCAGGTTCCCTTACCACCTGGAGTGACATCAAGCACGCTTTCCTTTGTAACTTTTTTGATGATTCACGCGCTGAAGACTGGAGGAAGAAAATTGCTACATTCACCCAAGACCCTGAAGAATCATTCAAGAATACTTGGAACAGATTCAAATCCTACCAGCGAGACTGCCCACACCACGGATTCAACAAAGTGCAACTGCTCTGCACTTTCTACAGAGGCATCAGCCCAGATTTCAAGAGAGCCCTTGAAACAGCTAGTGATGGCAACTTCACCACCAGGAATCCGCATAATGCTATCAAGCTAATTGATAACTTGGCTTCCAGCAACAGCACAAAGAACTCTGTGACGCAGACTACATCATCCCTTGGGAAGGAGTACATCAATGAAGTTCAAGCACAGCTAGACAACATTCAGAAGCTCCTAAACAAGCAGATCTGTTCAGTGGAGGATGCATACATTGTTGAAGAAGATGTAAACTGGATTAGTGGAGCTGGTTTTCAGAGATCTGGTAACCAAGGAGGATACAGAAACTTCACAGGCCAGAGAAGCAACTTCAACCAGAGTTCCCAGAAGCCCAACAACTTCAGCAGCAACAACCCTAACAACAACAGAAGCTATGGAAATGCCTTCTACTCAAATCCACACCCACCTACCCAAGATACTAAACTGGAAGTTGATAGACAAAATACTTGAGAGTCAGCAGAAGCTCGAGGTAAACTTCAATGGAAAGATCGATTATGTCTACACCACCTTCACCACGAAGATAGATTCCCTCAGCACCCATGTGAAGAAGCTAGAGACCCAAGTGTTTCAGACAGGAGAAGCACTTAAAAAGCAGGAGTTTTCCCACAACCAGAACATCAATGCCATCCTGGATGATGAATTTTGGCAAGAGTTAAGAGAAGATATTCAGAGATCTGATGATGAGAGTGAAAGAGATTTCGCATTCGACTACTATCGATCGATATCACCTGCTCAACATTGATGGATATCACCCTTAGTACGTCGATCGATAGATTTTGATGACTGTCGATCGATAGGCTCAGACGAAAACCCTCGCGAGTGCAATTCTGTAAAGATTATGTCTCACGCCGCCTTCGCAACAAGTCACCCACATCCGCCCATCCCTGTCATCGATTGACATGATAACCCTGTCATCGATCGACACCAAGAGCCTGTTATCAACCGACACACTCCAGCCAGTGTCGATCGATACACAGTACCCCAACGCCGAGTGCAACTTCCTAAGATTGATAGTGCACGTATTGACGCTTTTCGGGAGCAGTATTACACCACCAGAAGCCCTACAGCAGCCCTAAAAGAGAGACCCACAGATATCTTTGAGTCCATGGAGATAGAAAAGGAAACTCAGGGAAGAGTTCTCAGAAAAAGGAAAGAGAAGACACCTAAGCCTTATAAAAGAGAAGCTAATGAGAAGGAGTTGTCAACCTCCAGAAAAAGAGTCCTTAGAGTACCCAAAGAGAAACCCTTTGAAGAAGCCTATTTTTCACACATATTTTGGATGTTCTTCAGAGAAACCAAGGAGACAGAAGAAGACATCAAGAGAATGTTTCACCAAGTCAGAGATAGTCTAAAGCAGAAGATAACACTGGAGAAGAAGAGTGATCCAGGGAAGTTCACAATACCATGTTCCATCAGAGGTGTTGAGTTCCCTCGTGCCCTATGTGACACATGATCTGGAGTTAGCATCTTACCCAAGCTTATGGCAGACCATCTGGGTCTAAAGATCGAGCCTTCTGAAGAAACTTTCATCTTTGTGAATTGTTCTCAGCAAAACTCTGGAGGCATCGTTCGCAACCTTGAGGTACAGATTGGAGAAACCCTAATTCCTATAGACTTCCATGTCCTCTCCAACAAGCTCAACTTCAAGACTTCTGTACTACTTGGAAGAGCCTTCTTAGCCACCGTTGGAGCAGTTTGTGACCTAGAAACCAACAAGCTCTGCCTAACCCTCATCAACCTTCCATCCACCACAATCTCGTTCCAGTCATCAAGTTTCCAAGGTCAGCAAACTCAACACTCGTATCCACTTGTTTCTATGCCCACGAGTATGATTCTATGGGAGAGTATGAAACCGAAGAAGCAGTATCGACCGATGACAGCACCTTACCATCGACCGATACCAGTGTAGAACCATCGACCGATATGCCCACATGGTCATCGATCGATAAGGAATTCCAGCATTACGAAGACGAGTTTCCCGAACCCGATCTCAGCATAGATGAGTGGGAAAACGATCACTACATGCCCGAGCTCGCTGGTATCACTACTCAGGAGGAGTATGATGAAGATTATGAGGAGGAACAAGCCACCGAGTACCGATTTCTTCGAGAAGATGCAGAACACCCTCCTATCCCGACCTTCCTCCGACAAGCATCGACCGATATGACCACTAGTCCATCGATCGATATGCCCTATCCCAGATCGCTCAAACGACGTTTCGAACTCACGAGCGACACCTACTATGCACCTGTCTATGCCCCACATGAGCCACACGACGGAGATTACTCGATTGGAAGTTGGGCAAGCAGCTATCACGCAAGTTTTGCACTGGATACATCACCAACCCAATGCAGTCCTATCAACCAATATAGAGCACTCTCCATCGATCGATATCAATCTCCAACCACCAACCGATCCTGCCACAACACCATCCGAGGTACAAACACCTACTTTTGATTTAAATTCACTAATTCAGGATGAGTATGGTATTTTCAGGGATTCAGATGGTCATGCACGAGCAATAGATGGGAGACTCATTCCAATCTCCACAGAAGATGTTGAAGACATCCTTCAGATGAACAACGGACCAATCATCGAGAACGATCCGCACCAAATAAAACGGCCATCGACCGATACATGGAGACTCGCATCGATCGATATGCACTGAGAATATGGAAAGAGAGCTTTCAACAACGGAGTTCGTCGTTTCTTTTGGGAGAAGAAAGATGAATATGGAGTCTACAGAGATGAATCTGGCCATGCAAGAGCAGTAAACGGAGACATCATCCATGTTACCAAAGAAGACATCGGAAAATTGTTGAAGAGAGCCTCATTATTTGGACACTCTTGTTTCTGTCTACCAGAGTATGTTGATCAATATGCTAAAGGAGTTCCAGATGGCAAGCTCTACACACAGGCAGAAGTCACTTACATGTTAGATGGAAGAACCGGAGATCACAACTGGGAGATAGCAGGAATGAGAATTGAACATGAGAAAGACCTATCACGACTTAGAGGTAAACTGCTATGGAATACCACTAGCAATGACTTAGCACGACAAGAAAGAGAAGCCCTACAAGAAGAAGTCAACACTTTGCGTGTACAACTCAGATCTCAGACACAGGCATCGACCGATACAGACCCCCCTGCATCGATCGATACACCCGTCAATAACCCGATCGAGCACCACTTACAGAAGCTATCGATCGATGACAAACCCAGTCCATCGATCGATACCAAGAACCAGAGTTCAGTACAAGGGAAGACCTTGAAGAAACCACATCAGAGATCTACAAATCCATTGAGGCTTGTGGAGACGAAGATTATAGATTACTAGACAGGTATTGGTTCCCAGTACAGAGCGATGTTCGAAGTTTGGAACTTAGAACAGAAGAGATTCAGAAGGAGGTAGAAGACATCCAAAGACAGCTCGCCAGCCGACCGTCCCATCTCCATCGATCGATAACATTCCACAACCATCGACCGATGATCCAATACACCACGACACCACGATGCTGAATGAAGACCACATCTACAACATGCTTGGCCATCATCAGTATAGCATTGCAAGCCTAGAGGAGTGGTTGGAAAGGATCCAAACTGAAGTTTATGGTTTGAAGACTAGTATGGCCAGAAGCGAGAAAGCCACAAGAAGCTTTTTAACTTCCTGGTTTGAAGAATCACAAGACAAGGAGNGAAGACCACATCTACAACATGCTTGGCCATCATCAGTATAGCATTGCAAGCCTAGAGGAGTGGTTGGAAAGGATCCAAACTGAAGTTTATGGTTTGAAGACTAGTATGGCCAGAAGCGAGAAAGCCACAAGAAGCTTTTTAACTTCCTGGTTTGAAGAATCACAAGACAAGGAGGATACTTGTTTGCCAACAAGTACCTACAACCCACCTCACTAGCCACCATAACTCCATAGTCAAGCTAACTGACTTTAACCAAGCGTTGAGTGAGAGGCAACCCACTGTTAGGTATTATATTACTTCATTTCATTTTATTTTTACTTATTACTTTCGTTTTTATTTGTTTTTAGGAAGATAGATACACGAGCAATACCTATCGGCCGATACGAACAAGTCGATATCGTTTGACACATATATACACGCATCGATCGACGATGGCGACTCACCATCGATCGATATCCATATCGGTCAGGTATATCGTTCACAATTTCGATATCAGTTACACAATTATCGTTTTTATGCTCTAACTCCGACTGATTGTACACTGAGGACAGTGTATGATTTAAGTCTGGGGGAGATGATTACTGATGCTACTTTACCTCTTTTTGATCTTATTTATAAGGTTTTCAAAAATTGGTTTTATTGAGTCAAGAAAGGGAAAAAATTTCAAAGTCTTACTTTTTATCTTACCACTCTTTAGCACCATTCTTAGATTTGTTGATTGCAGAAAGTACTATAGATGCTAAAGTGGATCACCGATCACCTATGACAACACTTTTCATGATTGTTTGGAAGAACCAAAGCTGATTTCCAACCTAACCTGACATCTATTTGCTTGTCTTGGGGCTTGGTATACAAGGGATCGGAATACTCCTGCAAGTCTGGAAGGTAAAAGTCTCAAAATTTTTGGTTTCCTTCTCTCCTCCCTTCGGCATCCCACAAAGAGAAAAAGACTGAGATGATTTCTCAAGAGGCAGAGGTAGAGGTACATTACCTATGCCCCCACTATTCTAAATCAAAGGAATGATCAAAGCGAGGGAGAGGTACATTACCTATGACCCCACTATTCGCTTACACCTTGTCAAGAGTAGAAAAATCAATAAGATGAACATTAGTTGTTCATTGGGATTGATATATAAAAAAAAAAAAAAAAGAAAGAAAGAGTTGGGATTCAGAGAAGGGGGATAAAGAGAGAAAGGGAACCAGAATGAGAATGCTTGAAACTTGTTAGAGTTGAATCCATGTGTTCTTTGATCGATACTCCCAAGGTAAAGCCTACACCTTTATTTTTATGCATAAATGAAATCAGTGGAAGGGATAGACAGACAGGAATGTTTAAGTTGATTGGCTAGATGTATTTGGTTGCTAAGCTAGGATATGGTATAATGTACTTCTGTAGTTGATAGATATGAGATGTGGCTTGCAACAAAGTAAGAGGTGATGATTTTAAAGTTGAGATTTTGATTGAGTCCCTGCTGTTTTTAAATTTCTTTCAAATACTAACTTAAGGTTTGCTTGAGGACAAGCAAAAGGTTAAGTCTGGGGGAGTTGATATACCATGATTTTGACCCGTTTTTGGTCATGGTATTGATATGTTTTTATGATAATTATCTATGTTTTGGAGTCTATTAGGTATGTTTTCAGGTTCAGGAGCATTTTGGAGTAAAGTGATGATTTATGTGCCTTATGGAGCTTAAAGGAGAGTTTTCCAAGATGACTATGAAGATCCGACAATAAGAGACACATATCGATCGATACACACGTTGTGTAATCGATCGATGACGCTTCCGTAGAAGTTGAAGTCGAGATACTCCATCGATCGATGTACACCATGTACCATCAATCGATACAGAGCGTGATGAGCAAGATTTACTTGGCCGACTTGAAGCCCAAGTTCTCCCCAAATTACAAGATTGCCCCTGACGAGTTTTTAACCTAATTGTACTCATATTTATAGTTATGCCTAAGTGCTTTAGCAAAGGGGATCTAAGTTTTTGTAATCTTTTACTATTCTATACTTAGCAATAAAGTATTTTCTTTTCATCTTATTCTTTTTCTATGAATCACTTGGCTATGTCTGAGTAGATTCATTTGTTAGATTTAGGGTTCAAATAGTTATGAGGTATTAGCCCCAATTATGGAGTGTTGAGTTTTTATATTCATTATCCAAATGAACCCTAATGCTTACTCTAGATTAGCTACTTAGAAGTATGATTATGGAGTGACTAATCTAATAGTCATTATCCTGAAATCATTTGGCTAAGCTCAGATTCTATTAGGCACGTGCGATAGGCAGTCTAATAGAAATTCTCGGGTGAACACAGTTTCAATTCGATCCGATGCTATATCGATCGATACTCCTACAGAGTAATCGATCGACGGCAACATATATCGATCGACACTGCAATAGCAACATCGATCGATACTGTCGGCAATCAGATCAATGGACGAGTCTATCTAGCGACAGCTATAGATTTGTCTATGGATTGAAGTTCTCATATATTTGCAAGCAATTCGTTAAGACATCCATAGATTTATAATCCTGATTTTTTGAATAGTAACCTTGAATCTAGCTACCTTCTTTTACTGTTTTAAAACCCAAAACCTATTCTCTATAGCAACTTACCATTGCTCACAACTTTTATTTATTGTTTTTAAACCTAATCAACCTAGTTATCACTTATGATTATATCTTTTGTGACTCTAGTTCCTTGTGGATTCGATCCCTAAGTACTACGATTGAACCTCTTATTTGAGAGAGTAATTCACTCCTTAGGGTTAAACATTTGAGTGATATCATCAATGCATGAGTCAACCTTAATGAGAAACCTAAATCTAACAAGAGAGACTACTCAAACATATTCATGAGAGACAAAGTCATGATGGTCTGAATAATGCTTTAAGATAATAATGACAAGAGAAACAATAAATAAGTAAAGCAAGGGAGTTCAAGATCTTCTCTGGATTTGCAGTTCAGATCTCTCTCTCCATTAAACTCTTCTCAAAGTGTAGCTAGATGTTTCTCTTAAAATTAGGTCTAAAGATCTCTGGTCTAGTCTGCATATACTAGTACAAAACCCTCTTAATATAGCCTAACAGGCGGCCAGTGACTTAGTATGTAAATTATTAAAACTCTTGTGAAGCAATTAGGGCTTCTAATCTTCATTTAATCGCTTGGATGACTTATGTATCGATCGATGTAGAACGTCTTCTATCGATCGATACGAGTAATCTTCTATCGGTCGATTGTTCTCAATGTGCATCGGTCGATAGCTTAAACATCGTTTTGCTAATATCTTCATAAAGTCTCCATTTTAGCTCTAAAATGGCTGTTTTACACCAGTGAGTACCTGAACCTGTAAAAGCTCTAAAAAGACACTAAAAGTATCCTTTTGTTTCCAAAAACATATATAAATCATGGTTGAAAGTGGGTAAAATCCATGATATATCAACTCCCCCAGACTTATCATTTTGCTTGTCCTGAAGCAAATAATAGAACATTGGTCTAGAAAAGGTTTGAAAGGCGGAAGCTCCTATAATTCTAAAATTTGAACCATCACCTCTTTACTTATTGCAAGCCACTTCAGATATCTATCAATTTTCAGAAATACATTACACCATATCCTAGCTTAGCAACCAAATTTAACTAGCCAACAACTCAATGATCATGTTTGTTTATCCCCTCTGCCGATCTCATTTATGCATAAAATAAAGGTGTAGGCTTTACCTTGGGAGTATCGATCAAGGAACACTTGGATTCAACTCAAACAAGTTTCAGGCATTCTCATCCTGGTTCCCTTTCTCTCTTTATCTCCCTTCTCTGAATCCCAATTTTCTCTTGTTTTTTATATATATATATATCAATCCCAATGAACAACTAATGTTCATCTTATTGATCTTTCTACTTTTTGTAGCTCTTTGACAAAGTGTAGGCGAATAGTGGGGTCATAGGTAATTTACCTCTCCCTCGCTTCCACAATGTGTGATCATTACTTTGATTTAGAATAGTGGGGTCATGGGTAATGTACCTCTCCCTCTGCCTCTCAGGAAGTCATCTCAATCTTTTATTTTCTGTGGATGCCAAAGGAAGGAGAGAAGGAAACCAAAATTTTTGAGACTTTTACCTTCCAGACTTGCAGGAGGATTCCGATCCCTTGTATACCAAGCCCCAAGACAAGCAGTAGATGTCAGGTTAGGTTGGAAATCAGCTTTGATTCTTCCAAACATTTTCAACAAGTGTTATCATAGCTAACAGGTGATCCGCTTTAGTGTCTCTAGTACCTTATGTAACTGACAAATTTAAGAGTGGTGCTAAGAAGTGGTTAGGTAACAAGTCTGAATATATATAATCATTACTTCCTTCTTCGTAAAACACATTTTATTTATTTATTTATTTTATAAAAGGGGAATGAAGAAATGAAAGATAAAAATAAAAAAAAAATAAAATAAAAAATAAAAAAAATGTTAGTAGATATCCCCCCTAGATTTAAACAACACTGCCCCCAGTGTTATTCTGTCTAAGAGGAAATTATAAAATTAATGTAGCAAATATATACATGTTAGGAGGAAAAATCGTACCTCAACCCTTAAATATCGATCGATACAAAGTGATGTACATCGATCGATAAAGTGCCGCCACCTATTTGTGCTGTCAATCATCGAACTCAACATCTATGGGTTATGTAGCTCTATGTTAGCTGTGTTAGACATTCTCAAAACACACAAATAGTTAGATAATAAAATAGTAACATGCATAGTCATAAAATAAAAGGAAAGGTAAGAATAAAAATCCTACAAGTCTGAAAATAAAAGTAAGAACATAGTAGTACGAGATAAAAGGATAGAAAAGGGGCGAGTGAATCAGCCCTCACTGCCCTCGTCGTCGTCCTCATCCTCCTCGTCGTGCTCGTCATCCTGATCATGCTGGTGGGAGGAACCTGCTGCTGATGGGTCAAAAGCTGAAGTGCTCGCTTTGCTCGAGCAGCGGCATCTCGAGACGCGGGACCAGATGGCACGTAGAGCATCCAACACTCCTCTCCTGTAGACCTGCTCCTCTCATGTCTCTATCCCTATCAGATATGGGAACGGAGGCAGTGATGCTGATGATGAAGCTCAAGAAGTACCTGCGCTGCGGACTCCTGTATCACGGCGTTGCGGGGCTGGGCCGAGCACTAAGGTCGGGTCAGGCTGGAAATGAAGCCTGTCGAGGTTGCCCGCAAAGGCAGTCGTCTCTGGATGAGGCAGGAGGAACCGGTGTTCGCCAGCTGGAGTCCTGAAAGCCCAGTGCAGCTCCCTGTCCATCCACTGGCTGTTACGCAGATGCTCTGCGTCCAGGTAGTGCCGAGAAGTGTCCACGGCGTCCTCGTCAAAGTGGATCCCAAAGTGCTGGAAGATCGGTGTCAGCAGACTCCCTACCGTCTCGTTCTTCTTCCCTTTGCCACCGGAGAAAGGCTTGGTCTTCAGGCTGACTAGATGCTCAGCGAAGACGGAACCCAAGTTGGGTGTGGCCATGGTACGCTCCGGGTCGAGGAAGGTCAGATCGAACAGTCCGTCGAGTGCATGGTACAGCAGTGTAAGCTCATAGATCCTCACCTTGTTAGGCTCCATCTCGCAGATCAGAGTGGCGGCAAGGATCCGCATGAAGTACCGGAGAGCTGGGTGACGGATGTCAGTCTGAAGCGCCGAGGCTGAACTCCAGTGGCCTATACCAAAGATCTCCCAGAATTCCTTAACCGCTGGGAAGACGGAGATAGTGCTGGAGGTGGCGGTGGGGTTCCCAAAGCCATAGATCGTGCAGAGCTCGGGGACAGTGACGTGGTACCGGATGCCCCTAGCGAAGAAAAACAGAACACCATCGTAAGCAACCCTCGATGGCTGGTTCTTGTACTCAAAGCGAACCGTGGCCATGAACTACTGGACGTGCAAAGGGTGGAGGTCATAGGATTGGGAGCCCATGGTCCCAAATCCGAGCTGGATGAGCATCTCGCCAAGATCCTTCTCGATCCCTAGACGTCGAACAGTGGTGGGGTCGATGAAACGCGTGGGTGGGATCTCCACATGAAGCCATGCATTGTAGAGCAGGCTGTCGTATTTGTCCCTGTACTCACTCACAAGACGGCGCAGGCACTCGGGACTCTTAGCTACGGCTTTCGGGTTGGTGAAGCGCTGGTAGATCCGAATGCGTTCCCCAGCTCTACGTGGGTCACACTCGTCTTCCCTTTCAGAGGAGGAAGAGGATAGTGGAGGATTGCTGCTGGAGGCGACAGGTAAATCGAGTTTCCGCTTGGTTTTGCCTCTCTTTGCGTGCAGCGTTAGATGTCATCTGCCAAAAAAATAGAGAAAACGAGAGTATAAGCAATCCGTTTAGTTCATTGATATCGACCGATGTCAATCGATGGATATCGATTGATAACGATTGACAGAGCAAGCTCGATGTCGATCGATATCGAGTCGCGAAACCTGCAAGAATCTCAAAAATCCAAATCGCAAGTTCATAGTGGTAAATCCTAGTTCTAAAACTCATAAACCTCTAATCTAACAATCCTAACAACTCAAACTGATTAAAAACAAGCCTATCTACCGATATCTAGCCAAAATTTGGGTGAAACCTTGTTCTCTTTAAAAATCGAAAAATCAATGGTTATACCTTTAAGGATTTCGGATTTGAGAGTGAAATCGAGATAGGAGGAGAATTTCGAATCGATTGAGGCAAAAACGGGAGAATTCCGTGAAGAATCGAGAGAGAAATAGAGGTTTAGTGGTTCGGTTGTGTTTTGCGATTGTGGAGGAGAAAACGGCTCGTATCGACTTAAGGGAGTTCGCCCTCGATATACCCGTATCGATCGATATAGTAAGTTTATATCGATCGATATGTTTGAATCAGACTAATATGTTTACTAGTTTTGCTGAATGTTTAAATAACTAATAACTAAAACTGAAAAATTTAATTCTAAAAGCATGGTAAATTAAATTTTAATAGTGGGTTGCCTATTTGAAGTTGTTTAGCTTGACTTATCTACCCGGTTTCTTCGGTGGAGTTAGGCATACCCAACCGAAGGGGTTTATAATGGGGGCTTAACCCAATAATGTTTGACTCGTTGACCATTTACCGTGTATTCTACTCCTTTCTCGTTCATAAGGGTAACGGTTCCATTTGATTGGGCCGCTATGATAGTAAAAGGGCCAGACCAACGAGATCGAAGTTTTCCGGGAAATATATTCAAACGAGAGTTATATAAGAGAACTTGATCGTTCGGGGCGAAATGCCGAGAAATGATGTGTTTGTCATGATAAGCTTTGGTTCTTTCTTTATATAACTTGGAGTTGTCATAGGCCATATGCCTTATTTCTTCCAGTTCATTAAGCTGGATGAGTCTCCGTTCTGCAGTTGTCTTTATGTCAAAATTTAATAATTTAGTTGCCCAGGCTGTTTTATGCTCTAACTCAACTGGTAAGTGGCAAGATTTACCGTAGAGTAAGTGAAATGGAGTTGTTCTTAGCGGTGTTTTAAAAGCGGTTCGATAAGCCCATAGTGCATTATCCAATTTCCTAGACCAATCCTTTCTGGTGGCTCCTACAGTCTTTTCTAAAATTGCCTTGATCTGTCTGTTAGAAACCTCGACTTGTCCACTTGTTTGC
Source organism: Eruca vesicaria subsp. sativa (assembly GCA_932364175.1). Lineage (NCBI taxonomy): Eukaryota > Viridiplantae > Streptophyta > Magnoliopsida > Brassicales > Brassicaceae > Eruca > Eruca vesicaria. The sequence goes on along the minus strand of CAKOAT010808486.1, from coordinate 215,680 downwards.
GGATGGTAAGGTGTTGCAACTCTATGGTGAACTCCGTTCGTTTTGAGTAGATTCTCAAAAATTTTGTTGATGAAATGAGTTCCACCATCGCTTTTAACTACTCGAGGAACTCCAAATCTTGGGAAAATGATGCTCTTGAAAATTTTGACAACAACAGTGACATCGTTTGTTTGCGAAGCTATTGCTTCAACCCATTTGGAAACGTAATCAACAGCGACTAGAATATATCGGTTTCCGTAAGAAGTAGGGAAAGGACCCATGAAGTCGATTCCCCAGCAATCAAAGACTTCTACTTCAAGAATGAACTTTTGTTCCATTTCATGTCTTTTGCTGATTTTTCCTTTACGTTGGCATCTGTCGCACTTGAAAATAAAGGCGTGAACGTCGCGGAACATCGTAGGCCACCAAAATCAAGCTTGGAGAATTTTTGAAACCGTTTTAAAGGTTGAAAAATGTCCAGCATATTCGGATCCATGGCAGTGATAAATGATATTTGAAATCTCTGTTTCAGCTACGCATCGTCGAAATATGCCGTCAGCGCATTGTTTGTAAAGGTAAGGTTCGTCCCAATGATACCTCCTTACTTCTCTGTCGTAGTTTTTAAGTTCTTCAGGTTCGACGTTTGCGGCAAGATAGTTTACTATGTCAACATACCAAGGTCTTTCGCCAAATCGCTTTTCCATAGCGTGCGTTTCGTGCGTAATGTCCCCATTCTTGGAGATGTTACGTCTATCAGTGATTGTTTGGCATGCCACATTTGCAGTCGTATCGATGGTAATCTTAAACGTGATGTTCTGTAAGTCAATATCGTCTTTTCCATCGATCAACGTGGTATCACTAGTATCGATCGATTCAACTGATTGTCTATCGATAGATGTCAGGTTCCCGAAATCAATACTTCCAGTATCAACGGTCGATGCAAATAAAGATGAGAGTTGTATCTGACCGATGAGTGATGAATATGTGAAGTACACGTTTTCAGTCGGTATGAAATAATTAATAGGGACTTCTTCGTCTATTCTTATCCGGGAAAGATGATCTACGACACCATTATCTACTCCCCTCTTATCCTTTATTTCCATATCGAATTCTTGGAGAAGGAGTATCCAGCGGATAAGCCGTGCTTTCGCGTCTTTCTTTTGCATAAGATACTTAATAGCTGCATGATCAGTGTGAACAATGACTTTTGAGCCCACTAGATAGTTACAGAATTTTTCGAAAGCGTAAACTACTGCAAGTAGTTCTTTCTCAGTTGTTCCATAGTTTCTCTGAGCGTCGTCCAGAGTTCGGCTAGCGTAATAGATGGCATGTAGCTTTTTATCTTTTCGTTGCCCTAAAACTGCTCTTAAAGCGAAATCGCTCGCATCGCACATTATTTCGAATGGAAGGTTCCAATCGGGTGCTTGTACGACGGGGGCAGTTATCAGTGCTTTCTTGATCTATTCAAATGCTTGTTGGCATTATGGGGTAAAATCAAATTTAGTGTCCTTACAAAGGAGAATAGTCAGTGGTCTGGCTATCTTGCTGAAATTCTCTATAAATCTCCTATAAAATCCAGAATGTCCTAGAAAGCTTCTGATATCTTTTAACGTCATCGGTCGATGCTTGACCGAAATCTGTCTTTTCCATCTTGAAATCCCTGTGTTAGCAAAGAAAGAAGAAAACAAATTAAGTAAACAATAAATAAAAATTCTAGACTATATTCTAAACTAAATCTGATGGTAATAAGAAAGAGTCCCCGGCAACGGCGCCTAATTTGATATCACTCAAATGTTTAACCCTAAGGAGTGAATTACTCTCATCAAAAGAGGTTCAATTGTAGCACTTAGGGATCGAATCCACAGAGACTCTGGAATTACTCAGCAGATTATTAAGTCTTCGAAATAAAGCTAGACCACAAGTTTTAAACAGTAACTTAAAAGATAGGAAAGTAAATGCTTAAATGATTGATTGGTTTGTTAAGAGGAAAGAAGGTAGTTAAACTTAGGTATTTTCTCAAGTATGACATACATGCAAGTTGTAAAGGGTTTTTATTATTCATAGTTCTGGATTCAAACTTTTAAGAATTTGAAGGATTAACTCTACTGGATTCCAGATTAGGACTATCGTCCGATAACCTGAAGACAATATCGATCAATGCTTCTATCGAAATTATCGATCGATACTGATGCCGCTATATCGGTCGACACGACTGTCGTCTCGTCGAACGATATCGCATCCAGCGAGTGGTAAAGGCATGTTTGAATGGGTTTTCTAGTCTTCATTGAATTAACTTAGACCTAGGGTATTTTCCAAGTTATCACTTGTCCAAATTGATCCTAAAATCAGAGGTAAGGGTGATCAATTCTTAACCTTAGCATTCATTGATAACTAGATTGAGAACTATATTTTAAACACCCTAATAATGGTTCATTTCAATGCATGAGTCAACCTTAATGAGAAACCTAAATCTAACAAGAGAGACTACTCAAACATATTCATGAGAGACAAAGTCATGATGGTCTGAATAATGCTTTAAGATAATAATGACAAGAGAAACAATAAATAAGTAAAGCAAGGGAGTTCAAGATCTTCTCTGGATTTGCAGTTCAGATCTCTCTCTCCACTAAACTCTTCTCAAAGTGTAGCTAGATGTTTCTCCTAAAATTAGGTCTAAAGATCTCTGGTCTAGTCTGTATATACTAGTACAAAACCCTCTTAATATAGCCTAACAGGCTGCCAGGGACTTAGTGTGTAAATTATTAAAACTCTTGTGAAGCAATTATGGCTTCTAATCTTCATTTAATCGCTTGGATGACTTATGTATCGATCGATGTAGAACGTCTTCTATCGATCGATACAAGTAATCTTCTATCGGTCGATAGCTTAAACATCGTTTTGCTAATATCTTCATAAAGTCTCCATTTTAGCTCTAAAATGGCTGTTTTACACCAATGAGTACCTGAACCTGTAAGAGCTCTAAAAAGACACTAAAAGTATCCTTTTGTTTCCAAAAACATATATAAATCATGGTTGAAAGTGGGTAAAATCCATGATATATCAAGGTCCTGCGGATTTCATGGAGACCATGAAGGAACTTGTGATGCTACAGAAGCCCATCATGCTGGATGGTGGAAACTTTGGACACTTTAAGATCATCCAGAGTTGTGAATCTGCCAAGGAGATTTGGGATACTCTGGTTAATCATTTCGAAGGGAATACCAGTTTAAGGAGAACTAGGATAGATCATCTGGCGTCTAGGTTTGAGAATCTGAGAATGGGAGATGATGATCCCATTGATGGCTTTATATCTAAAATCAGTGAGCTTGCTAGTGAGTCTGCAGTATTGAGTAAGAAGTATGAAGAGAAAGATCTAGTAAAAAAGCTTCTTAAATGTCTTCCACCTAGGTTTGAAGTTTATAAAGTTGTACTGAATATTGTTGTGGATGCTGATGAGATGAAGTTTGATCAGTTAGCTGGTATTCTGAAGGTTCATGGTCTTGAAAAGACTGATCAACTATCAAATTCCCAGAAGAACATTGCATTCTCTTCTTAATTTCAAGAAAGTGATCGGTTTACCATCTTTTTATGTTCTACTCCCAAAAGATTACATCACTTAATGTTAAAAAAAAAAGTTGATGCTATTAGATCAGTTTGCATTTGAGTTCCGTCGTATTTTATATGGTGATCCAATAACATAGGATCTGATTTTCTTCTAACTCGGATTATGCAAATATAGTACACTTTGTATCATTCTTATCTTAAAACTGAAATCAAAGATACATACAAAAGCATCACATCCAACAAACTATTTAATTGACTTGTTTAATTAAGTATCAACTTGTTTTCAAATAACGAATCTTTTGAATAATGTGTAACTTTAGATATTACGAGCTCATCGCTTTTGTATGTAGTATCATTGATCGGTTTTGGAACATCTCTATAAAGACTCTTTAATTTAAAGTTTGTGAAATTCTATATTTGAAGTTTAGAGATATTTTTTTCTAAAAGCAAAATTTCAAATTTATTTTCAAAATTATTTGTACTTTATACTATAGTCTTTATATTTGTCATAACTAACTCAAATTTATAAGAATTTTATAAATAATTAATAAAATGTAACTCTAAAATATAAAATTATAAATAGAAAAACATAATTAAATATTAAAATATAAACAAAAATTGTAATTAAACACACTCTACAATAAATATATTTAACCAAAACAAATTACAGTGAAACAACGAACAGTACGAAGGTTAATAAAAAGGAGAACACCTGTTAGGAACATGATTTGCAGAAATGTATGGACTCGAGAAGCAGTGGGATCATGATAATCACCTGTTTAAACCCTTTAACAAACAAAATACCACATTATATTTTGTAATTATATTGTTCGATAATTCTAGTTTTAAAATACTTTAAATCTTATTTTATGTTTTAAAAAATTTTACCTGTAAAATTTAAATTTATAATAATAATTTTGAAATATGTATGAGATAAGAAATTTATAGGATTAAATTGATAACGACAAAATATTTAAGAATCATAAATGTAATATGTAATTGTAGGGACCAAAATGTGAATAAAAATATAAAACTTTAAATTTGAAGTTTTAACTAATGACACTCTATAGTTGAAGTTTCACTACTCAAAACTTCAAATTTCAAGTTTTAGAGTTTTTTGGATAATAAAAAACTCAATATTTGAAGTTAAAGTTTCTTTTGGAAATAAAAACACACTATTTTAGAGTACGAAAAACTCTAAATTTAAAGTTTAAAGATGTCCTTCTCCAAAAACAAAATTCAAAACTCAACTTCAAAACTATTTGTGTTGTACATTATGGTTCTTATATTTGTTATAACTAATTTAAATTCATAAAACTTTTCTAAATAACTTAGACATATATAAAAATAGTACAAAAATATTAATTAATATAATGTTACACTAAAATATAAAATTATAAATAGAAATTTATAATTAAATCTTAAACTACAAACAAAGCCACATTAAATTTTATAATATTGTTATTGTCTAGTTCTAATTTTAAAATATTTTAAATCTTATCTTAATGTTTTAAAAAAAAAAAAATTACGTGTAAAATTTAAATTTATAAAATAAATTTTGAAATATTTATGAGATAAATTTTTTTAAGGATTAACTGATAAACAACAAGATATCTAGAAAATCATAAATATGATTATAATTGTAAGGACGAAAATTTAAATAAAAATTTGAAACTTCAAATTTGAATTTTTGAATTATGACACCTAATATTTGAAGTTTCACTAATTAAAATTTTAAATTTTAAATTTTAGAATTATTTTTTTGAAAATAAAATTTCATATTTAAAGTTATTAGAATATTTTTTCTCATAAATCCATCGAAATTCATTCCTCGATCGTCCACCAAGCTATCCCCCCCCCCCCCCCCAAGCTAGACATATATAAAAATAGTACAAAAACATTAATTAATATAATGTTACACTAAAATATAAAATTATAAATAGAAATTTATAATTAAATCTTAAACTACAAGCAAAGCCACATTAAATTTTATAATATTGTTATTGTCTAGTTCTAATTTTAAAATATTTTAAATCTTTTCTTAATGTTTTTTTAAAAAAAATTTACGTGTAAAAATTTAAATTTATAAAATAAATTTTGAAATATTTATGAGATAAATTTTTTTAAGGATTAACTGATAAACAACAAGATATCTAGAAAATCATAAATATGATTATAATTGTAAGGACGAAAATTTAAATAAAAATTTGAAACTTCAAATTTGAAGTTTTGAATTATGACACCTAATATTTGAAGTTTCACTAATTAAAATTTTAAATTTTAAATTTTAGAATTATGTTTTGGAAAATAAAATTTCATATTTAAAGTTATTAGAATATTTTTTTCTCATAAATCCATCGAAATTCATTCCTCGATCGTCCACCAAGCTATCCCTCTCCCCCCCCCCAAGCTAGACATATATAAATATAGTACAAAAACATTAATTAATATAATGTTACACTAAAATACAAAATTATAAATAGAAATTTATAATTAAATCTTAAACTACAAGCAAAGCCACATTAAATTTTATAATATTGTTATTGTCTAGTTCTAATTTTAAAATATTTTAAATCTTATCTTAATGTTTTTTTTTTAAAAAATACGTGTAAAACTTAAATTTATAAAATCAATTGAAATATTTATGAGATAAATTTTTTTAAGGATTAACTGATAAACAACAAGATATTTAGAAAATCATAAATATGATATATAAATGTAAGGACGATAATTTAAATAAAAATTTGAAACTTCAAATTTGAAATTTTGAATCATAGCACCTAATATTTGAAGTTTCACTAATTAAAATTTTAAATTTTAGAATTCTTTTTGGGAAAATAAAAAATTTCATATTTAAAATTATTAGAATATTTTTCTCATAAATCCATCAAAATTTATTCCTCGATCGTCCACCAAGCTATCCCTCCCCCATTATAACCTCCTCATAAATCTATCGAAATTCATTTCTCGATCGTCCACCAAGCTATCCCTCAATTGTCGCGAAGTCTATGGTATACGCGAAAGAGAAAGCATAGCATGATGGGCCATCTGACTATGAACTCAAATATGCTACAACAACAAGGTTTCAATGCACTCATCTCGTATAACATATCATTATATTCTTCTCATGTGTTCCCCATAATCTTGGCAATAAAGTTGGGTTGCGTTGATGGTATCTAAGAGTATCTCTAATCCAACTTCATAATTTACTAAAAAATAAAGTAGAAAATGGAGGGATGAACAAATAAAAAAAAGATTATTTCATAAATAGAATAATTAATTTTCGTTTGTTTATTACTCTATTTTGTAGTAAATTATGGAGTGAGGTTGGAGATATTCTAAGAACGAGTTAACTTCTTAATCAAATTAAAACTAAGCTAGAACAATTTACAAGATTGCATGTAGTGTTACACCGAGACTTGTAAATACTGGTTTAAACTTGGTGTGTCACTTATAATGGTCGTATGAAGCATTAGAGTTTACAACCATAGTCGGATAAACTGCATAAACTGCAACATACTTAATTTCCGTATTGAAAATATACAGAAAAAATGATCCAACATTCACAAAATTTGGAACGTTAAATGTCAAAATGGTAAATATTTGTATTGTTTTATTCTCTTACAAACTTATTTTCAAAGCTTCCATAACAGTCTATTCATGCCATTGCGACAAATGCATTGCAACAAAAACATGTTCATTGCTGTCGTTGAAATAAAACAATCAAACGTTAGCGACACAATTTGTCGAGCTTTTGATATATGTTTTGTAGCTTATAATTTCAATATGTCCTTATATTGTTTACAAGTACTGACACTGTTGCTATTTCTAAGGAAATTGGTTAAATATATTCTCCTGAAATAGTATGTGAAATAGTATGCTACACGTAACCAGGCCGGGCACCTTCACTACAAAGAAACATATCATATTTTGACAATATTTCTGACCAACAAAATCATCAAAGATAACTATGATCATATTTTGACCACTTTGTGATGAATACAAAAAATAGTCACAAAATGGTTAGAAAATTTTAACCAAATCATATCATCAAAAAGTGGTAAGAAAATATATCACATTTTAACCACATTTCTGACCACTAAAAATGGTCAAAAATTATTATGACCAAATTCTAATCACTTTGTAACGAATAAATAAAATGGTCAGAAGTTGGTTAGAATGTTTTAACCAAAACAAAGGGTCAAAAAGTGGTTGGAAATTTGTGGTCAGATTCTTACCATTTTCTAACTATATCTTTAGTTTAACCTAGATCTCAGAACTTCTTTTTTCATTCTCATTTATTAAGTTTTATCCCATGCGGCTCCATTCTCAAACAAGCTTGTTGCTTTTAATTCCTCTGCTTTGATCTTATCAACTAGATATTCGCCACGGGTTAAAAACACAAATCATTATCACAGATTCTATAGAAATCAGCTAAGGCATCTATTTTTTTATGTTTCATGTGCCTGTTTGGTGGATTTTCATCATATGGTCATTCAGAATTCCTTCCTAGATTTTATCGTTCAAGATGTAGAGCTTCTAAGCTAGTCGAGAGAGACACTGTATCTTTTCGAAAGGATGAGCTACACAGTAACTGCCAAAGCACCAAATTAGAGGTAGATATCATCATTAGTAAATGTACTTGGATGCAGGGCGTCTCATCATGCAAGCCTGACTAGCTATGAGCTGCTTGCTTTGATCATTTAATAGATTGTTTTTCAGATGAAGACATACGACATCTTCATATTAAGAGTACAATTCTTGTCACTCGTCTGGCAATTAAACTGTTTTTTTTTTCTCAAGGATCACATGTTAAATGTAAGTGCCACTCGTATCAAAACTCAGAAAATAACATATGGAGTTTTTGTTGTTTAAAAGTATGTTAAGAGACTTATAGGTCTTTTAGTGAGAAAGGTGATATTATCAAAATTCATTTGAGAATAAAATAAAACCGCATATCATTTGAATGCACCCTCACCAAACAAAAGACTTCCAGAGCGGTACAATCCTGCCGTTAGTACAAACCTTGTGTAGTTCTATCGTACATAAACGAAATTAAACTAGCTAGACGCGTTACATTGACCCTAAATAAACCACCTGCAACCCACAAACCAGGTTACTTATTTATCTACTACAGAATGTTGCAGCGGACACTACTACAGAGTTACTAGCCACTATCACTTGGTGAACTTGGATTCATCGATTTTGATCCCTTCTTCCTCCGCACGCTCTCCACCAGATTTATCCTTCGTACTGAGTCCTCCTTTACGTCCCATCTCCTCGTAACCCTCCGTCCCTAACTGCTCCTTTCTCGTCTGCCCTCCCTTGCTCCTTCCTGATCATATATGTGTACACATTTCATTAAATTATGGAGACTACTTCATATCATCACGTTATATTTGATAGAACCACTTGAACATTAGAGCAAACATTCGCTTATATTCACGTAGTACATTATCTTATATTGAAAATATTAGTTACGTCCAAAAAGGGTCTACCTCTAGAAACATGTACAAGGAGCAACCTAAAAAGAAAAGAGCCAAAATTGTAGATTAAAGTACCTTCGGCGAGATGTTCCTGAGCTTCGACGCTTTTGCCGCCGGTACCACCAGGGACGACGGTCTCACCTTGCCTGGCCTTCTCATCAAGCTCTTCTCGGCTTTGTTGCTTTGATGCCATGTCAGAATAAAACGAACGATATATGTATAACTAAGGATTTAAAAGTTCTCTTGCTTGGTTTTATGCTCCGACATAGATACGGACGACGTAATGTTCTTATAAATAGAAACATTGTAGTTCCAGGAGGAAAGGAAAGTTGAGACACGACGTGGAAGTGAACACCCGGCGAAAGTGGGCTGTATGGAGATGACACGTTGATGCTTACTCAGTCAACTTGCTACAGTTATCAACGAGCTGCTTGACACGACTACAGGATTTAGCTTAATGCATTACCTGTCTCCAAGACATCAAAGTGGACCCCCAAGGTTAAAGTGTTTATAACTTATAAGAAACAAAGATATACTCTAGAGTCGGATGGCGTATCATGGAATATCTATTATTATGTCAATAAATGTTTTCTTAGTAAACCATATCGATTTATGCAGTATCCAAATGTTTAACGAGTTTTTTTTTTTTTTTGATTAACTTGAAAGCCAATTCAGAATTTGCATATGTATTAACAAGAGCTGAAGTTCAAAAAAAGAAAGATCGACTTGAAAGTATTTTGATCTATGGAAAGACCCATATTAATATCTAAGGAAGTGTAGTTAACGGATTGAACATTTTTCCAAATATTTGAAGTCTAGAGCATGGTCTTCTATCCGCCCATATTAATATTTAAGAAAAATGTAGTTAACTGATTGATCATTTTTCCAAATATTTGAAGTCTAGAGCATGGTCTTCCATCCGCATAACCATACAAATTGGGTGTCGTGAGGTTTGATTCGAATCCGAATCGCTTAGCTTTCTACAATCTATTATCTACCATTAAACCACTTCTATAGAGTTTGGTTATACACTTTATAGATAAAAAGGATAAAAACACTAGCTACTAACTACATGTATATTTAAACCAAAATGTGTTATATATAAACATAAAATTTAGTTTTTATTGGAAAAATAAATTGATTGTAGAATTTAATGTCCAATAAACACGTTCACTACAAGAAAACATATTTTTTACGAATTCATTGTTAATTCGTCGTATTAATTCGACATAATATGACCATTACGACGAATTAACAAGGAAATCTGTTTCATTGTTAAACCTCGTCGTAATGGATTTTTCGTCGTAAAGTTCACATAACGTTACGACGAAATAATGTCGTTGTAAACGACAAAGAACTGTTCGTCGTAAAGTCCACGTTAACTTTCATCGTAAAATCCTTACTCTACTTTCTAATAATGTACTCGTAAACATTTGATGTTAACTCCATGTAAATTTACGAGGAATTTACTAGTCTTCCATGTAAACTCGTAGTAAATTTTTACGAGGAAATTATTAAGAATTCGATATTAACTCGTTGTAAAATTTACAAGAAATTTACTTGGCATTGATATAATTTATACTTTTTTATAATTCTTATATTTTTATTTATAAAATTTGAAATTTAAATTATAAAACCAAAAATTTTAAAATTCATAAATAATATATAAATTTATAATACAAAATGAAACAAAATTAAAAAAAAAACTATAGCATGTTGTTGCCGAGGTACTCGTCGGGGCGAATGGATTCCGGGCCGCGTCGACCGGTTTGACTCGAGAGGATGTTTCTGCATTCCAAGAGCCGATCGTCTTTCATTCAACGCTCTGTGCATAGCTGGGTTCCCGGTCGCCATAATGTCCAACAGATCTTTAAGTGAGTCCAAACGCTCTTGTTGGGAGTCCATGCGAGTCCGCATCTGAGAATTTTCCTCATCCGTCTCAAATTATATGAAGAAGTTTCCCTTGGAACTTGGTTGAAGGAGCCTATTCCCACTATCCGTCCCTTCTTTGTAGGAGCCACCTTTTTCAAAAAAAAAGTTATATAATACATTAATATTTAATTATATTAATTATATATATAAGAGAATTAATATAAACAAATTAAAATTTATTTGAAAATTTTACCTCTTCGAATATCCGATCGACTTCTTCTGTAGTCACTGTGACGGGTAATCCATCAAGAGCCTGTTGGGTTAGCTATGTCTCCCGCTCCTCAATCCGAGAAACCACATCGTCATAGAGTTTCTCAGACCGTGAATCCACAAAAACTCCATCTAGTGTGGCATCAGTTATCCTGAATAATTCAGTCAGAGATGGCATGACTCCAGTCTTCTCGGCATACAAACAAAAAAAATTATTTTAAAAAAATAAAATTAATTAATTAATAAATAAAATTTAAAAAATAAGTTAAATATTAAAAAGAAAACTTACAACATCTAGACGAATCCCGGCGTGAGATGTTTGGATGGATCTATGAAGCATGGATTCATTGCCGTATTTATCCTTCGTTCTTCGGGAAGGTAGGCTCCAATAGCGGATGAGACCATTCCATACAAAGTTTGAGATCTCCTTGGGATTCGCTTCATAACCGTATAGTTCCCACTTGTCCTTCCTATCCGAAATGGTGTTGCAAAGGCGAGTCTTGGATTTTTCTACAAAAGCTTTCTTCACCTTCTCGTTGATCGATAATGACCACTGCCACTTTTGCTGGAAAAAAGAAGAAAATTTTAAAATATTAAGAAAAATATAAAATTAAATATTTTAAAAATATTTGCCACAAACATTTTAAATCACGTTATCTTCACGTGGTCTGGAGTCATACTCCAGTTCAGATGAGATTCGAGAAAATATCCCTTCATCGTGTCTGAAACACTCCGGCTGACGCGGTTATTTGCTCCAAACCTGAAAATAATATCAAATTATTAGAACAAAAAGATAAATTTTTTTTTTTAAAAAACCTAAACTAACCACCTAAACTATTTACCTAATTAACAACCTAATAAACTAAAAAAAAAGAAAAGGAAAGAGAGAAACTTACATTAAGATATAGAGTAATTATATTCTTCGTAAATTCGTCTTAAACTTACGAGGCCTTTACCATGTCCGTGTGTTTTATTACAACGAAGTTACTAGGGCCATGTTTTTATTACGACAAAGTTACTCGGCTCGTGTTTCCATGCAGTTTTAAGGTAAATTATGAGCCGTTTTAATATTCATCATCCTATCTGTTAGAGACAATTTAGAGTGACCTTCTCTACAACCAGTGTAAATTGGTTGATTTGCAGCATCTAGCATTTCATTAAACCTTTTTGCATACAAATTAGGTTCTTCAAGATTTCCAGTTTCATCAGCTATAGTTGTAGTAGTTTTTAAAGATGCATCAGTAATCATGTCGTGAACCCTATCATAATCTACCATCTGTTCAGCAACCTGATTATATTCATTATGAAAATTGTTTGGTTCCTCATTATTACTGACATTCTGAAAATTACTATTACTATTACTACTACTAGCTTCATTTCCTTCATAACCCTCTACATGTTGAAACCAAATATAGTACTATGGTGTAAAACCTATGTATACTAAATGTTTCCACACAGTTTCAGTACGGGCAGATTTTGAATTCTTGCATTTCTGACAATGACATAACATCTTACCACTTTCCTGCGTGAGCGGTGTACAGCCTGCCTGGTTCATGAATGTCTCTAGCCCGCTAAGAAATGCATTCGTCACTCTACCCTCGAAATCTTTATGTGTATACAACCAACTCCGTAATTCGAAAATATTTCTTCCATCGGACATTTTTTTAGTTTTTTTTCTCTGTTTGTGTGTTGGTATAGAATGAGAATTCTCATATATATAGAAATCCTTCGATATTGGCAAGTGAAATTATACTAGGTATTTACAAGGAAATATTTACGATGATTTTACATGTCCCTAACATCTAAGGTACAACGTATTTACAACAAATTAAGTTAGGTGAACCACACATTTAAAGTAGTGTGCACCTACCAAGGTTCGTCCTAATGCACTTGTAAATTTACGACGACCTTACAACGAAAATAAAAAAATGGTTAAAAATTGGATTTTTTTCCAAAAAAAAAACTAAAGGGAGTTCACGGTCATGGGAACGGTCTTATCAACTCCTCATAGCTATTCATCGAATTCTCGAGGAAAAAATACTATGCGGAGTTGATTAGAATTGTTCTGGTGACTCCACGCCTTTCAATTTCTTGAAAAATCGATACATAAGTTCTCAGAATTTTTTTCTTTGATTTTTTTTTTGTATTTGTTTGTGTGTTGTTTGGATCGACTAGGAATGACATATATATAGAAATTTTTTGACCTTGTTGGTAAAGATTTAACAACGAATTTACAACTCTTTTACATATGATTCACAACGATTAAACAACGAAAGTAGTTAGGTTAAGAAAACGTTTTTATTTACTATAAGAGTTAAACGTTTCGTCGTAATGGGTTTATAATTTTACTTCCGTTTTACAACGAAGTTTCCATTTCCTAGTACACTCGTCTTAAAATAACATGAGAATTACGACGAAAGTGTTTCCTTGTAATGTTACAACGACTTTACGATGAATTTCATTTTCCTCATAAAGTAGTAGTAAACTACCCGTAAAATTATGAGAAAGTATTTTCCCCGTAATTCTTTCTCATTAAGTACGTATTTTCTTGTAATGGTTCAACCAATGGCTAAAAGTCCTATTGATTCCACAATTTGATACCAACATTTTTACCACCAAAAATATTTACTCTATTTTAAAATAGTTTTTTTTCTAAATGCACACATCTATACTATTATTTAAGAAGTAAATTTGCTTAGTTGTTATGTTCTCCATAAATTTAGGTAATTTTATTTTTTTATTATATTTTTAATATTTATATATATTTTATTTATAAATAAACCAAATTTATATGTATATAGCATATTTTTAGAAAATAAGATAATTCTTGTGAATTATGTTGTTATCTTGAAATATATTTTTATATATAAAACAAAATTTTAAATTAACATATAAAAACTATAATATTTATCTAAAAGGAATTTATATTAATAATTTAATATTTAAATATAACTTTAACGAATTTATATTAATAATTGAATATTTTCTAAAATAAGATAATTATTATGTATTATGTTGTTATGTTGAAAATATATTTTCCTATTGAAATATTAAAATTAAGATAGAACAATTATATTATTAATAGTTAAATATAAATCATAATTAAATATAAATCATCAAAACAATTATTTGCAAAGTGAATTTGTTGATTTTTCCCATGATCCTAGGTAATTTTGATCATTTATCAGAATTTCTATAATTTTGTTTATTATTGATTATATAATTACAAATAGTTTATATTAATAATATGATATTTTCGAAAATAAATTAATTCTTATGTATTATGCTGTTATCTTGAAAATATATTTTTCTATTATAAAATTTAAAATTAACATGTAAAAAATCTATCTATTATTTAAGAAGTGAATTTGATATTTGCTGAATTGTCATATTTTCCATGATTTTAGGTAATTTTGATAATTTATCATAATTTATCATGCTTAATGTCAGATTCTTATTAAGCTCCTTTCTTGAAAATATATTTTTCTATTAGAAATTTAAAATTAAGATATAAAAAGTTGTAGTTACTCTATAATTGAAATAAATTTATACATAATATTTTACTTTTAGAAAACAAGGTAACTTTTATGTATTATTTTTTTATCTTGAAAATATATTTTATATTATATAATTTAAAAGTAAAATAGAAAAATTATCTATTATTAATTAAATAGAAATCATCACTCAAGAAAAATATTTAAGAAATGAATTTCCTGATTCATTAAGTTCTCTATGATTTTAGGTAATTTTAACTATATGTAATTATTTCTATAATCTTATATAATTATTATATAATTAAAAACAAATTATCATATTATATTTTTAGAAAAAATAACTTATGCATTATATTTTTATCTTGAAAATATGTTTTTCTACTATAAAATTTAAAAATTAAGATATAAATATTATAATTAAATAAATCAAGGAAAATAATTATATAAATATATTATTTTAGATATTTCTGATGTTTGAGTTTTGTCATTGATAATTATTTGATGTTTTATTTTTAATTTTTGAAAACATAAATAATAATAAATTATGATGATTTTTAAATTAATGAAATATCAATTAATAAATATTCATAAGAGAGTTATGCACGCAAGTGCGGGCAAAACACCTAATATAAATAAATATATTAAATCTTCTCAATAACACATTAAATTATGATTCACCGTTTTTAATATCTTTATTATGATAATAATATCTCAATAAATATATTTTTACTAATTTTTAATTATTTATCATTAATATAATTAAGGCACTTCTCCTACAAAGACAAAAAAACATTACCATAAAATAGCACAAAATACTAAATAATATTCACTAAACATTAAAAATAATATTTTTAAGAAATAAATATATTTACTTGTTTTGTCTGCAGTATAGGCATAATAATCTTCCCAATATTTATCACTTTATCAGTAAGTGCATTGTTAACTCAAAAGTCAATAAAGTAAATTATTATTCCTACACTCACAAGTTATTCTAAAATATTGATACTAAAGATAAATTTTAGATATTTATAATTATTGAAGTTTCTAAATATTTTATTAATATTCAAAATTCTATTTCTCTTTTTCTTCGATAAGTATATCAAGAGATTTATCATAGTGAAATAAAAGTATTTGTTTTAGATAAAACACACTTATGAATTATTTTATTTTTGAAATATGATTTTTCGTTTTTTATAAATATTATTCTAGTTAATTTATTGTCAATTATATAAAATTTATATTAAAAATAAAATAATTATTTATTAAGGTTTGCATAAACTTTAAACAGTCTAACTTTTAACGCAAGAACTCAAAAAAAAATCACTTAAAAATATAGTATAAATTATTATCTTTAATTTTATACATTCAATCATTAATATTATAATGTAAATCCTAATCTCCAGACACTAAATTTATACCCTAAAATCTAAATCTTAAACATTTAACTGTAGAGGTACATGTGTTTTATAATTTTTAATAAATGCTACTTTATCATTTTTCTCTTGTGTGTTATATTTATGATAAATATATGTTTGTGATACTATGGATTATTCTCGTAGTATTATTATACATAAATTGTTTCTAACCCAAATTTTGGTAATTTATTAGTAGTGTGGGAAAGCAGTGACAAAAAAAGAGTGGAGTTAGTGAAGGCTAAAGCTGGGCATGTATTGGGCTACTTGACGTACATGTTTAGTGCCCCGCATAGTATCTAAACAATAATTATTCGGCTGATGTCCTGATGGGGGAATAACTCCATATACTCCATACCCCTCCTAAAAGTCCTTGTATGTCCCTTTATTATAATATAATTTCTTTTTTATTTTTGTTTAAAGAGAAAAAGTGGTTAAAGACAAATTACTCCTTACCACAATCAAATATTTACAAGACCCAACCTAAAGATCCGACCCGCCCAAAACTAACCCTAAAAACCTATCCCTTCTAAAACAAAACGACGTCGTTATCTCAAACCGAAATTGAACTCATTCCCAATTCCTTGTCTCTGTCTGTCGACTCTCCTTCTCTTTTATGAAATCAAAATCAGAATCGTGCTTTGTTCATCTTTTATCTAAATCGTGAAAAGATATATCAATCTCTCTCTAATTATTCATGTCTCGGTGGATTTCATGCTCTCTCTTTATCCTTTTTTGATCTAAACAGAGAACTTTTCTGAAACCCTAAATTCGAGAACCGCTTCGTTTCTTCTTCCTTCTCCGTTGAAATTGAGGCTCTATCTTCATTCTTTGTGGTAAGTGATTATTTTTTTCATTTGATTGTTATTTGGTCAATTTTGTAAGTTGATTTAAAATTAAATTATAGGAAAACTTATAATTTATTGGGAAGTTTATGATATGTCTGAAGAAAGCGATATTGGTTTAATATTAAACTTTGAAATTAAATATTTTTTTAAAAATTATGTTTATGTATATGTTACAGTGAAATAATTTGGGATTGAAGACTGATGCGTTTTTTGTGTGTGTTCCGATTTGAGTGATAAGTTATATTAAATTGGGAGATTAACTCAGTTTTGATAAGTTGCTAAAAAAGTTGATTTTGTAAAGATGAATCGTGTTGTTGATGAATTAATTGATGTTGTGTTATTGTTTTGCAGAGTAATTGAGTGGTTGTGTTTGTATGGTTTTAATTGATGTTGTGTTAGTGTAACCATCCGCTACTGAGGAGAGGACGGATGGGACTAATGAGGAGAGTATAGATAGGACAAAAGAAGCAGCGAGGCCTGGAATCAAGCAGAGGATAATGATGTATGACAAACCAAGGAAAATCTTCTAAAAAGAAGGTCACACTAATTGATGGTGCACCTAAGAAGAGGGGCATACCAAGGAAGACTGATACTGATGGTGAACCTACGAATAAGAAATGTGAACCACATGTATATACGCCAAAGAGGAAGAGGAAATTAAACCATCACAGTGGATGCAGACTTTTGTCACAGAGGGGAAGACCGATGACCTTGACGGACCGGTGAAGAAACGTAGAACAAAGGCTTAGTAGGCCTATGTTTATGTTTATTTATGTTTAAACGTTAAAAACTTGATAGGAGAATGATTTTGAATGTTTAAAACTTGGTATGTTACAAAATACAGATTTGGAAAACTAGATTAACTGGGTTTACTATGCCCAAAAATGAGTTAGTTGGATAATTGGATTTACTGGGTTTATTAAGTCTAAAAACACTAAAATATATATCAAAAACGGTTAACATATGTAAAACTCTAAAATATATATAATATTAAAATATATAATACTAAATTTGGTTTTTAAAAAATCACATGTAAAACATGCAGTTATATAAAGAAATTCATATATAAAATGTGCAGCCGTCATATAACACTTAGTAATCCATAGTAATCTTCAAGCTAGTAATAATACATGTAAAACACGTGTAAAACGTGTAACACACGTGTAAAATATGTAAAAAATTCCCAAAATATTTACACTAAGTAATACCTAAGTTTGTAGTAATACTACGTTGTTCATAGTAATACATTTGCAAAATTTCAATATTTATTAGTAATATCATATGAAAAACAAAATTTTTGTAGTAAAACCAATTCATATAGACAGTTTAAGATTGAATAGATATCATTGGTAGAAAAACATTTCAGAAAAAATGTATTTTGTGTTATTCACCTCATTATGGCCTTACCATAAAGACATTAATCATAGAAGAGTAAGGATGTTTTGTATGGAAATGAGAAGTTTATTATGGACTTAAGAAATTTATTGTTTTTTATGTCTAGTTTGATAAATAAACACATATATAGGAATATAAATACTACTAATGTAAGTTACATCAGATAAAAAATAAATAATAAGACGAAAATATAAGTTTTTAGAAACATGCATATTATAAATAATAATTCTTAGTAGTACCAGTAGTTCATATTACACCTAGTAGTTCAAAGTAATTCTAAGTAGTCTTAATAACACATAGTAGTCCTAAGTAGTTCTAAATAGTCTGAATAACACATAGTAGCCCTAAGTAGTTTTAAGTAGTTTGAATAATCTCTATCAAGCATTGTTCTTGTAAACAACAAAACATGTATGCTGCTTGATGTATCTTCTAACCGTCCAAAGATCCAAATTCTTTAACTTTGCAACTCGTATAAACCACTTGCAGCCTTTCTTAGTCGAGATTTAACCACAAATCTCTTGATATCTGGCTTAGTTATATCAAACTCAAAATATTCATGATGTGAAGTCCTCTGAATATGAAATTTCTGCAAATACGCTCAACCAAACCAGAGTAAGTGGTCTCCTCCATTGAATTTCTCAACAAAATCGTGTGAATTTCATCTTCTCCTTCACCATCTCACGAGATCCATTTTATTTTAGCCCATTCTTTCATATAATATCTCCCATAATAAAAATAAATGATTGTGCAATGCGGATTTTGCATTTCCTTGAAATAAAATAGAATACCATTAGAATTATCATTATTAAGATGCTTAAAATTATTTCTCACACCCGTACAATCTTCCATTACTAATACTAATTTATTTCAGTTCTAAATATAGTAATTCTAGTAATTCCAGTACAACTATTTTTCCTTAGTAAAACCTAGTTATCCGAGCAATACCCAGAATTTATCTTTGCACTAATTAATCCGCGTTTAGGACATTATTGTTAGGATTTTACATTACCCATGATGTATAATTCATCTTGAATGAAATTACACACAAAAAATCATCAAAATATACATAAAATATATCCAAAATCTAAAAATACAGTTTTGAAAATCTTTTTTAATCTCTCATAATTTTCATTGGATCTTCTGTTTTCAACACTAGCCGAGATATACATTTGTTTTTAATAATATTTCAGTGAAAAAATCATCAAAAACGGATGTAAAATATACCAAAAAATCATAAATACAGTTTTTGAAATCGTTTTTAATCTCTCAAATTTTCATCAAATCGAATATCTCTATGATGTACACGATGTTTTAATGGTGATTTTACAAAAAAAAACATCTAAAACGAACAAGAATTACATGCTTAAAAAGCTTGAAAATTGTCAATGGAGGATGAAGAGGAGGAGAGAGGCCGAGGAAAAAGAAGGACGTGTGGGCAAAAAAAATTTTGATTGGTTAAATTTGTTTTGTGGGCCATATAGGTATTGAATTGTGGTTGATTTATTTAATTCAGAAATAAATGGTGGAAAGGCTAATTTAGGGAATTCAAGCATAAAAGGGTAGTATGAATAAGGGTAGGGTAATAAGGTTTAGTTTAGGAGGGCAAGGGGCATCTCGAGTTAATGTCCCTGATGAAGGGGTAAAAAGAATAACACGTGTCTGCACAATTCGAAACGTAGAAACAAAAAAAAAAAGCAACTCACCCAAAACCCGTTAAGAAGGGAGAACACATGCGAAAACCCTAATACCTTTATTTAAGCCAAAACTCCGTCTCCCTTCTCACCAAATCATTCCTCTTTTACATTTTCTTAAACCCTAAACATTATCCATCTTCGTGAGTTGTCAGGGATGAGTTCGGAGGATGAGAGAGACAACAAGGAGCTGGATCTTACCTCTCATGAAGTCGTCACAAATTACAAGAACGCCGCTGAAATTGTCAACAGTAAACGTTCTCTTTCTCACTTCTTTCTATCGATTTCTTTTTTAAGGGTCTGTGTATTTATGGATTCTGGGTTGGAATCACAGAGGCGTTGCATGTTGTTTTGGATGAATGCAAGCCTAAAGTTAAGATTGTTGAAATCTGCGAGAAAGGAGACGTCTTTATCAAAGAGTTAGTGTCATTTGTGTTTCTTGAGTAAGCTTTCATTTGCTCATTTGTTTTTTTTGTTATAATTTTGATATAAAGGAAACAGGGAACATGTACAAGAATGCCAGGAATAAGATTGATCGAGGTGTCGCGTTTCCGACGTGCATTTCTGTGAACAACGTCTTTCTTCATTTTTCAAATTTTCAAATCCGATAGAACATGAACCTGGCCGCCACTTTCTAGGTTTTTGGAGATAGAGACGTATCATAGATTATGTCGATTATGTCTCAGACGATGAACATAAATCCTACATAGATTTTAAAATCAATTAAAATACATACACAAATAGTATTAAGGAGATTTCAAATTCGCAAAACAAGTTCTCTTGGCTAGAAGTAAGAGAACAATTATAAATGGAATGAATGAAAATGTATAAATCCAGTATCAATTTGACAGAGATCTTGGGAAGGATAAGTGGTTTAGATTGTTCTCATTATCCCAAACACATTATTTAGAGACATTTGGTTCTGATCACATACATATTTTTACCAGCATAGAGATACATAAAATATAAACGTATTAGGCGATTTGTGTTTAACAAGAGTTGTTCTGCGCATATTGAGGTGAGTGAAATTGTGCGCAAACAAGACAATCTACCCATTTGGCATCCCTAACTCCAGAGACTCAATCAAGTCATTTGAGTGCTATGGTGTGCTTGGTCCATCTTAAGTATGAAGACAAACCACCATATCATATGTATAATACTAAAATGATGCCAAGAAAAGATAAGTAATAACTGCTACAGTGTTTTCTAATCGAGTCATATACACTATTCATCTGTAGTTATTGTGAGACCTTATATTACTAAAACTGAATTATATTTTGGTACTGTTTGGGAACATAAATATCATTATAAATGAGAATTGTTTAGAAAAGATAAGTAATAACTGCTATAGTGTTTTTTAATCGAGTCATATACACATATTCATATGTAGTCATTACGAGACATCTATAAGTGTATGTGGTAGTGTAAGTGGTTCGTATAGGTGATTAACATGATCTACTAAAACAACTAACCATTTAGAACAATAACATTGAAATGAAAGACACACAAATGTTAAACCCCATAGATCTTTTCAACCATCTACACATAACCGATCCACGCTCTTGCTATCCGCACACCACCTATCCATGCAACCTCCATCCACATCTTTTGCAGATTTGGATTTTGAAATCGAAACTTTGCAGATCTAGACCTTGAAATCCACAGCAACACTAAGATTGACAACTTGGAATAATTTGTTTTGTTTTTCATAATTGTCTAACGTAAATAACTAGAAGGAGAGAGGAAAAGTAAGAAAAAAAGAGAGTAAAGAGAGACAGAGAGAGAGAGAGAGAG
>CAKOAT010808486.1:176389-193775 GCA_932364175.1 Eruca vesicaria subsp. sativa | reverse complement strand
AAACATAAATATCAGTTTAAATCAGAATTGCTTAGAAACATGGATAACAATATTACACTAGGTAATAACCCGCGCTTTGCGCGGAATGAGATTATTATTTTTGTTACTTTTAAGATAAAAATGATATTAAGTCTGTTTAGCATGGATATTGGTTCAATTTTATGTTGTTTTTTAGTGTCCTAAAATATAACTATAATTCTAAATCTATATTTATTTTTGTTAGTTTGGTTTAAATGTTTGATGTTTTTAATTTTTTCGATGATAACCAAAAACTATTGTTATTTGTTTGGTTTCGTTTTATGTAAATTTAAGACATTTTTGATGTCGAACTAATAGTTTTATATTATAATTTCTAAAGACATGTAAAATCAAATAAATCTAAATAATATTTGAAGAAAAAAAAAGAAAAAAAAGTTATTAACACAAAACATTTCACTACAATTTGAGCGATAGTGAAAGAAAACATTAAAAAAATTGACTTCAATAAGAATTAAAATTCTCACTTGTGGTGAATATTTAGTTATATAGTCGATCATGCAATGTGTACATGTATGTATATGTAAAAGTATATAAATGTGATTATAAATATATCAATCTACCAGTAATTAAGATTTAAAACATTTTTGTTCAAAATAACACATGATAGTAAATTCTTAAATAAAATTAAGTAAAAATAAAACAAACATAGAAATTAATAACATTTTTTCATATGAAGAAAATCAAATTGTACCCGTAAACAATACAAACAATATATATTACAAAGTGACATCTTCACTTGGTACCTGAATTATGTTTTAATTGATTTTGTGATTATTATTTATTTTTAAGTTTTTTTTTTATTTCTGATTTTTTTCTACCAATTTGATTTTGTTTCTAATTTTTGGTCTGAACTTTATAAAAATGTTAATATTTGACTAAACTAAAGATCCGACTTTACATGTGGTGTTTTACACCTCAGTTTCTTTAATTCATAATCAATCATCGTATTTGATGTTATTGTGTACCGAAGCCTCAACCATGACCAACTTAGGCAATGTGCGAAACTTTCAATTTCTACAAACATTTTCATCGCAACATTTTAGTTGATGCGAATCTGAATGATTTTGTATTTTTTTACAATAAAGATATTATTCATTAGTTTCACGTAGAAAGTTTTAATTTAATAATACAAATGCTAAAAATGTAGGAAAAATGAATTAATTAAAAAATAGTGTATAAACACATTAAATAATGAATTAAAAAATTAGTGTCTGGACGCATTAATTGTCAAATGATTGTGAGACTGACACGTGTCAGTTAAAGTGTGAACGCATATATTACAATGCTTCTATTTTAATATATAAGGGATTAATTGTATTTTCATATTTCACTCAGTTTAAGGATTTCATTAATTAGATTACCTTGGGATTGATTGGTAGTAACTGTAAGGTCATCTCCAACCCTACTACAAACTCCATTTTAGAGTAAAATCTTCTCCAACTCACTCCATATTCAACTCCAAAATGGAGTAATGACTAGGGTTACTCTATTTATGGAGTAATCTTCCATATTACTCCATTTTGGCATTCAATTTTTTTATTTATAAAATGATCCTTTTAGTTTAGAATGTTTTTATTTCATATTTAAATAATATTTAAAATGATATAATAAAATGAAAAAATATGATATTTCACAAAATATTATTTAAGAATTTTATGTAAGAGATACATAAACTCATAAAGTCAAAACTAAACATAAATAATATAAAAATATAATCTAAAAAAGTAACTTAATAATCAGGTAAATTCCTTTCGGAACTACCAAGATCTGTAAGGTATTATTCAAACGAAAAAAATGAGTTCAATGCATAATTTTGTTATTGAATTAAAGGTTGCTCAAAAAAAGTTATTGAATTAGAAATTTCATATGATGAAAGTTGCATCACTTGAAGTTGGAAGAAAAACTCCATTAGATATTGAAATTTCATAAGATGAAGATCTGTAGTATATAATTTCCTTGTTCGATTTAGGAAAATCAAAGAAAGAGAATCTCATTTTTCATTACAAAAAAAAATTAGTTGATCATTTGTAGGGAAGTATTCTAATGTTCATTAGTAAAAAATGGTATCTTATATATTTTATGATTTATTATAATTTTTAATAAAACTGTTTAATTTAAATAAAAATATATTTTATGGAAGTTTTGTAAACATAACATAGTTGGGTTAATTATTAAATTTTTATAAGTTGAAAGTATTAATAACAATTATTAACTAAGATGAATCATTTGGGAATATTCTTTTTTGAGTAAAAAAATAGAATAATACATTGGAGTAAAATCCAATTCTATTTTGGAGTTATGCTATTTTGGAGTAAAAATTGAGTAATATATTGGAGATACTCTAAGTGCTTTGGACTACCATTTTTCTTTCTAAAGTACCTTTATATAGCAAATATACTTAATTTTTTAAAATAAACTGTAGAAAAACAATTAGAAAAAATGTTAGTTTTCCAGTGCAATTTTTCTACAGCTTTTATTAAATACTTTGTAAGTAAATCTACAGAAAAAAAAAAGCTCACAATTAATTTTTTAAAACAAAAAAAAAACTAAAGGTACGACACCAACCAATCAAGCCCCTTAACACTACTTTACATCATTAATTATATTAACATAGTAATTAATAATGCATATTTTTATATATGAGTTAATTAATATTAACTTTGTTCCAATTATAAAATCAAAGATGTAAATAACTGATTTTTTATATGGTTAAATGTTTGATTTGGTTTAATTTACTATTTTTTTAATTTTAATTTCAATCGGTGGAATATTACGTAACGAAAAACATAATTTAAAGAGATGTTTTTGTGAATAAAATAATAACTTAAATCAAAATAAGAAAAATGTATTATATTTATTGCCCCTTAATTTTTCACTCCTTATATTATTTCACTAAATAATTATTTTAGTTCAGTTAATTTAGCCAAACACATTAAAACAATTTTTTATTAGGTTATAAAATTAATTAGGCATGAACGTTGACTATCCATTTAGGTACGGGTTTTGAGTTGAGTCATTCTGGGTCTTAATGAATTCGGTTATGATGTATTGACGGAACTCTCCCAATGATTGCACTTGAAGGTTGGTGATGGATAGGCTTTGATCGAGAATTCGACCAAAGGAAGGTGGAATGGATGGTGGTTTCAAATCGAAGATGGAGATGAACTTCAGAGATCGATTGGAGGAATGGATCACTCCCTTGTGTAGAAGTGCCAGTGATCGTGAGTATCACGCCCACAAACAATGATCAAAGGCGAAGTGCAGTGTAGAAAATCGCCTCTTAGGCATTAAGATGTTTCGAAGAACAAAGGATTCAACATAAAAGTAGATTTTTATTAAAAAGGTTGAATGAATAAAACAATACAATACAATACTCGGTCTTTATATAATAGGTTGTGGGTTAGACCAAAGGTCTAAACTTATTCTAAGAAATACAAAGTACATAAATATGGTGGACTTGACCAAAGACCAAAGACTTGACCGAATTTTGAAGGTTGTGGTCGCACAACTCTTCGGCTGGTTGCGTCCTTTCGAATTGTCGACGGTCTTCGAATTACCGTCTGATTGATATATTATACGACCATGTCTTGTATATTATTATTGGGTCTTTCTTTCTTTGGACTAAAGTATGATCTTAGACATATTATTTTATAAATCCTCATGCCCATAAGCCAAACCTTCTTTTTCATTTGTTTGTTGCTGATCAAGGTTACATCATGTATAGAAACCTAAAAAATATCTAAATAACAAATGTATCTGAAACAAGTTCAGATATTTTTACCAAAACAACTATACTACCCGATTTGGTCTAGATCTTTTGAATACAACTAGTTTTATTATGACACTAAAATAACTAATTATAAAAAAATAAATATTAATGTATAAAAATGTAAGAACTAAAATCCGCACAGGTGCGCCGATCAGCCTCTAGTGTATATATTAAAATACATGAAAAAACAATACGTGAATATTTTATGATGAAAAAATCACTAATAATTAATAAAACTTTTGTTAATTTTTTAAAATATATATTTAAAACATTTTTTCCTTTAAATTAGTGTTTTTAAATTTGACTCAAGCCTGCAATTTAACTGGTTAATCTAGTGATCCAATAATTCGATTACGATTTTTAAAATATTCATATTTAAGAAATATCCAAATAACATTATAATTAATCTTGCGCGGAATGAGATTATTATTTTTGTTACTATTAAGATAAAAATGATATTATGATTGTTTAGTTTGGATATTGGTTCAGTTTTTTGTTGTTTTTTAATGTCCTAAAGTGTAAAACTATCATTCTAAATCTATATTTATCTTGGTTTGTTTGCTTTAAATGTTTGATGTTTTTGATTTTTTCGATAATAACCAAAAAACTATTGTTATTTGTTTGGTTTCGTTTTATATAAATTTTAGACATTTTAATGTCGAACTAATAGTTTCCTATAATAATTTCTAAAGACATGTAAAATAAAATAAAATAAAATCTAAATAATCTTTGAAGAAAAATAAAATAAAATTATGAACACAAAACATTTCACTACAATTTGAATGATAGTGAAAGAAAATATTAAAAAAAAATTCAATTTCAATAAGAATTAAAATTCTCACTTGTGGTGAATATTTAGTTATATAGTCGCTCATGTCAATCTGTACATGTGTGTATATGTAAAAAAATATAAATGTGATGATAAATATATGAATATACCTTTAATTAAGATTTAAAACATTTTTGTTCAAAATAACACATGATAGTAAATTCTTAAATAAATTAAGTAAAAATAAACATACCTAAAACTTAATAACATTTTTTCATATGAATAAAATCAAATTGTACCCGTAAACAATAAAAATAATATATATTACAAAGTGACACTTGGTACATGAATTCTGTTTTTAATCGATTTTGTGATTTTATTTATTTTTTAAGCTTTTTTTATTTCTTATTTTCTTCTACCAATTTGATTTTGTTTATAATTCTTGGTCTGATATGAAAACTTTATAAAAATGTTAATATTTGACTAAACTAAAGATCCGACTTTACGTGTTGTGTTTTTCACCTCAGTTTCTTTAATTCATAATCAATCACTGTATTTATTATTATTGTGTACCAACCATGACAAACTTCGGCAAGGTACGCAACTTTCAGTTTCTACAAACATTTTCATCACAAAATTTTGTTGATGCGAATCTTAATGATTTTGTAATTTTTTTACAATAAAGATATTATTAATTAGTTTCACGTAGAAAGGTTTAATTTATTAATACAAAGACTAAAAGTATAGGAAAAATGAATTAATTAAAATAGTATATAAACACATTAAATAATGAATTTAAAAAATTAGTGTGTGAACGTATTAATTGTCCAATGATTGTGAGACCGACACGTGTCAATCACGGTGTGAACGCATTTATTACAATGCTTCTCTATTAATATATAAGAGCATATGCAATGGTGAGGTTCATTGGTGAATCCTTAGCCATTTTTTTTTAATAGTTAAGGATCCGAAGCAAAATTGTATGTCCAATGGTGTACCCGAAGATGGAGTCCTTAGGGAAACTTTTTTTTTAATTTGAAACTAATATTAATTGCATTATTAAAAAAAAAGATACAATGATTAAAAATAAACATATAAAAGATACACTAATTAATTTTCATCACCAAACTTATTCCAAATATTTTCGATTAAATCATTCTTAAATCGTTGATGGATACGGCTATCACGAAGATCATTCCGATTGGGAAACATAATATTCAGATTTGTAGGTCTCGGTCTCGACCTCTGAATTTCTAGTGACGTCTCCTTCTTCAAATTCTGAAATATCGTACCGCATGTAACCATCTCGTTCATTTTCAACTATCATATTGTGTAGTATGATACATGCTCGCATAATTTTCCCTATCTTTTCTTTGTTCAATGTACGTACCGGGTTTTTGACAATCACAAATAGAGCTTGCAATACTCCAAAAGCCCACTCTACATCTTTTCGGGCTGCTTCTTGAACTTTAGCAAATAACTCTTGTTTAGGACTCTGAGTGAGTGTGATAGATTGGATAAAGTTGACCATTTTGGATATATACCGTCTGTGAGGTAATATGCCAACTTATACATGTGTCTGTTGACCATGTACCTTACTCTGGGAGCTCGGCCTTCTAAAATGTCATCAAACACAGGAGACCGATTGAGGACATTAATATCATTTAAGGTACCTGGAGGACCAAAAAATGCGTGCCATATCCAAAGATTGTGTGAAGGTACTGCCTCTAAGACAATTGTTGGTTTTCCTGATCCACGTGTGTACTGTCCTTTCCAAGCGGTCGGGCAAATTTTCCACTCCCAATGCATACAGTCAATGCTCCCGACCATCCCAGGAAACCCTCTTTTCTCTCCAATATCGAGTAGTTGTTGATGATCATCCGGTGTGGGTCGTCTAAGATACTCATCTCCGAATAACTGTATTATTCCGTCCGTAAAATTATGTAAACACAAAAGTGCAGTGGATTCACCAAGTCGGAGATATTCCTTAACCGTATCAGCCGCAGCGCCATAAGCAAGCATACGAATTGATGCCGTACATTTTTGTAGTGCTGACAGACCGAACCTCCCGGTTGCATCTCTTCTTTGCTGAAAGAATAGAATGTTCTCGGATAGGCCATGGACAATACGCAAGAATAAGTTCTTATTCATACGGAAACGGCGTCTGAATAATTGTGCCGGGAATGTCGAATCTTCGCTGAAGTAGTCATTCCATAAGCGGTCGTGTCCTCCTTCACGGTTTCGTTCAATATATTCACGGTTCCTTTAGTTACTGGTTTGGCCCTCGACTATATCGGTGAATGTTTCTTCGAATATTTCTTCGAAAACTTCTTCAAATCTTTCTTTGAAAACGTCATCGGACGAAGATGAAGACATTGTGAAGGGATCATGCGCCAAAAATTTATTATAAGTTTTTTAATCTATGAAACCGTAATCTTTGAAAAAATATTATAAAAATGTAAGTTCAAATTTATAATAACCCTTTTCGATTTATTAATAACCTTTTTCAATTTATTAATAACCTTTTTCAAATTTATTATAACCTTTTTCAATTTATTAAAGATATTAATTTGTTTTGAGATTAAATATATAGAAGTGATGAGATTAGGTTGAGATGATGTATATAACGAGTTGTACTCTAACGCATGAGATGATATAAATATAAAAGTGATGACATTGAATTCGTATGTAAATAGAATGGTTGTGAGATGATATATAAAACTGATGAGAATATTAAATAGAAGCAAAGACATGATATATAGAAGTTCAAAGTTACCTAAAAGAAATATATAAACATGACAAGAGTACAACATCCATACTTACCAAAGTAGAAGCTACAAGAGTACAACTCGAAAGTACAGCAACAATATTACAACTTCAGAAGACAAGAGTTTAAGTTTGATAGAGAGGAAACACAATGAGATTTCTAAAATTCTGCAAGCAACAAAGCAATACTTATACAACCTCAAAGCACCACCCATGACATTCTCAAAGCACCACCCGTGACATTCTACTGCTCTTGAGGAAAACAACAAAAAACTTCCAACACTCCGTGACTTGGTACACCCGTGACTACTGCTGTACCTGAAAGAAGACAAAGACGAAAGTTAGTAAACATGCAATGCACACATGTAAATAACAAGCAATAGCAGAATTCAAATAAAGATATAGCTTTCATAAAGATATTAATCGGCCACAACTAGACAAACTTATATAGGGCAGAATTCAAATTAGTAATACCTTATTAAACATAATACCCTAATACCTTAGACATTAATACCTTACTAGCATCATATCATCTCAGACATGAGTTTAAGTTTTAGAGATTCCTCCATCTCAGATAATTAATCTTTTTTGGCAAGTAAACGTTGCAGGATCTTGTGTTTAGATAGTTTTTCTTTCATTTCCATGATGACCTGCAGTTGTGACATCTCTTCTTCTTTGCCACTCTTCTTCCTCTTACCAGCGGCTTTAGCAGCTTTCACACCAACTGGTCTGACTTCAGGTTCGGCTACATCCTCTTCTGTATCAACATCAAAAACTTGTTTTCGCTTGTCCTTCCCTCCGTCTTTAGATATATAGGTAGTGCACCATTTCTGGTCATGTCTGAGCTCCCTCCACGCATGTTCCAGACCAAACTTGTGGTCGTAAATCTTGAAAATGAGTCGAGGGCAGCATTCATAACATCATCATCATTCGTTCCACTTCTTTGAGCCCTCAACGCCGCATCATAACATCCTACGAACTTACAGACTTGTTCGTTGATCCTTGCCCATCTCTGCTTGGCTGGACGAATCTCTCTAGGTACCACACCAACTAGTTGAGGGATTGCGTTGTAGTAATCAACGATTCTCTTCCAGAAACGTTCAGCTTTCTGGTCACAGCTGACTACGGGGTCTTTGCTGGTGTTAAGCCACGCTGCAATGAGGATTTTATCCTCAATTGGAGACCATTTCCTACGCTCAACACTAGACTGGACAGGAGACTCGACACTAGGTTGGAAAGAAGACTCGAAACTATGTTGGAAAGAAGACTCGACACTATGTTGGAAAGAAGACTCGACACCAGGACCTTGGCTACCGAACCAAGCAGGTTCAGATGACTCAAGGTCAATTGAAGATTGACTATACATTAGATTAACAAACCCAGTTGTGTTATTCATGTTTAGATGATGGTCTGTGATGCTCTATTAGCAACACATGCACTTAAGTAAGCGTTCAAAAATGTAAGATTTTTAGGTTCGGAGTAGTTATTAGGCAGATAGAAAGCAAAGAAGCATTTACCAACACCCAAATCAGAGTAATAAGTATAACCAGCATATTTAGTTTAACAGTACTTAGCAAGTACAATTCTATCAAATCTAAGGGGTTAGGAAGCAATACTAGCATTAAAAGTCATTAAAGCTCAACCAATAAAGCTAAATGTTTTTATTCGTTGAAATTATTTAACGTAAATGTTTTTATTCGTTGAAATTATTGAAGCTAAATGTTTTAATTCATTCAAATTAGTTAAGCTAAATGTATTTGAAACTGAAACTAAAAAAGATTGAAAGTATTGTACCTGCGAAGCCCATCTCCAGTTCAGACACTACTCTTTAAATCCCCCCATGTTTCTCCTTCAAAGACATATAAAAGATAAAAAAGTTAACAATCTGATTTTCAGTCAAACAATATTATCTAGAAAAAGGAATGAAACATTACCCGCCCATCACGATGACCAGTACAACCAACACCAGTAGAGAAACTCCCTTTGCAAACCCATATTTGACAACTGAATTCTTCTTACTTAACGAACCCAAGATCTTCTCTAGCTTAGCCACCTTCTGGTCAATCTCAAAGAATTGATCCTTGAGCATCCTAAATTGTGTCTGCATTTCAACAAGCTCTTCTTGAACTGCCACATCCCACCATTTCCAGATGTGGCAGTTTCCATCGTCAACGTTCTCGCATGAGAAGAACCTCCTTCCTGGATGTTTATGCGTGTATGACGTTGCAATAAGAGGGTCACTGCCGCAATAGCATGTCCTCAGGATTCCTTCATCAGCCTCGGGTCCCCGTGGAAACTGATCCGCCTCTACAATTTTGTAGCTACTCTGACCTTCATCGGCGTAGAGATCAGCTTCTGCTTGAAGTAGTTCGGTCATGTCAAACTCCTCCGATATGAAGAAGGCTGAGTGTAGCTATAGTCTTGTCCCATGTTCGTTGGCCTGCAAAAAAACAAATAAACTTTGTCAGCGAAGAAGAAAACAAATCATTAAAACACAAAGCAAGAACCAACACAAGATTATGAACACAATAACTAATAATTGATAAGCAACCAAAGAGACTAAAGACTAACAACACATTGACATAATGAGTTTAATAAGAACACATTATGGGAAACTCATACAAAATTTACTATAACAACGAATTGAAGCCCTAACTACAAATCAATGAGTTTTCGGGGAAAGTAAACTGATTGAAACCCCAAATACAAACCAAATGATCCCCAATTGAAAACGATTTGAAAAGGAATTGAAACCCTAACTATAAACAAAAAACCCCCATTTGAAAACCCTAACTACAAATCAATGAGTTTTCGAGGAAACTAAACCGATTGAAACCCTAACTACGAACCAAAGAATCACCAGCTGAAAACGAATTGAAATCGAGAAACTTTTGGAAACCCTAAAAATCGAATAAATCCCCAAATCGATTCTAAAAGAAAGACGAAGAACAAGGAAGGTAATATATCCTAAAATCTATCAGAGATGAAGGCTATTAACCTTTCAAGATCATGAAACAAGAGGATCGACGACGGAGACAAAAATCGCCTTCTCGTCTCCACCTCTGCTTTTTTTTTTCTCGACTTCGAAGCAAAATGATTTTTTTTTTTAGGACTCCACCGAAAACAAAAGCCGCAAGACACAACAATAACGCGACACGTGCATAAGGACTTGGTCCTTCTACACCTTCTTTACGGACTGATCCATTAAAAAAGCAATCCAATAATCAATATTTTATTTTGTTTGGGCTAAGGATTTTGGGCTAAGGACCCCGCACGGACCCCGTTGCGGTTGGTCTAAAGGATGTAAGAGCATGCACATTGAGGTATTATAAGGGGGGATCACACGCTTCCCTAAAAAAAAAAATATTAAAATAATAGAAAACTTGTGAACCTGAGTCACAAAAGTTGTCTGCCGCCGGTTCATTGCAGTTTTCGTGGGCCCCACGCCACGTGGCGGCCCACGATTGGCCCATTAACTTTTTTTTTTTTTTTTTTTAGAAAAGCAAACAGAAAAAGGTAAAAAAAAAATAATAAAAAAATATTTTCTGTGAACCCCATCCTCGGTTTACGAATGTGGGTGCTCTAAACATGAAAAACAGTACTTTTGAATATTATGTTAATTTTTTGTGTCAAAGATAATGTTGTTCACTCATTTTTGGCCCCAACAGTTTTTTTTTTTTTTCACATTCCAAGGTCCTGAAAATTTATAACTACGAAAAAGAAGAAAGGTAGAAAAGCGCCGCCTATCTGGAGAATTTGTAAAGACACGAGGAGGTGAGTCTTCCGGAGACTGCGTAAACCCTAATTTCCTTCGCGAAAAG
The DNA here is from genome assembly GCA_932364175.1 of Eruca vesicaria subsp. sativa. NCBI lineage: Eukaryota > Viridiplantae > Streptophyta > Magnoliopsida > Brassicales > Brassicaceae > Eruca > Eruca vesicaria. The sequence goes on along the minus strand of CAKOAT010808486.1, from coordinate 182,611 downwards.
GGGGGGGGGGGTTTGGTTCAATTTCCATTTCGAAACGATGACGCATCATCACTCAACCGGCGACGATTCGGAGTTGGAAGTAAGACCTGATGATGCTATACCCGTCCAGCAAAAAGCCTCCTCTGACGCACAACCTCTCCAACAGGATCCCGACTCTTCTTCCGCCGTTTCTACTCAGACCATCAGTATCACCGTTTCACATGACTCCTCGGAGCACCTTCTTCATCTTTCTGACCACTCCACTTTCGGTACGCTCTTTTTTCCGCCTCATTTCGAGATCCGTGTTTTTCCTTATATTATAGAGTTTAGGAGGAGGTCTGATCCATTACCTCCAAACTAATATTCATCGTTTGTGTCTTGTTGGATCACACACATTTTTGTACATACATTCACTTGTTTCTCTCAATTCTTCAAAACATCCATCTTTGTAAAGTGATTAAAAGACGAAACTGATTCATGTCTACATTACACAATTTGATTCTTACATGTTGCTTATAGAGAAGTAGAACAACTGCTATACAAGTAGTAGCTTTAGGACAACAACAACTTCACCAGATTTTCCTTTGATTTGTTTAAGAGCTAAATGATATCTCAACACACTGTAGAGCGAAATTCCTGTTTATTTATTTGTGTTAATAATGTTGTTAAAGAAAGATTGATATCTTTTGGCTCAAATGTGTTTAATAGGGGATGTGAAGAAAGAATTTCTCCTGAAAACTGGATTGGAAGCTAGTCATGTCAAAATTTTGTTCAATGGAGATGAGAAAGATGATGCGGAGCAATTGCAAGCTGCTGGTGTTATTGACGGCTCTATGGTTCTCCTTGTGGAGGGACCGCCTCCTGTGATGACGGAAGAGATGGCTAAGGCTATTGCTGCAGTTCAAGCTGTCACCAGAGAGATCGATCAGCTCTCCGATAGGGTGAATTTTCGTAGAGCTGCTGCATCTTTTTGGTTGTTGTTGTTCTATCGTGCTTAAGCTGATTTTTTTTTTGACTTTTGAAATATATATATAAGGTTGTTGCGTTAGAGGCTGCTGTCGATGGAGGGACGATAGTTGCGGTGAAGGAGTTTGACATGACTGCTGAGCTGCTCATGAGGCAGTTGCTCAAATTGGATGGCATCAAGGCAGATGGGGAAGCTAGAGTACAGCGAAAGGCAGAGGTTTGTTTTTCCATCTGTAACATTCTTCTTCATTTGTCTGCATCGTTAACTATTTTTACACCATAAACGTGTGATCATGAATGAAAGATATGCATCTGATACTTGTGAGTTAATAGGCTTTGGAATGATCTAAATTTGGATAACATTTCACATTTCCTGAGATTAGAGACGTTTATGTTGTGCTCTAGTGTTACACTTGTGATTGTTTCTTCTTTCTATATCTTCAGTGTAAATTGAGCATCTGCATAGAATTGATTGGGGGATTTGTGTCGCGCAGGTACGTAGGATCCAAAAGTTGCAGGAGGATGTGGATGCGTTGAAGGCAAAATGTTACAGAGCAAAGCCGCAGCTGTAAGCACTGAGTCAGAATCCTTCGGATATGGTGTTGGAAAGCTTGAACCCTCTGCCACCTTCGCCTTGTGCCAATGTAAACCCAAAATTGGGGGAGATTTGACTGAAATTTTATTATTCTGTTGCTAAAAATATATTGCTTTTTTTGGTATATTTAAATTGGGAAATTACCAGAAAATTGTCGGCTGGTTGTATTCTGGTTCTTGGAATGTCTGTATGGACTTTTTGGTATCTCAATCTGAATAGTAATACATCTTTCTACGAAATGGTCACATACCTTGTTGTAGGTTTACGTGACTGTTGGATGAAGTTCAATCAAGTCTCGAGTGTTTATTTGATGTTTGTCTTCCCATGTTGTAATCCCCATAACATGAAAACACAAGTACACAACCATGAAATAAGGAAACCAATCGGGCATGTAAGTTTCGTCATGATCAAATTCAAATCACTTGTAAATTTATCATTCTTTTTAATGTAAGGGTGTCAAGCATGTTGATGGTCCGATCTTTGCCCAAGAGAATTGGGGGTTAACCCATTTGCATATGATGGGCCAAATTACTAACTGGTTCCTTGATCAAATGAATGGGCTTATGGATGTTGAGCATCCAAACAGAAAATTAAACAACACCTTAGTTTGTATCTAGATTCGAAATCATAAATACTGTTTTGAAGAGTAAATGTGAAATATAAGGTGGGGACAGAGAGAAATAGACAAGTGAATTTGGTGGGTAATGTAGTACGATCCGTGCTTTTTTTTGGATAACAATTCCATTTCTTTACCCAAACGACATTCTTAGCTGTCTCACCCACATGACCTGATTGTTGTTTCATTCTCATCTCAATTATGTTCCAACTATATTTTATAATATTCTTATGCCATCACACAAACTAATCACCAGCAATATCATCAGACTTAATCATAGCTTCTTAGTGTATGATTTAATTACGTTTACTCCCCTTAAGCATAAACATATAACAATTAACAGTAAAACGTGTTGACATGACTTCTCCGCTCTATGTGGGTGCCATCAGCTATTTGCCGGCTCTCTTACAGCACATATAATCATTCTTTGTTCTCGCCATTTGTTATGTTCTGTCAGGAAATATTTTAATTACACAAATACTCTTACGATATTTCCTACATTTGTATCATTTTTGAGAAAATTACAGCACCGGCATGTGGTAGCCCCAGAATATAATTTACATTATGAATGTATATAGATGATAACGACGAATGACTGCAGAAAATTTGTGGAAGATTCAGTCAGATTTATAGTGTCTCCTTTTCGAAATTTAATACTGGTCTGACCGACTAGCAGACAAGGCCGGCGTCGGGCAAAGCCGGATGAAACATTGGCCTTGGCCCCCAATTTTTTTTGAAAAATTTATATGTATATAGGGCCCCAAAAAAAATTTTAGGCCCCCAAATCCGTAAAAAAAAAAGTTTTAGGTGAATCGTTCAAAAATCGCCTTAGGCCCCATAATTCTCAAAGCCGGCCCTGCTAGCAGTAGCAGACAAGAATTGTAATGGTCGAAGAATGAAAAAAAATAGGGTATAATGGGTTGCCTGCATATTCCCCTCCATAGTTATACAGACCCTACTTATTACCCCTAAAGTACTAAGCTCTTCATTAACCCACCCAAACTTATAATTTTCTTTACATCTCTCCCCAAGCTTTTTTAATCCCCCTCTCTAATTTAAATTTGTAATCGAGATTAGTGGAACAAAAATCGCGTTTAGGAAATAGAGATTTCCCAATTATAAAACACCCGACCCGATATTAAAAAAAATCCGACCCAGATTTTAAAATCGAATTGGAGCTTTTTTATAGGGTTTCTTATATGTTTTTCACTTACAACACAAACAACGAATAACAGAGAGAGAGGGAGAGATAGACAAAGATGACGAGGAACAAAGAGAGGAGAGAGACATACCTCAAAAGATTGAAGACAGAGACGACGATCCGTTGTTACAAGACATCAACGCTACAAGACAGAGACGACGATCCGTTGTTACCATTACCACAACACTGCAACAATGCACGATGAGCATTGAAGAGATGATGCGTGTTTCAGCTAAGGACAGTGTGGCATTGTATAGGAAGCTTCCATGTGTATGACGACAAGTTGAAGAAGCTAGTGAACAAAAGTTAAAGAGTTTGAGGAGAAAAAAACTTGGGACGAAAGCTGTGAAGAATTTCTCATGACCAGTAATCATGGTTCTGTTGGAATTCTCTCTATTTTGCTTTGCCTCTTCATGGCGAGCTTCCTCACGTTCTTTTTTTTTTTACTTGTGTTTAACTTACACAAGCACACACTTTCTTTACTCTCACTTTACATTTGTTCTTGTTCTTATAGAGAGAAGAGAGAACACTTTTCATCTCTACATTTTTCTTATTGATTTGGATATTTTTCTTACAATAGCACAACACATACTTACTCTACTCCATGCCTCTACATTAGGCTATAGGCTAAGCCTACAAGAAAAGCCAAACAACTTGCTTCTAGTTACACAATCCAACTCACTTTGACTTCATGTTGTCCACGTTGGCTTTACTCTTCTTCTTGTTCCTCAGTTTCGTGCACGCCAAGCTTTCTTCCTCTTCTTCATCTTCTTCTTTTTTCATATTTGTACCTTCTTCTCTGATACGCTTCTTTGTTGTTCTTCATTCTCCCTTTGTAGTATTTAATCAAAGGTTCAATCTCCACATGTTAACCTGTTTTCATGCTTGGTTTTGCTTGTTTATGCTTGAATATGGATAATGCACTGGAAGAAAAAAAAACACATAAATTTAAAAACAGGTTTTTACACAACAAAAGACACAAAGTACAGACCCTAGTTAGAGTTTTAAAGAACAAAAAAGCCACAAAAGTATAACTATATAGTGTCATCCTCGTTTATCTCTTCTGTCCTTTCTCTCATTTCTTTCTTTCTCTGTCTTCCTCGTTTTTGTTTGTGTGTCGAGACTTTGTTTCTGTCGTCAAAAAGCGAGAAGTCTCTTAACCCTAACTTTAGTTTTATTCCCAATTCGATTTTTTTTTAAATTAAGTTAAGTTGGGTCGGATCTATGTTTTCTATGTCGGACAGATTTTTTAATTGGGCAATAGCTGTTTATAAAACACTATTTATAACTTTTTAACTATGATTTGGAAATTCAATTAGAGAAGGGGATCTGAGCAGACCCTAAAAGATTGGAGGGAGATACGAAGAGAATGTATATGTTCGGGTGGACTTATCAAGAGCTTAGTAGTTTAGGGGGAAATAAATAGGGTATGTGTGTTCATGGGGAGGAATAGGCAGCCAACCCAAAAAAATATACAGGGGATTATAGTTTTAACGGATTTTAACAAATATAACTGATTTTGTGATTTTATATCTATATGACAGAAAAACCTTGCCAGGTGTCGTTATTATGAGTATATAAAATATACAGCTAAATATAAAACTTACTAAGTTTATAGAAAATATTACTGAAAATATTTGTTAAGAATAAATTTGTAGCTAAAAGATCATTCGTCGTTGTGTTGTGTGGTCTGTTCAACTAAAGTATATTAAATATTGTGAATCCAATGTTCATTCGTTATATTGTAACGAACAAGTAAGCAAAGAAAATATATGATAAAGTATAAACTATCAAAACTCAAAATTAATATTTATTTTCAACTTTGTGGAGATGTAAAAAAATGAGGCGAAATCTAAGAAATAAAGAAAACTGCAGTTGATAAGTCTTTTTAACTTTATAGAAGAAGAGGATAATTTGAGTTTAAACTAATAATGGAAATAAACTAATCAAATTAGTTTCAAAAAGCTAACAAGAGGACAAAAGAACTAAAAAGGCAAAAAAGCGAAAAACACTCGAATAAAAGAAAAGAAACCACAAACACACATAAATTAAACAGAAATTGGTGGAATTGTCCCTAAATAGACCTCATATTTGCCATCTAACCTTCCAAAATAGAAACTATTTTGTCTGACCATTATACCCCTATCTCATTCTCTCTCTCTTCTCTTCCATATCTTCTAATCTCTTTATCTCTCACACATGACATATTTATGCTTTTATTTTTTCATCATAAATCTCTATTTTTTACTCTGATTCTTTTGACACTCATATTGCTAATGTTATTATCTCACACTAATTCTATTATTTCTAATTTCAAATCTTGAAATATACATTCTTTTATTTAGATAATATGTAAGTTAGCAGCTATTTCATTATTTACCCGTTATTATTATATTTTAATGAATTTGTAACCGATATATAGAGTGTTAGCTGTTACAAATAGGATTACGGCTATTTGATTGATAATTGATTAGCGGTTAATATATGTATTTTTATGATAATAGTATTATTAACATGCTAATATATTTGTTAGCGATTTATTTAACACATTAATAAATAGACATAACCCGATAACAAAATTTGTAGCATGTTAAAATTTTGTCAATTTGCTAACAATTTTTATATCATGTTAAAATTGATAAATATATGTATTTTTATGATAATAGTATTATTAACATGCTAATATATTTGTTAGCGATTTATTTAACACATTAATAAATAGACATAACCCGATAACAAAATTTGTAGCATGTTAAAATTTTGTCAATTTGCTAACAATTTTTATATCATGTTAAAATTGATAAATATCTCTTAGTGTTCAGTTAACATAATGTGTATCCGTTAAATCTAAAGTTACATGTTTTC
>CAKOAT010808486.1:140768-176289 GCA_932364175.1 Eruca vesicaria subsp. sativa | reverse complement strand
CCTAAATTAAATTTAATTAAGTTTGCATTATTAGAAACGCATTAAAGCCAGGGTAAGAAAACCAAAAAAAAAACAAAAAACCAAAAGAGAGAGAGAAGAGAAGAGGATCGAACGGAGGAAGAATCTTCCTCTCTCTATTTTTAAGGAAAGATTCGTAAATTAGTGGCAACAAAGAATAAACGAACCTGAGAAGACACTGCAAAAACAAATACAAAAACAATCCCGGAGAAGAAGACGACGACGAAGAGTGACCTTCGTTAAAGTTCTTCAAATTCCGTGACGAAAGATCTTTCTTTTTTATAAAAAAAAATCCAGAAATTTTGTTTTGATCATTTCGATGTTTTGACCGAAACCCATATTTCAGATCTTGGTAAAGCGTTGATATGAATCTGAAAGTTGGTTCATTTCGATCTGGGTTTTGGCTAAATTGAAGATGCATCATCACAATCCATTCACAACAATGCGAAGTTTAAAACTTGCTGAAGGTTGTAAAGGTACGCAAGTCTACGCTCTCAACCCTCCTCCGCCCGGAACCGGAGGAGGAGTTGGTGATAAGCTCCTACAACATCTTCAAGATCACCTCCGCGTAAACTCAATCCGATCCAAATCAAGCCGTACATATAATCAACCCGTCGTCTCCCCTGAATCCCTCCTCCCTTATGGCCTCCCCCTCACCGATCTCCTCGAGCCTCAGATCGATCCTTCCTTGAAATTCCCCGACTTGGTTGAGAAGATGGCTCATCTCTACCGTCGCATCGACGCCTCCCCGCAGCTCGACAAATCCGGAGCCTTTTTAGAACAATGCGCCGTCTTCCGAGGCTTATCCGATCCCAAGCTTTTCCGGCGGAGTCTCCGATCGTCGAGACAGCACGCCGTTGATGTCCACGCGAAAGTTGTTTTGTCGTCGTGGCTTAGATTCGAGAGGAGGGAGGATGAGTTGATCGGAACGTCTTCTATGGATTGCTGTGGGAGAATCTTGGAATGTCCCAAGGCCACTCTTGTTCCCGGGTATGACCCGGGATCCGTTTACGATCCATGTCTCTGCTCCGGAGCAAAGGACGTTGATGTTGTTCAAGAATGTTCGACTTCTGAGGAAGCGTTGGATTATGACATGTCCTTTTGTATTGGCGACGAGGAGGTTCGTTGCGTGAGGTACAAGATAGCGTCTTTGTCGAGGCCTTTTAAGGCCATGTTGTACGGAGGGTTTAGAGAGATGAAGCTAGGGACGATTAGTTTCACGCAGAACGGAATCTCTGTTGAAGGGATGAGAGCTGCTGAGATATTCAGCAGGACTAAGAGGTTAGATGGCTTCTCTCCTAACGTTGTCTTGGAGCTACTCAAGCTAGCGAATAGGTTTTGTTGTGATGAGTTGAAGTCTTCTTGCGATACGCATTTGGCGCATCTTGTTAATTCTTTGGACGAGGCGATGTTGTTGATCGAGTATGGTTTAGAGGAGGCTGCGTATCTTCTTGTGGCTGCTTGTCTCCAGGTTTTCCTCAGGGAGTTGCCTAGCTCTATGCATGATCCCAACGTTATAAAGATCTTTTGCAGCGCCGAGGGAAGGGAGAGATTGGCGTCTCTTGGCCATGCTTCTTTTGCGTTGTACTTCTTCTTAAGCCAGATTGCTATGGAAGATGATATGAAATCCAACACAACTGTGATGATTCTGGAACGTTTGGTTGAATGCGCGGTGGAGAGTTGGGAGAAACAGCTTGCTTACCACCAACTAGGGGTTGTGATGCTGGAGAGGAAAGAGTATAAAGATGCTCAGAGAGCGTTTAACACAGCTGTTGAAGCTGGTCATCTTTACTCCCTCGTGGGTGTTGCTAGGTCTAAGTTCAAGCGTGACCATAGGTACTCGGCTTATAAGATCATCAACTCGCTGATGTCGGATTACAAGGCTACTGGGTGGATGCACCAGGAGAGGTCCTTGTATTGCAGTGGTAAAGAAAAGCTGCTTGATTTGGATATAGCTTCCGAGTTAGACCCGACTTTGACATTCCCCTACAAGTTCAGGGCAGTGGCGTTGGTGGAGGAGAATCAGTTTGGTGCTGCCATCTTGGAACTGAACAAGATTCTTGGATTCAAGGCCTCGCCTGACTGTCTGGAGATGAGGGCTTGGATTTCTATAGGCAAGGAGGATTACGAGGGTGCTTTGAAAGATATCCGGGCACTTTTGACATTGGAGCCCAACTTTATGATGTTTAATGGTAAGATCCATGCTGATCATATGGTGGAGCTGCTCCGTCCTCTGGCTCATCAGCGGAGCCAAGCTGATTGCTGGATGCAGCTGTTTGATCATTGGTCTTCTGTGGATGATATTGGATCTCTAGCAGTTGTTCATGATATGCTTGCACATGATCCAGGGAATAGTCTTTTGCGGTTCAGACAGTCTCTTCTTCTGCTAAGGTACGCTTCTCAATGAACTTTTGTTTTATTATTTCAGTTTAGGTTGTGTCAGGCTAAATTGTGACAAGTGATGGTTTCATACGGACAGGCTAAATTGTCAAAAGGCAGCAATGCGTTGTCTGAGATTGGCTAGAAACCATTCAAAGTTGAAGCATGAGAGACTTGTGTATGAAGGATGGATATTGTATGATACAGGCCACCGCGAGGAAGCCCTGGCCAAGGCTGAGGAGTCAATTTCCATACAAAGATCTTTCGAAGTGTTTTTCCTCAAAGCTTATGCTCTTGCAGACTCTACCCTCGACCCTAAGTCCTCAGAGTACGTTATCCAGCTCCTTGAAGAAGCACTTCGGTGCCCTTCTGATGCTCTCCGTAAGGGACAAGTAAGTAACAAAAAATTGTTAACTATCTAATGGCATTGACATATGAATGGTTCATTATGATGAACGTTTCTTTGGTGCATTTGCTGCAGGCTTTGAACAACCTGGGAAGTGTATATGTGGATTGTGATAAGCTGGATCTAGCAGCTGATTGCTATACGAACGCGCTCAACATCAAGCACACACGAGCTCACCAAGGACTTGCTCGTGTTTATCATCTGAAAAATGAACGTAAAGCTGCTTATGATGAGATGACAAAGCTAATAGAGAAGGCTCAGAACAATGCATCAGCATATGAGAAGCGTTCTGAATACTGTGACCGCGAAATGGCACAAAGCGACCTCAGCCTGGCTACACAACTCGACCCTCTCCGTACCTATCCTTATAGATACAGAGCCGCAGGTACGGCTTATTACAAAAGCTAGATCTAGTTTCTTCTGATATACAGTTTCTATGATGGTTTTGTTTAACTTGAACTCTTTGGTTGCAGTTCTTATGGACGACCACAAAGAAAATGAAGCCATAGAGGAGCTCTCGAGGGCGATATCCTTTAAACCAGATCTGCAGCTGTTACATCTACGGGCAGCTTTCTATGATTCCATGGGAGAAGGTGCATCTGCTATCAAAGATTGTGAAGCAGCTTTGTGTATAGATCCAGGTCATGCAGATACACTCGACCTCTACCACAAAGCACGTGAATCAAATGCTACCGATCAAAAGTAGAAGAAAACAAAATCTCTTCTCTTCTTCCCTCTTGGTATGCTTCTACACTGTTTCATTTCCTTGACTGAGCAATCAACAACAAGGTTTGGTTTGAGTGAACAGAGAAGAAGAAGAAGAAGCATAGCCATGTAAATAGAAACTCTTATAATATATATACTTTTTCTTTAATTTTGGTTATTGGAGAGGGGTGGGGATACTATAGCAATGCAGGGAGTGTTTCTTGCTGCTTAAGGTAATACGTTTTCTGACCTAAAAGGGGAAACAACAAAGAAGAACTTACCTCTGGTGAAACTGGACTTCTTCTACTGTCCTATTTCTACATGTATTATTGTTTTTTTTTTCTTTACTGGAATTATGTAATTGTATCTGTAACTTGCTACACGTTTTTTCTTTTACATGCTTCTTGTATTGATTCTCAAAGCATCCGGGGATGTATTTTTATCCTCCTGAAACAAGAAAACAAAGAGACAATTCATACACTATACATCATTTTCAACATCTTGGTTTAAGCTCTTGTTTGGTTTTATGGTAAATTTTCCAAATGGTTTGAAAGTTGACCTTTTTTACTTGGTTTAAGCTCTTGTGAACACAATAAAGAGGCCACTAATATCGGTTTTGCACACACGAGAAAGCTTCAAACCTAACGTCTCACTAAATTTCAACTTTCGGCTAACAAAATATATATTTTGAAGTGTTTCAGTTCAACAACTCTTTTCCTCAGTCTCAAAAATTGTTTTCTTGAATGTGCATACAAGAAAGATCTCTTTCTCACAGATGATACTGTTTCTTGCGGCTTCAGGTAATATTGTCTCTTATTTGATTGCAACGGTGTGGCAATCTTGTTTCTCACAAGAAGCTTGTGGCTTGCAGGTTTTGTTTCTTGGAGCCTTAAGCATAGGATCTGTGGCGTCAAAAACGCATGTTCTCCTCCTTCCCACATCCACTAGCAACCAACGTTTAAGATAATATAAATTTCTTGTACATTACTATAGCGTTGTGAAACAATAGTGTGGTGGCTAATATCACTACACATAAATCATGTAAAATCATAAGGCAGTTAAGCCAAAAGCTTAGCTCTGGGAGTTCAAAAAAAACACAAGTTAACAAAACTTCTAGAATCACATAACGGTTACTCGTTCTTATGTTTAGACTTTAGAAATTAGAATAAACTTGAAAATTGTTAACGTTGAACACAAGGGATGTGTGTATTGAGATAAATATCAATACTGTATAATTTAGTGAACACGTGTAGTGTAGTGCAAGGTGTGGGTACACTCTTACACAACAAGTTACGAGGTACGTGTAAGAAGTACATGGCTGATTGTCTAGAATAGTGGACGTTTCGTGTCTTTTCAAGATTATCTTACCCTTTTTGGATAACCATACTGTCTTTCTTTTGGACGGTTTTGGATAGACAATAATCTCACTGTTTGTTAACACTGTATTTTCATCGATTCAAAACAGCGTAGTGCCTTCTATATCATTGCTTTCGCTGGATAAAGAGGCTACTTTAACGAGGTGTATAATGACACCGCCACAAGAAAAGATGGAACAAATAGTAAGGAAAGAAACAAAAGAAAATATGGAAGAGAGCGTTTCAGAAGCAGATAACCTCTTACGTAACAAAGATAAAACAGAAGAAGAAGCAGAGGAAGAGAAGGCAGCTAATTATGGTGGGATTTTGAACAATCTGATATCCAACTTGATGGGTGCAACAACAACAGTAGACGACAAATCTGGTGACAACATTCAGAAATCTGAAGATGGAGATGAGAAGAAGAAAGAGAGTTCAGCTGCAGGAATTCTAGAAAATATTATTTCTCATTTGCCAGGTACGCTTTTTTGTTCATAAACGGAGCTACACAGCCAGGTTAAGCTATAACTCCTTCTTTGATCCAAACACTAAGCGAAGGCTTTTGGTCATCTAGCTAGGTTCCGTTATTGGTTGGGTGCTTCTGCTAACGTTAGTGTTAGGTTTGGAATTTGTTTAGGGGTTTGAAAAAAATTTAAGTAGTTAATTAACTTTTGTTTCCGTTAATAACCCCTTTATTGTAAAAGCAGACGATATAGCAGTTCCAACGACAGAGGAAGCATCCATCCTGATCCACTCTGTGATTGACTGAAGAAGACAGAAGACTTCAACCACACGTTATTTCCATCGATTATGTTGTTGAGTCTTGTTATTCTGTTTTCGTCTCCATGCTAACCTTTGAAGCTATCATGGTCTTCACTTGTCTATTTTCCCAGACTATATTCAAAAACAAGCAAATTATTATTTGTTAAGATATGTTTATATATGTTCAATATTTTTCCATTCCACTTGTGCTGCACAAGTATTTCATGTTGTGAAAGACCATGTTTAGATGTACATATCTAATAAGTAATAAGACCATGTTTAGCTGTACATATCTAATCATCAGTAAGACCATGTTTAGCTGTACATATCTAATCATCAGTAATATCCAAAAGGTCCGTATATAAAAGAAAACTTGTAACAATTCTTTCATGTTGTGAATGCAATAAAATCAAGAAAAAACATGGAACAAAGAAACGTGAGAGTGAAGACAAAAATAAAGAGTATATTTTGTAGAATACAAGCAGTTATTAAGGCGATTATTATTTACACGCACGCAAATAAACGTTTAAGGGAGAGAGTATGTGTCTAAATCCAAGTTTACAAAAGTCAGCAACAATTCTTATGGACAATACACATCAACTTGTGTTCCTAGCAATCCACCATCGTTTTAAACAATCAAGAATCCGCCAAGCTTGGCAGCCTTAGAACCGTTTGCTCGTTGGGACATGCGCGTAAGAGTGTGCAGATGTCGTTTTTCACTAGGAACTCCTCTGCATTTACGAGGATCAAAGGTCCATACTCGAACACCAACTTCTTGCACTGTAACAACATAGACACAAACACCATAAAAAATGAGAAAAGCGTTGTGAAGTTGAGTTGTTAAATATTTTGGAACTTGATATGATTCTGACCTTCTTCTCATAATCAAGGTTCTTGAACGATTTGCATCCCTTAAGAAGCAGCTCAATAATATCCAGCTGGATAATCAAAAGGATCACAAACTCAGTATATGACTAAATCTTGTAGAGCACATATAAGAGTAATCTTTGAGAATATGACTAACTACTACTAGTAACCTGTGTGTCAGGATCTTGTAGTTTGATGAGAATCTCAGAAACAGTCCTGTGGCATACACCGCAAGTATCCTGACGAGCTTCCTCTACGAGAGCTACGAGGTGACCACAGAGATTCATCGTCTTGCAGAAATAATGAGGCTGAAAGGACTCAAGGTGCAAGAAGAAAAGAGGGAGATAGTAGTCAACCAAAGATAAACACTGCATCAATTCAACACAGTACTTGTTAATACACAGAAATACTGAAGCATACAGAGATATATAGACAAAAAAAATGAAAAAGGAGAGAGAGGGAACCTGCTGCTCAAAACCGGGGATATGGGAACACTGATCATGAAGGTCCTCTAGTATCTGAGCCTGTGTTTCATTTTTCTCAAGGTAGGTGAGGACAGAGTTAACATACTCCTCACACAGAGTGCAAACGTTTTCCTTCTTGGAAACTTCCTCTGACAAAAAGGAAGAGTCTTGAGAATTTATTTTTTTTTAAAACCATGCAGAGCTTTTTTTATCTGACCCATTCTTACAGGACTGATTGAGAAAAATATTCAATTGTCTAGTCGAAGCCAACTACATATATATATTCATTTGAAAAAGCTAAACTTTAAGGTGCAATCTGTCTGGTAAAGAATCAATCAAGATGGTTGGTTACCTGAGATGGTGGAGGGGAGGAAGGATCTAGCGTCAGAAAGAAAGGTCAAGCCCAGCAAGAAAAGAAGAAAGGTTCCAGCTTTAGGTCCCATAGATATTCCTGGGGAAGGTTAAGAGATTCAAAGTAAGACTCTCTTTACCACCTGAGATTCAACCGGCGATATATAGAGAAAGTTTAAACCTTTTGTCTGAAAAATATAGAACTACTGATTCGTACAAGGAGAAGAAGAGGAAGATGGATGGAATCAAAACACTTTGCAGATCCGTCGAGAATTGGTCGATGGTGGCTTTCTATGATAAGCGAAGCTCAGATAATAATGAAGAGAGTTTATCTCAAACGACAAGCAATTATCCCTCCACGTCAGCGTCACCCTTGTGGCTCTCTCTTGTATTTATATTCGAATATTCCCCACTTAAAACTATATTTGTTTTTGCTTCCTTTACGCCTCTTTTATCAACTAGGAGCTGGACTTTTTGAGATTAAAATACTGGTTCTTTTTTTTTTTCTTTCTATTCACCAAGTTTTGATATAGGGAAATTAGGCCAAATGACCAAGAAAAAAACTATAATTCAATAACTAACCAAAACCCCATCCTCTCTCTACCTTTTGCTTCCTATCTCTCTCTACTCTCTCTACTCTCTTACTACAAAACTAATTTCTGTTTATTTTTTGATTATTTCACAAATAAGCCCTTCGATATATACAGAACATAGATACAAGAAAGAAAAGGCATTCCAGTAAGAGTTCCTTAAGAATTAAATTAATCTGTTATAACTGTTATGTGTTGTTCTATCTTGATTCTTGAAGTTCAAAACTATCTTCTTTCTTATTACATAGTATAAAGTTCATGTATATAGTTTGTATACGGTATACTTGTATAGTATAGAGCTTAGTGTAGAATACTTAATGTATAAGTAAAAATACTCAGTCTTGTACACATTTTAAACTTAATGAAGATATTCTTTTATTATTGGAGTTTGTTAGCTAATATGGTATCAGAGCTGTTGAGCTAAACTCAACCTCTGATCCTCTTCTCCGACGAACCGTTATCACTTTCTGATCACTCGCCGGTCAACTCCGATCTTCATTCACCGTCTTCCGCATCGTCTTCCTCTTCTCTCAGCTTCCGCGTTCTTCAATCAACTTTACTGTCACTTTCGTCTCTGATTCATCTCTTCCGTCTCTGATTCTATCATCTCGAATCGATTTAACCTAATATCGATTCGATTCATCTCGATTCATTCACAATGGGAAAGAGGAAGTGTAACTCTAAGTATCGAAGCTCAACTCCGGAAAATCAGTCTCCGACTCGTCGCGATGGATCTCCTCGATCTATTCCTTCGCGTGAAGCTTCTGGATCTTCGAATCAAGCTCACAATGTCCAGAATCCTGAATCTGGAGCTCCGATTCGCATCTCTAAACCTTTTGAGGTATCTAACGCTCCTGATAACATTTATAGTCCGTACTACCTCCATAGCTCTGATCATCCTAGATTAGTGTTAGTCTCTGAAGCTTTAGATGGAACAAATTATAGTGTCTGGATTATTGCTATGACTACGAGCTTAGAAGCGAAGAATAAGATTGGTTTCATAGATGGATCTATTGCTGTGCCTGCTGAAACTGATCCTTACTATCAAATTTGGTGTCGTTGTAATAGTATGGTGAAGTCATGGTTGCTTAATAGTGTTTCAAAGAAGATATACACAAGTATTCTTTACTTCAAAGCAGCTGCTGACATCTGGAAGGATCTTCATACTCGTTTCCATAAATCCAACCTTCCACGCCTTCAAGCTCAGGCATCAACTTCACTCTTTGAGTCAGGGTAACATGGATCTATCTTCGTATCATACTCAGACTCAATCACTGTGGGAAGAGCTCAACATCTTACATGTTCCAGCTAGAACTGTAGAAGGACTTCTTGCTCAGAATGAGAGATTCATTGACTTCCTCATGGGACTCAATGACAGTTATGATCACATTCGCAGTCAGATTCTCATGAAGAAGACCTTAACTTCTATGTCTGAAGTATATAACATACTGGATCAGGAAGACAGTCAACGCTCTGCTCGGCACTCATCTCACAGTGAACCTGATTCTGTTACTCTTCAAGTAAGTGTCTTCTGCTTCTAACTATGGCAAGAATAGATCTGTCTGCACTCACTGTGGTGGTTATGGCCACATTATTGATCGCTGCTACAAACTTCATGGGTATCCTCCAGGGTTTAAGCCTAAAGGGAAGTTTTAACCCAAGAAATCTCAGTCTCAGACTCCTCATGTAGCTGCTAATGCGATCAGTTCTCAGACTGACATGCCAGAAGTCATTGCACCTCCAGGATCTTCTTCTCTCACTCCAGAGCAAATAAAACAGTTCATTGCTTACTTCAGTTCTCAGCTTCACGACCAGGGCAGTGCATCATCAAAAGACGGACTTCTTCCTTCGCCTTCAGCCGTACCAAATGCTTGCAAAGCTAATGATACTTTCCTACCTTTATACACTCTTTCTCTCATTGGGAGGCCATCAGCTCTCTCTTCTGGGAATACCATAGTTTCGAGTGAGTCTTAGGTTATAGATTCGGGTGCTACTCACCATGTGTGTCATGATAAGTCTCTTTTCAACTCTATTAAACCCTTAACCAACACCTTTGTCACCTTACCCACTGGTAACTCTGTGAGCATTGTTGGTATAGGTTCTATCACTCTTAGTGACAATATAACACTCAAAAACGTTTTATACATTCCTCAATTTCGTTTTAACTTGTTGAGTGTTAGTTCTTTGACTAAAGATACTGAATCTATGGTTGGTTTCACTATGTCTGATTGTTTTATACAGGATCTTACACGGGAGTTGATGATTGGCAAGGGTAGACAAGTTTGCAATCTTTATGTTCTTGATTCAGGTTCTTTAACTTCTGCTTTTCTTAATAATCAAAACAATGTTGTCTGCTCTGCTGTAGTTGATAACCATACTTGGCATAATCAGTTAGGTCATCCTTCAATGGCTAAGATTGAAACTTTGTATGAACACCTTTCCTTGAATAAATCAAATAAATCTATTTCCTTTCATTCTGAAAATTGTCCAAAGGCCAAACAAAAGCGTGTTTCTCTGATAATCACATGAGTAAAAATACTTTTGATCTAATTCACATTGATGTTTGGGGTCCTTTCTCTATTATTACACATGATGGTTATAGATATTTCTTGACTATTGTTGATGATCATAGCCGTGCAACTTGGATATACTTATTACGTGCTAAGTCTGATGTGCTCACTGTGTTTCCTGCTTTTATATACATGATTGAAACTCAATTTAGTAAAAAGATTAAAGCTGTTAGAGCTGACAATGCTCCTGAGTTGTCATTTACCGATTTGTGCCGCTCTAAGGGAATTCTTTATTTTCACTCTTGCCCTGAAACACCTCAACAAAACTCTGTTGTAAAGAGGAAACACCAACACATTCTAAATGTAGCTAGATCCCTTCTTTTTCAGTCTAATATACCTTTAGAATATTGGGGTGAATGCATTTCTACAGCCGTTTTTCTCATTAATAGAATCCCTTCTCCTATCCTAGCCAACAAAACTCCTTATGAGATTCTTATGGGAAATAAACCTGAGAATAGTGGTCTTAAGAGTTTTGGTTGCTTGTGTTACAAAAGCACCTCTACTCAGGGTCGAAATAAGTTTGCTCCTAGGGCTAGTGTGTGTATTTTTCTTGGTTATCCTACGGGTTACAAAGGATATAAGGTCTTGGATCTCAAAACTCATGGTATTTCTATTTCTAGGCATGTCATATTACATGAATATATATTTCCTTTTGTCCGTTCCTCTATTTCTGATATGGCAAAAGCTTTCTTTCCACGTCTTGCAATGCCTGATGATAGTGTACCTTTTGTACCATCATCTTCTGGTGAATCCTCGACTCCTGTCACTTCACCATCTGATGTAGGCTTGCCTTCTGTAACTACATCCACTCGCATTCGCAAACCTCCAATTCATTTGCAAGACTATTTGTGTCATTCTTCTCATTCTCTTTATCCTTTTACAGCTTTCCTTTCCTATGATAAACTCTCTTCTGATCATTTTGCTTTCATTGATTCCTCTGTCAATATCACTACTCCTAAAACTTTCAATGAAGTGAAGAAGTCTAAAGAGTGGTGTGCTGTTGTGGATGATGAATTTGAGTCTTTAGAACACCTTGGTACTTGGGATGTTTGCTCTTTACCCGAGGGAAAGGAAACTGTTGGTTGTAGATGGCTTCATAAGGTTAAGTTGAATGATGATGGTACCATTGATCGTAAAAAGATTTGATTAGTTGCTAAAGGTTACATGCAGAGAGAAGGTGTAGACTTTGTTGATACCTTTTCACCTGTTGCTAAGATGGTAACAATTAAGCTCATGTTTGCTCTTGCTGCAAAGAAGAAGTGGTTCCTTCACCAACTTGACATCTCTAACGCATTTCTCAATGGTGACCTTACTGAAGAGCTCTATATGGATATTCCTCCGAGTTATGCAGAAAGACAGGGGGACAGTCTTCCACCTCTGCTATGCTTCTTAAGAAATCCATATATGGTCTTAAACAAGCCTCTAGACAGTGGTTTCTGAAATTTTCAGGCACTTTGAAGGCTATGGGTTTTGAGAAAGTTAATGGTGATCATACTCTCTTCTGGTCACATTCTCTTCAGTGGTTTCTCATGGTCCTAGTGTGTGTGACGATATACTCATTGCTAGTGATCATGAAGAGGCCATCTCTTCTTTCATACGTCAATTAGAAACCTGTTTTAAGCTTCAGGATCTGGGCCAGCCTCGTTTCTTTCTTGGCATAGAGATAGCTCGTTCCAAATCTGGAATCTCTATGTGTCAACATAAGTATGTATTGGAACTTCTTACTGATGCAGGTCTTCTTGACTGCAAACCTTCATCTGTACCTATCGACCCAAGTGTTAAACTCGCGGCAGATGATGGTGTGCCTATTCCAAATCCTGAAATTGTTAGCTAATATTTCCTTATTGTTTTGTTTGATCTCTTTGTTCAACATCACAGCTAACTTCTTCCTCTTCTATTTTTGCTTTAAGAAACTTCCTTCCTAAAAAAAGGAAAAGAAATCGAGTTTTTAAGATTATAAAGACTTGTACATTATTCTTAGTCACATAATTGATAAAGAAACTCAATCTAAATTCTCTTCAGTTCTCTTGCTTTCTTCGAGTTTAATAATTTGCGGTTATTCACTACAAATTTTCTTTCCCTTCACCACTTCTGTCTCGTCCATTGTTAGTCTTTCCAAAAGTCTGATCCAGTGACACTTCCCTACTTCTTAATCATTGCTGACTCATCCCCATTCACCATCAGACTCAGACCGTTTACATATATTAATTAGAAGCTGTTTCTCTCATGTTCTTGCACTTTTCCATGATGATCTCCTCCTAACTTCTGACCGCTACCATTTCCCTGTCTCCTCTACTTCCTTTTTTGGAATATCTCCCCTCCAGTGTTTCCTCTCCTCATTTTCACTTTCTCCACAATGTAACTCATTTTTTTTGGCATATAAACTTCTAAAAACTCAGATTTTCTACAATTCCATCTCAATGCATTACAACTTTTTGATATGGTAACTTATGAAAAAGGTATCAAAGTCTGCATGTGTAACACAACTCTGAAAATCTATTCGGCAATGGGCTCTTCCTGCTGCTGTGGCTGTGGCTGTGATGAGCTCTTCCGTCTCTTTCGGATGTAATAAAAACCAAAACCAGACAGAAGCAGCAATATAACAAAGGCATCAATCCCTCCAACTAATCCCACAACCCATTTCCTCATATTAGACTTCTCATCACTCAACCTCACTCCTTTAGGTATCTTCACCATATAACTCAACCCACTTACTCTCTCAATCTCCTTAACACCCATCACAACCCCATACATCACACAACTCTCTTCATAAACAGAGTAACTTACTGCTCTACACTCACAGTCTTTCTTACACAACTCCTCACATCTCTCTTTGCTCACGTTTCTCGCTTCTGTGCCGTTTCTCAGCACTGTCGTAGCTCCTTCCAGCTCAACCATCTCGTGATCGCATAGCCTTTTCATCGAAAGCCATTCTTCCTCGTTGCTGTTGCAGTCTCCGTTTCTCATAACCTTGATACAAGAACAAGCCTTGGAAGATGTGCAGATTCCATATGGTTTACACGCAACAGGAAGATCACACGTGTTGCTCAAAGCTTGAAACGTTGCCTCGAATTTTCCCTTTTCCGGTTTATACGAGTAAAGTCCCAAATTACCAGTTATGTTCCCAATGGCCAAGAATCTTGTCAAAGGTTGCTCTATTCTCCCTATTCTATGGCTGTTATCATCAAACATGTCAAGACCCTTTGGCCCTAATCTCAAGAAGTTGACGGTTCTGTTCTCTATAGGTCTGTACTCCCAGTAAGAGTACTTGAGCTTGGCCAAGTTTAGGAAGAGAGCAATCTTGTCTCGTAAAACTTCAAAAGAGTAGAACATAGTCGAGTCTTTTGGGAATGAAGTTAGTTGTGTAGCCACGTCAAGTCTCTGACCACTCAACATCACATCTGTTGGGAAGTTGAAACTTTGCCATTTGATCAGATTCTTAGCATCAAGCAACACAAGATTCCCTGAGCTTTGTATCTCCAACCTCTGCAAAAATATTGTTTCCAAACACATAATTATTACTTCATCAATTTTATTCTAACCCTACCCCATTTTGAAATAAAAACTTAAGTGATGAAAAAATAATTATTAAATTACTCTATTTTTGGATTAAATCTAGGTTTATACCATTTTAAGTTAGAAATGGAATAGGGTTAAAGTATATTTTACTGCAAATGAGATTTGAAGTGGAAAATAGAATAGAGTTAGAGATGTTCTAAATTTACATGTTCTGTTCTGTCTTTTTTTTTTTAAAGAAAAAAATGGCATTCTTCAAACCAATCTATTTTGTGATGTTTTGTGTACCTCAATGCCCTGTCCTGAGGTTCCACTGCGCCATCCTACATGCTTATTGTTACTCTTTAACCTCATGTCTCCATCTTCTGTGAGCTCGAAGATGCATTTGTTAGAAACATACATCTTTGTGTAATGACCTGAACTCCAAACACTTACATCTCCAAAGAAAACTTGGATAGAACACATATATCTTCCCTTATAATCGCTTGACTCCATGGTTAATGCGGCTTTGAAACTTGGTTCTGTTCTTGATGATGTTTCTGTCTCCATTATATAAGCTTTGCCAATGAATCCAGGAGTGTATTCTATAGGAGAAGAGAGTGGCAGAGTAAAACCAAGTTTGATATCTGATTTGCAGTGACCTTGGAGTTTAGAGAACAGGCAGATTAAGAAACTTAATGTAATAATCTTCATCACCATATCATGAGATGATTCTTCTGTCGTTGATATTATGAATTTTCTGGGGAAAAGGAAATATGATAAGAAAAAGAAAGTTTGGTATGAGTGTGTTTTTCTCTACACTTTTGCTAGGAAAGAGGCTTTTTTCTTTGCTTTCATGTTGCCATGTTTTTGTTTTTTTGTGGCGCCTTCTTGTTATCCCTAACTCTTTCTCTTATATTTGGTATTAATTTTTGTTTTACTTTAAAATGTCCA
Source organism: Eruca vesicaria subsp. sativa (assembly GCA_932364175.1). Lineage (NCBI taxonomy): Eukaryota > Viridiplantae > Streptophyta > Magnoliopsida > Brassicales > Brassicaceae > Eruca > Eruca vesicaria. Next base: position 161,373 of record CAKOAT010808486.1, on the reverse strand, counting down.
GAGATTAGTATTTCTCAGTTTTTCCACTTATTTGTATAGTTCCATAAAAGTTTAAGAGCATGAGCACAGGATATGATGCATGCTTTGGTGTTCCACAGGCTGTCGTGTCTATGTGGTTCTGCACTCCCAAGCTTTTATGTCACAAAATATTAATAGTTTTTTTTTTCTTGCAGACGACATAAAACTAACTAGATTTTGAACCCGCACATCACATCCGTACATGTATTTTTTCATTTTATAAAAATATAACAAAACCTTTCAAATATATATGATTTACATTCTATTTTTATATATTGTATAGTTGTATAATCTTATAACTTTAATTATTTTTATATAATATATTGTTGTAAGTTTTAAAATAAAAAAAATATTCATATATAATTTTTATATAATGTATTTGTTGTGATTTACAAAAATATATGTTAACATTTTTTGTATAAAAATATTATATGATTTAAAAACTTTAATATGCTTTAAAAGTGAGTGATATTTATTTATTTATTTGAATAAAATATTTTTTTTTACCAATTTAATAGATTTTATATTCATTTCACATAGCATTTTATTTTAATATAATACAGAATATAACTAAATTATAAAATATAACAATTTTTATTTTTAATTAACATCAATATAGATATTTATATATATATATATATTAATCACGAAATTAAATAATGCATATTTTATAAAAATATTTAAACTTCTTAGTAAGATTATATATTTTCTCAACAAATTTGTTACTAATATCTTATTAATTATTAAAATATTCTTCCAATTATATATATATTTGATTGATTAATATAAATAATTAAATATGTTATATTAATGAGATGGTTCAACATGATTTTTTTTTTGTAATAGATATAAATGGTACTTCTCTTTTAATAGAGAAGACTATATTTTGAAAGTGCAGGTTTATGTTTGATGCAAACTTTATATAATCGAATTTCCTATATATGTAGAATGTGAGATAGACTTGTTTAGTTTATTAATTTCATCAAACATAATATTTTTTAAAATGCAGGATAATCTTTCAGTGAAAATTTTATATGAACACATTTTTGTTTTATATAAAGTAGACATGTGCATAAAATCCATAACTTAACGTCTAAACTTAATTTAAAAAAAAAAATTGGATCCGTAATAAAAATATAAAATATATCAGAATGATTTTTGTAGAGTGGTACAAATTTATCCGAATCAAAGTGTCATTAGCCAAACCCGAACGAATAACCAAAAAAACGAAAAAGCTGGAAAAAATCTGAATTGATTTGAATGTCCAAATTAATCATAAATATAAATATTTGAAACATAATATCTAGTTTAAATATTCAGTTCTATATTTCTTTTAAAATGATATTTAAAATTAATCATCTAAATTTTGAATAAGTACTTTAATATCTAATTCTATAAAAATAAATATCTTTTTTTTTTGTTTTGTTTTAGATTTTAGATTTCCAAACCAATTGCCATGGTTCCGCTGCATCAAAAGGAGAAATTGTGAGGAATAACCAGTTTAGAACAATCATTTTCAAAGCAAAGGTTCCTTCATTGTATGTCAATGCCAATTGAATCAATGTTATTAGCTGTGAATTCAAACTTTTTGGTATTTTCCGTTTCTTCGGATGATATGATGGGTCAAGTATTTGCTTCATTGGTTCCAACGGTGGCAGCTGCGGAATCCGACCCATATTTCAATAGGTACTTTAACTCTCAAGCATAACTTAAATTATGTTTTATATTTTTTAAATATTTTTTTTGTTTATTGGAACAACCCGTAAAATAATAATCATAAAAATATTAATAATAACATGTTTCATCATATAACTGAATATTAATAGTAGCTATTATTAATATTTATTTTATAAAAAATTATATATATATATATAAAATATTTTAATACTTTATCTATGATAATTATATTTTTATGTATTGGCGGAGATTTGAAGATTTTTTTTCTTATTATTTTGTGTATCAGCTACATATAATTAAATATTATAATTTTTATATCCTAATGTTTTAAGAGTATTTGCACTCTATACACACACAAAACCTCATATTTAACTCTATACCCTATTTCCCCCTTCTCTCTCCCCCCCCATTACTATTTTCCCCCCCCCCCCCAAAATAAGCCAAATCCCTCAATACCTTCTTCTTCTAGTATATTGAGCTAAATTACTCATGTTTTAATTTAGATATGTATATTAAAATATTAAATTATTTCTTATTTAAGTATTTTATGGTAGTTTTTTTGTTATTCTGTAAATGTAATTCATTTAGTTTATAATTTATAAAGTAGATTAATTTATATTATAATTATAATTTTGTGTAATTTTTAGTTACAAATATTAAATATTTATATGTAAATTTTATAGAAGGTTATTTCTTATTCTATAAATCAAAATGAGTTAATATTCATTTGTAATTTAATTTAATATTATTTACGCTTTTTATTATTAAAATTATATTAAAAATATTTATTTTAAAAATACAAATATATTAAAGATATTGTTAAAATGTAATCTGAAAAAGTAGTTAAGAGTATCTTTTTGATATCTTATTTTGAATATATTTAAATATCATATTAATATTATGTGTTTATTTAATAATAACTAACTTTGTTGTATGTAACATAACATAAATTAAATAAATGTAATGTTTTGAGGTAGACTACTTTGCAAGTAGATAAAAAGTGCTTCTGTTTTAATAGTATTGATAAGTCATAAGTCATTTAATTTATTTTATTTAAACTGTACCTTGAATATTTTAAGGTAAAAATATTTATGATCATTTTTATTTAGATGCAACGCTTAAATAATTTTTCTTAATTTTGTCATTGAGAGTAAAAACTTTTACTGGTAAAAGGAGACTAAACTTAGAAACAAAATATCTTGACCCAAAAAAATACAGAAGTGCATATTACAAAGTATTGTTTTTAAAATGTACAAAATTGAGATGTTTTAAATATTTTTCAATATACATTATTAAGATATATCGAGGGAGATCGTTAAAAACCGATATATCGAGACCAATATAAGGCACGTTTGCACACGAGGATAGATATTGTAATATGTTCTTTTTGAGATTTTGTTGGTTCTTTCTCTTTCTGAACTTTTAGTAAGAATTTAGTTTCCATAATTAGGGTTGGACACAAGTCGACTTAGAGCATCTCTACCATATATCTTTGGATTTTAAACATAAAAATCCTTCAACTAAGTTTGTTTTGAGTAAAAACACCTAAACTAAGTATTTAACAAAAAAATTCTCCAAACTAACTTTATTTAATGAATTAAATCATTGTCAGTTATAATTACCAGTACTACCGGTCTTTAGTTTAAAAGTTTTATCATTAAACATAAAAAAATAAAAAAATAAAAAATATAATAACATTATCTAAAAATTCGTAATTTTATTTTTCAAAACTAGCATTTTAAAATTTTCTGTAAATATATGAGTGATTTGTTATCCTTATTAAAATGGATTTTTAATTCTAAAACACCTCAACTAAGTTTGTTTTGAGTAAAAATCCCAAACTAACAAGTAAAGCCATATTAAGTAAACATATTTGAAGGGTTTTATCATTAAAAATCTAAAAAAAAAAAATTATAACATTTCTAAAATTAATAACTTAATTTTTTTAAACTAGCATTTTTAAAAGTTTCTGTAAATATATGAGTTTGATTTGTTTTAACATCAAATTATATATATATAATTAAAATTGTAAAAAACCAAAATATAATAAAAATCATCTAAATATTTATTACTACATTTTTATTAGATAAGATATAATTTTTATTATGTTTTCTTGTTTCTTACATTTATAACTTGTTGATAATTTCTATTACAGGTAAATCTTTAGATAATTTTTGTTATAGTTTTTGGGTTCTTACATTTTAAATTTATACATATATAATCTAAACTATTAAAAGGGGAGTACAAATAGAAAATATCCCTTACTTTTTCTCAAAAATTACAATTTTATACTATTGAAATTAAAACACTTAATTTTAAATGGGCTTGCTAAAAACCAAATTGCCTAAAACCAAATTGCCCAATTCAATTTTTAAAAATGGCATTTCTTAATAAAATTGCTAGATATCTTATTTTTGTGAATGTTTTTTTTTTTTAATTTTTACCGTCTAAATAATTGATTTTTTTAAGTATCTCTAAAATCTAATTTTAAGCAATCATTTCAATCACAAATTTATAATATAATTTAATAAAACACACCATCTAAACAAGATACTCTAATATTTTACACTTAATTTTTTAGTTTACCAAGTAAAAAATACATTATAAAAAATACAACATGATAGTTAAAAAAAAAAAACTCTAAACAAAAAGAACAAGATACACCGACATCAGAACTCAATAATCTATGAAACATAAATGTCCATCTTCTTTACAACTAATACAAATATATAATTATACCGAACATACATCCGCACGGACGCGCAGATAAAAAGCTAGTGTTGATTTTAAAGGGATAACAAATCAGACTCATATATTTTCAGAAATATTTTTAAAATACTAGTTTTGAAAATTAAAATTATGAATTTTTAGATAATATTATTATATTTTGAATTTTTTTAATTTTTGATTTTTAATGATAAAACCCCTAAACTAAATATTTACCGTAGTACTGGTAATTATGACCGGTTAAGGTTTATTTTATTAAATAAAGTTAGTTTAGAGGTTTTTTGTTTAAATACTTAGTTTAGGGGTTTTTACCCAAAACAAACTTAGTTAAAGGGTTTTAATGTTAAAAATCCTTTTCTATTTTCTTCTCAAATAGAAATCTCTACTATATAGATAATTTACTCCAATATATGGCTCTATAACATAGTTCTTATCTTTCAGAGAAAAAATAGAATTTGACATGCACATCCGTGCTCGTTTGTTTTAACTTGTCTTCAATGTAAATTCATAAATTGTTAATTTTATTAAAAACAATTATGTGTATTTTTATGTTTTGTAATTTACATATAGAGTAGAATATATTAATTTATAATATAGATATATGATAATGATTTTTATGTTCGAACATAATATTATATTAAAATTTTTATAACGTACTCTCCAAGTGGGATACTTAACGCAATTTGATACAATTTGGTGTAATTGTACTGTTCATATATTGAGCTTTTTTTTGTTAACTTATTTCAAAATGAAATAACATAATAATTTTTTAAATGTTTTGCATTAATTTTCTATGAATTATTTTTAATTTTATGATATTTTTTTTTGAAAATTGGACTCTCAAAATTTTTATATTTGACTAAACTAAATAAAATAATACTATATTTAATATTTTTTATATAATATATACTATGTATTTTAGTTTATGTTTTTATTCTCACCACAAAGAAACAACAATCATTGTAATTAATTAGTTTAACTTGATTTTAAATGAAGTGATATAATTTGTAAATAAAAGAAATACAAAAAGGAAATATTTAAATCATTGTAAATGCGTAAACAAAAAGAAGTATTTAATATACTATCCATATTTCCAAATAATTCTCATTTATCATGTTATCCATGTTTCCAAACATTATCAAAAGATACTTCAATTTTAATAATATAGCTATAGTAGAAAATGATTTGTTATCTTTATATTCGAGATGGAAATAGCATATCTATGTGTTTTTTTTCCTATAAATAGAAAATTCTATTCATAACGAAAGGTTGATCCGTTGGACGAGTGTATTGTTATGATGTCTCATATAACATCTGACATTACTATATAATGTTTATGAATCTCTTTATTCACAGTCAACTGATTTTAAGTTAAAGGTCTATGAAAAAAGGTTGTTAAAACGAAACACTTTGACAAAGTACAAAATTGTTTTGGCCTACTGGTAAAAGAGTTTCATCTGGAATTTCTGGCCTGAGTTCGATCCCACCTTAACCACCTTAACCACCTAGCCGTGCCATTTAGATGCATAGTTGAGTACCCGAATGCAATACCTTATAGAATTAATCTTTGGGTTAAAAAGCATGTGGGATCCCCACGGTTATCTAAAAAAGTTTATATATGTGATGTAAAGAGCAGGTATATGTTGGGAATTAGGTGAGACTTAGTGGTAATAATTTAGTCGGACTAATTAGTAGTATGTTTGTTTATTTGATATTGGCTTTAAGATGGACCACGAGAAGTGGCAATCCCTGTCTCTTTGTTGTTACGTGCAAAGTGATGATGTCAGCAATGCGTATAAACACCCTGGCCTCTAAAATACTCAAAGCTTATAGGCTTCTACATTTCGGCCCACGTTTTGTCTATAAACGCAAGTTTTGCGACCCAATTTAATTACTTCGCTAATGAGGAGTGTGGTCGATGTTCCTCTTTGTAGAATGGTTCTTCCGTTTTATCGACCAACCTCTCCAGACCCATTACCACAGATTCAACTTCTACTATTTCACCACCATATGACAATGTTAAATGATATCTACTTATATATATTTTGATTAACTACCGACGTGAGGCTTAGTTACTATTTATACGATTATTTTCTAAAGTTGATCCAGTGTTTATATCATTATCTAAGACTATCAAAAGACATCAATGCATCTAGATACCACCAGCAGTGAAGAACATGTTGTGACTTATGACAAGCTATGATGACTTGTGTGCCATGTTCAATATTTATTTGAGACATGGCCCAAAGTTACGAATAACACAAATCGGCATAAAGCATTACTTGAACTCAACCGGGCTCCAGCGCCCGGAAGATTCTCAAATAAAGACTTATTTTTGTTTGATTCCATGAACTTAACATTTTGGAGGCCATTGTAAAAGTTAAACAATAGCCTGAACTTTTTTAATGTACGAATCGCTTTAGACAACAAGTAAAAAGATTTCGTTGAGCTGTTTTCACTTTTTCTATGCGATATAAATACAATAAGTTATTCACAGAGAATTATTGATATGCTATATATAAGATTCGATCTTAAAAGATTTTCCGTAGCCAGACTTATATTAAGCTATGTTTAAACTAAGATTGGATTTTCCTTATGATTGAAGTCATTCACTTAACAAATATATAGTTATGTGGTCCAATGGTTCCATCAAACTACACAGCACACACAAAATATATATACATTGGCCAAACAACTCAGCGCCCGCAAAAAAAAATCTGATATATGACCAGTGTACTCAAATTTAAAACTATCCAGTAAATTAACACAGGTGGGAACTAATTGAGTAATAGAGATTATGACGGTCTAAGATTCAGAATCTGTGATTTACCAAGCACACAAAATAAACAAGATTTTATTCAACTAGCTATAAAATTAAGAATAGTTGATCCGATTTGTATCCTTCCTATAGCTAGTTGAAAAAACAAGATTTTATTCAACTAGCTAAAAAATTAGGAGTAGTTGATCTAATTTGTATCATGTAGCTTGTGCACCATCGTGTCATCGTCCAACCATGTCCAAAAACATGTGAATTTGCATTGTATATAGGAAAATTGACGAATAATAGCTGGAGAAAAGTTTTGTGTTACTATTTTGGTATCAGCTCTTATCTTATTTTATTTGTATCCAATGAATTTGTTAGCATTCTTTTTTATCATGGGTTTAATTTTTAAAAAGGTTCACATTACAGTTTTGATACACATTATTAATATATAAAAACAATCTAAAATGATTAAATGGTTTCTGAAAATAAACTAGTTTGTAAAATGAATCATGATACAACTAATTTAGTTGAAGTAATAATCTAACATAAGTATAAAATTTGTTGTTAGAGATGAAAACACATAAATAACATATGATGGAAAAAGCTTATTGAAAATAGTGCGTAAAATGAATTATGAGTTTTCAGAGTACTATGTATTTCTAAAAACATTAAATTCATAGTAATTAAGTTTTAACGATTTTTTTAAGCATTACAGTTTCTAAAATAATCTATAGCCGTATAAGTGTTTTATAGAGCCAAATATTCAAAATAATTTTTTTTTTCAGCTTTCCATAAAATCTACAATAATAAAATCTAAAGTTACAGCAAGAAACTTACAACTTTTTTTCTGCAATAAAATTATTTTTGTTACAGCCATTACCGGTCAGAATTTTAATATAAATTTACTGATAAAGATGGTAAACACACATATAACATCAGATGCATAACGAAGATACATAGCAAGTATACTCAGATTTAATCAACCAACCGGACGATAGCACCGTTGACCTTTGATTTCAAAGCATCAAGAACACTAGTATTTGGGTTATTATTAAGGACCTCAATTTTGGTGAAAATGTTTTTTTTTTCTATTCTACATGTAGTTTAATATTGAATGCCCTACTTATATTCTCTGCGAAGTATCTAATTACACCATAACCATTTTTACTAGAAACCGAAATGTTGCCCACACCATCACCACCAGTTACTTGAATCTCACAAAAGACCTTCACATCTGGAGAACCAATAGAATTGTTAAAACTTATGCTTTTTTTCTTTCTAATTGAAAACTTGTGTTTCATACAGTCTACCTAATTTTGTAGTTATTTGATGGCTCTGATCCGCCAAGTAAACGATGTCCATTTTCTTGGGTCACTTGTTCTATATATCACTATCTTCCAACTAGAGATGGTAAATAGGTTATCCCGTCTCGTTTCGGACTTCAGTGAAATTTTCTTTAAGTGGGTCATATCGGGTCAGGTCTGCGTGGACTGTGATCTCTAGAATGGCTACCCAAACCCATTCTGTTTTATGTACAAGTCTTTGCGCGTCAGACTACGGGACATGTGATAATACACACATCAGAACGATTCAAACCACTCCAAAATGCTTCAGTACACTCTAGGACATAATTCAAATCGTCGATTCAACTAGACATAATTCATCAGTCATTTCTCAGCTTATTTTTTATTCAAAACAATAATTGTAATTATTTGTATCACACCTAAAACATATTAACATACTGAACAAAAATAATTGCATAAGATATTTTTTATTATCTTATAACTCATAAGTTCATAACCAATGTTTTTCTTTTCTGAATCCAAAAAATAAATAAAATCAAACACCAAATCAAAAATGTCAATCCTAAACTAAATAAAAAGAGAAACCAAAATCAAATCACTACTAAAGCTTGAATCGTCATCGCCGGAGCGGTAGCTGTCATCACCGAAGCTCGAATCATTATCACCAAAGCTCGAATCATCATCATCGCCCGAGTTCCTTACATTTTCTCAGGGAAAGTCACATTAATCATCTTCTTCTCACTCTTTCTCTCGTTTTTCAGGTAAAACAAAAAATAAAGAAAAAATACGGGTTTTTGTAATCCCACAGGACCCGTTTCAGCCTATCGCGCAAAAAAACCAATCCCGCAAAAACCCGTCCCGCAAGACCCGGAAATTTGTGGATCTAATAAACCTCGTCCCAATACTATTTTGGAATAATTCTTTACGGGTTAGGTCTGTAGTCCGGATCCATGATTACTATCTCTACTCCCAACATACAACAACCAGTAAAAATCGTAAAACGTGTATTTTTGATGAGTGGAGTATTTTTAAAATAGTGACTTTCGTGAAAGCACATAAAAATATGAGTATCAGAGAAAATGCTACTAATATTTTAGGGTCTCAATATTTATTGTGTGTTTTACGGTAATATTTAAGTATCTACCTCCAGATGGACACATATCTAAAATATTTATGATCTGATCTATAATTCGTCTAAATAATCAATGATTTGATCAATTTCGATCTATAGCCATTCAAATATTCGATGTCTGGAAATCAGATAAATTTTATATTTTTGATCGGATATCTGATTCGAATTATACAAATAAAATAATTTTTTTAATAAAAAATCAAAATAATATAAAATAATAATATTATATTACAAAATAATAACACAAATTAGCTTTTATAATTATAATAATTAATAGAATATAAAACAATATTATAAAACTTATATAATATTTATATAAAGTATATATAATTTTTAAATATATGTATATAATATGCATATAACGGATCAGATGTGGTATTCGTTTCTAAGATATTAGTGTTAGTGATTTTAGTTACTTAAAATTACTGCATTTTAGTATTTGTTTTGCTTCGTAAATTTATGGATGGCCGGATTTTTTTGGTTCGAATCGAATTGATATTTTACCCTGTCCTACTCAACCCTTTCAATATGGTTTGACTCTGATAATTAATACCGGATATAACTACAGGTTCTGCATTGCCAGTGCCAGCATAATAAATACTGGCTAGATCTCGAATCTAACTACTACTGTATTTTCTTATAGAATTTTCTGACACTAAATCTGATATCAAAATCATCAATGATGTACTCTAAAATTGTTTTGCATTACTTTCTAGATGGTTGCGATTAATTTTGTCTTATACAGAGATCACTAGTAGATCCAGTTGACCCGAATAAGATTATAGTCTCTCTTAAGTCTCAATAAATTTAGTTTCTATAATTTAGAAACATCCTTCCAATATACAAATATATTTTGTTATCTTTCCTATCTGTTAGCTTTTGTGCATACTAAATTATTCTTTAGAGTGATTCCCAGACTTGAGCATGATTAGATATTTCACACTAGGTTGGGAACTTATCGTCGACAAAAAAAAAAGAAAAAAAAAAGGGAACTTATCTTTCGTACACATACACACTTGTATAAATAGATGTACATGTGTGTTTCTACCACTATTCATTTCAACGCTAACCTACAAATCCTCCCTCTATCTCTAAATCTCTCACTAAAAATCCGCCATGCCGGCCCAAGTGATCTCTGAGCAGACCTTTCAGTCCCTCCACGACACCATCATGGAGGAGACAAATTCAACTTTAATTCATAAAAGGTACAAGTTTACTTTTATACATACATATATGTACATTGTTTGCCCGTCTGGTGATAAATCACAAGTTATAACACACAAATATAAATTTGACCAGAAAAAAACACACTAATATAAACTATGAATTATTTCTCATAAAAATTTGGTATCGCAAAATGAGATATGCTGATAATGTATATACTATATAGGTTGGAAGGAAAAGTAGCCATCATAACCGGAGGCGCACATGGAATCGGCAAAGCAACCGTCAAGCTATTCGCAAGACACGGTGCCACGGTCGTGATCGCTGACGTGGACGCCACGGCCGGCTTTTCCCTGGCTAAATCGATCTCATCATCACAAGTTGCCTTCATAAGCTGCGATGTCTCGGTCGAAGCTGACGTGGAAAATCTCGTAAACATGACCATCGCACGTTACGGTCGGCTTGACGTGCTGTTCAACAACGCAGGAGTTCTCGGCGACCAGAAGAAACACAAAAGCATATTAGACTTCAACGCTGAAGAGTTCGACCAAGTGATGCGTGTGAACGTGCGAGGCGCAGGGCTCGGAATGAAACACGCGGCACGTGCCATGATCAAAAGAGGGTTTAAAGGTTGCATAATCTCTACGGCTAGTGTGGCCGGCGTGATGGGTGGAATGGGCCCACATGCTTACACGGCGTCGAAGCATGCGATCGTTGGACTGACCAAGAACGCAGCTTGTGAGCTTGGTAAGTATGGGATTAGGGTTAACTGTATATCACCGTTTGGAGTTGCCACGTCCATGCTGGTTAACGCGTGGAGGAAGACGAGTGGATGTGGTGACATGGAAGATGGTGATGCTGTGGAGGAGATGGAGGAGTTTGTGAGAAGTTTGGCGAATTTGAAAGGAGAGACATTGAGAGCGACTGATATAGCTGAAGCGGCGTTATATTTGGCGAGTGATGAGTCAAAGTATGTTAATGGACATAACCTTGTCGTTGACGGTGGTGTTACGACTGCGAGGAACTGTGTTGGTTTGTGATGATATGTATTTTTATTTTCTAATTGTTTTGATAACTAACTTGATTTGGTAAATCTTTTTGTTTTCTTTGCGTTGTTAAAAAATTTGTTGCTGAATTGAAAAACAGTGATTTAATTTAGTTGTATATGTCAACGGCACCTTTCGGATTTTGTCGGCAATCGATCAAATGACATTACTGCATGATTAACCATAGCATTCCATATAAGATGTTTATTATTATTATTACTAGGAAATAACGCGCGACTCCGTGCGTAAAGGCGCGGGAAGAGTGAACAACTTTTTTTCCTATTTTAATCTTTTGTTTTATTTAATTTGTATCAATTTTTCAATCATTCCTAAATAAAATGTTATAGGCTAATTTTTTTTTTTGACAACGATGTAATAGGCTAATTATTTTATAGGAAGTAATAATTTGTTTTATTTAATACTTATATAATAAATGAGTAGTAGATGTTTATTGTATATGACAACGGAAATTATTATGTTATGCCTTTCAAAATTAAATATTTTTTTGGGTAGTATCGCAATATTAAGTAATGTAATCATATCTAGATATTTTTTATTTTTCGTTGTGGTCTTTTACTTTTTAAGTTGCTTCTTTCATTGCATTTAGGTTGTTGTTTTCTCTTTGTTTTAAATATTTCATTGTCTTTGCTAATCTCTTTTTTCTTTTTGCTGATATCTTTTTCATCAACATTTTTATTTATTAACGACTGTAAAATTTAAATGTAAACTTTTAACCTCTTTTATAATATTTTTATTCGTTTTTAAAAATAAATACCCCGTCTCTATCAATTTGATTGGTGTTATTTTGTTTTGTTATAAATGATGTTCTGTTTATTCTAGATAAAATTTAATCTTCTTTGAAATTTGTCACCAAATATAAAATATTATATATTTTTCTTATTGGTTGAATTAGTTGTTTAATGGTAACTAATATAAAATTATTTAATTAATGATTAGTAAATATATAACGTGTATGAAAACATGAAATTATTATTTTATGTGTTTGAAAACCAAATAGTTCTTAGGTAACATCACAATACTAAGTAACTTAATCATCTTCAATTACTTTTTTTTGTGATTATTTTATTTCTTGAGTTGCTTCTTTCATTGTATTTAGGTTTTCTTCTTCTCTTTGTTTTAAATCTTTTGTTGTCCTTGTAATCTCCTTTTTTGCTAATCTATTCTTTTGTCAACATTTTTTATTTTTTATAGGCTGTAAAACTTAAATGTAAAATTTTTAACTTCTTTTATAATATTTCAATTTCTCGATTTTACAAATAGATACTCTCTCTGTATCTATGTTTTAAGATATTTATTTTGTTTCATCCTCTTTACTCTGGAAATTTTTTTAATGTTGTTTGAAATTTGTCACCAATTATAAATACTATATATCTTTCTTATTTGTTGAATTAATTTACTAAAGATAATTGTATGTAACCAAGATAAATTGTATAGAATTATATATATATATATATATATATATATATTAATATATGTGCATTAACATTAGAAACCAAATAAAAAGAAACATATGGAGTACCAAAAATTGAGTAAAAAACCTATTATTTCAACATTTAAACTATTTCAAATGTTTGTATCTCTTTAATATTAATTGGGTTGCATGTGATTCTTGTTATTGTTAATCGAGTTGAACTTGATTTATAATTAAAAGACGTCATTATAACATTGAATGTGAAAACTTTACCAATAATTTTTTTGATAAGAAAGAGATAATTTTGATATCACTTGAATCATGATTGTTTATGCATTTAGTAATTTTAAATAATAGTTGTTACTTATATACTGTACTTTAGTAAAAAAAAATTAAGTAATAAACTTATGTGAAATCTAATCAATACAGTTTCTGATTTACCCATAATTCTAGTCATGTCTTTGTTGAATGTGGTTAATAATAATGTATTTGAATCATCTTAAAAAAAAATTTCAAACTTATACCTATTTTAATATGTTTGGTATTATTAATCAATTAGTCATCTAAGTTGAATAAAAACTTTCATTGTTTTTCAGTTACTGTAATATGCCAACAATATTCAGTTTTGTGCATTTTTTGAAAATACATTTCCACCCATTTTCTGAAGTATTTTAGCACAATATTACAAAATATGTAACTCCATCCAATTTTTGAACTAATTCCAATAATTTTCCTTCGATAACTCTTTATCATGTCAATAAATGTTGTGAATAGGTTTTTAAAATTTACATATAACTATGAATATTTATAAGTTTTTCAAATAAGATGTTAGTATTAAAAACAATTATTTAGCTACCTAAAACAAATCTTTGACAATGTAATTTTTTTTTTTGACATCAAAAATACAGACTCATATTGACTCTGCGAACCAAACCGGTAGCTCTGTATCCATGTGAACAACGAAATACGATTGTTTTCTCGCACTGCGTGCTAGACTGTCCGCCCGTGAATTCAGTGTTCTTGGTACATAGATGATTGCCGAGCTGTGAAAACTCTCCTTCAGCATCTTGATATCTTCGAGGTAGAATGCAAAAGCTGGCCATTCCTCTGGTTCCGAAACCATCTTCACCAATTGAGAGCAATCTGATGCAAACGTGACATGATATTGACTCAAGTTCCTCATACTCTCCATTGCCCAAATAAGCGCTTCGACCTCAGAATGAAGAGGTGAAAGGCTGGCTCTAACATTTCTTGCGCCCATTAAACTGACAAAACCTTCAAGGGTACTATACCATCCATGTCCATCAAAAACATCTTTATATTTCCATGAACCATCGAGAAAACACCATCGCCCTGAAATGGGTGGTATGACCATAGCAACCCCTAGTTGTGTTTCCCCCTGAGAAACTTTTATTTGGGCCTCCTCCCAAAGCGTGGCTTCAGTTTCCGCCAATGTCAGTGTGTCCCTCAGATCAATATCCAAATTGCTGAAAGTCTTACTATTTCGCCCTTTCCATATATACCATAATATCCATGCAAAGTGATGATCGTCCATCTTAGGAGTAACCCGCCAGAATAAATGATCCATATTTGTAAACAGAGACCCTGTAGGAAAAGTTAATGGGTTCAAAGGAATCCTGGACAAAGCCCAGATTTGTCGTGCTGGTGGACATTCGAAAAAAATATGATTAACCGATTCTTCTGCAGCGCCACATCTATTACAACATATATCCCCTTTTCTCCCTCTTGCTTGTAGGTTTTTCTTAACCGCAATACAACCCGATATCAATTGCCATACAAAATGTTTTATTTTGGGAGGGCACCTTAGTTTCCAACAGAAAGCTTTCAATGCATCTACTGTTGGTCCTTGTAACACAGCCGACCTGCCTCTGTCCGGGTAAACCCTCTCAACTTGATATCCTGACTTAACTGTGTATTTTCCGTTCGTAGTAAAATGCCAGCCATCTCGATCATCCATTTGTATCCTACTAAGTGGGATGCTTTCTATTATCTTGGCATCCTGAGCGTCCACTAAAACTCTAATAACCAGCATATTCCAAGTCTGTGTTTCCATATTGATGAGAGCATCCACTGTGAGTCCTGGATTACTGTTTTGTTGATTTTGGGTTGCTGGTCTCGGGCGAGTGGTTGGGAGCCAGGGATCATTCCATACTGAGATAGATGATCCTGATCCCACCCGTTTAATAAGTCCTTTACTAACCAGAGATCTAGCTGAGATCATACTCCTCCAGCCATACGACGGAGAATATGATCGGATCGGTTCTAAAGGTGACGCATTCCTAAAGTACCGACCTTTGAAAACTCGAGAAAACAAAGTATTTGGTTTCTCCATAAGACGCCATAATTGTTTGCCTAGCATTGCCGTATTAAAATCCTCCAGATCCTTAAAGCCCAATCCACCTGCATCCTTATCTAGACATAATTTATCCCATGATTTCCAATGCATTCCTCTTGTGCTTCCCCCCGGGCTCCACCAGAATTGTGCTACCGCACTCGTTAGTTTCTTTGTGGTGGCCTTAGGTAACTTATAACAGGACATCACATGATTTGGTAATGCCGTAACCACAGATTTGATAATCACTTCCTTTCCTCCCTTCGTAAAGAACCTAAAAGTCCATCCATTGACTCTCTTATTTAACCTTTCTTGTACAAATCCAAATACTTGTATCTTGGACCCAGCTAGACATTCCAGCAATCCTAAATATGTTCCCATACCTCCTAAATTCTGAATTCCTAGTATATCCCTTAGCTCTTGTCTGATCTCCTCCCCAATTTTATGACCAAACTGAATTGAAGATTTCTGGAAATTTATTAGTTGACCTGAGACAGCCTCATATTCCTTAAGTATGGTGAGAATAGTTTGACACTCCTCTGGTTTCGCCTTGTAGAAAAACAGACTATCATCCGCAAAAAGAAGATGAGAGATCGCCGGACACGCTCTAGCAACTTTCATCCTTGTTAAGCGCTTTTGTCGCTCCGCTTTTTTTATATTGGTAATTAAAGCCTCCGTACACATAATAAAAAGATAAGGAGATAGCGGATCCCCTTGTCTTAATCCTCTCTGTGGGGGTAATGGAGCCCTTGGGTTGACCATTTATCAAAACTCGGTACTAGACAGACGATATGCATTCCATCATAAGCTTCGTCCAATGAGGGTCAAACCCCATCTTGTGAAGCAGAGCTTGAATGAAATCCCATTCCACCCGATCATACGCTTTACTCATATCTGTCTTTATCGCCATAAACTTTCCCTGACAAGCTTTATTAGCTCTTAATCCATGAAACATCTCCTGAGCAATTAAGATATTATCTGATATTAGCCTTCCTGGGACAAAGGCCGATTGGGTTTCAGAGATTAGCCTGGGCAAACAACTCTTCAACCGTTGACATAGAACTTTTGAGATAATCTTATATCCGACATTACAAAGACTTATCGGTCTAAGCTCTGTCATCCTTGTGGGTCTCTCCGTCTTTGGAATCATACAAATATGAGTAATGTTTATGCGAGCATCCAGAACTCCTGAGACCAAAAAATAATTGACCATATCTACCAAATCCTTTTTAATAACACACCAGGAGTGCTGGAAAAAAAGGGCTGTCATTCCATCAGGTCCAGGTGCTTTTTCAGGATGCATCATAAATAAGACTTGTCTTACTTCCTCCTCTGTGGCCATCCTCAACAACCTTTGATTCATCTGAGGTGTGATATTTGAGGGAACTTATTCCAAAAAACTATCAAACTTTGATGGGGAAGTAGATGTAAACAACTCCTGAAAATAATCCACAGCTACTTGTTCCACACTCGTTTCCTCTGTTATCCAATTTCCAGCCGCATTATGTAGCCCCACTATTTTATTGCGCACCCGTCTTTGTTTTGTTAAAGCATGATAAAACTTGGTATTAAGATCTCCCGAAGAATACCACATATTACGGCTCTTCTGATACCAGTAATCCTCCTCATCCTTGTATGCATCCTGTAATTTCCTAAACACTTCCAAAACATCCTCCTGTGTCCTACTGTTATCCATCTGGACCTCTTCAAGGGCCCTTTGGAGGTCTTGAATTTTCTCTTTCCCGTATGGTGGATTATTTTTCCTCCACCTTGCTATCTCATGCCTACAGTTGCCAATTCTTGTAACCAAATCCTCCATCTGGCCATTATTTACTTCAGTCCAACCAGTAGTAATTGCTTCCATAAAACCTTCCCGCCCAATCCATCGCTTATCAAATCTAAATTGGCCCCTCCTTTTATAAGCTCTATCCTCCATAGTAGACAATGTAATTTAATTTTTTGTTATTTTAACAATGCATTTGTCTTCATTAAACTCCTTTCGCTCTTCACTTGTATTGGAGGTATTTGTATAGAGACATCACATTAATTTATTTTAAGTATTTCATATGATTTAATTCTATTATATTTTATATTTAAATATCCCTGTTTTGAAAGATTGAATAGTACCCAAGGGATCATCTTGATATAGTTTTGAAGCTGATGTTGTGTTTAAATATAAATATCATATTATTCATGTTTATAGTCATTTTATTTCATTTTATTGTTATAACTTATTTTCTATCAATATGAAATTTGATTTTTTTATACAAAACCTAGATATATTTTGACACTTATTATTATCAGAGATACACAATTTACTTCTTTATTTTTTCATCTGTTTTGATACATATCTATCATATTATCCATCTGTACAGACTTTTCTTTTCCAGTTATATAGTTATTATTGTAACAACGTATATTGGTATATATGTTTAAACAGTGTGATATTATAAAACAGTAAATGTATCAAAAACATGTTTTAAAAATCATATCTAGGTGTTTTAATGCTTTTGCTCATAAAAAGAGGTTTAATTACAAAAGTTACAAATAAAAATGGCTATCTCCAATAAATTATTTATTGTATATATAATATATACTGATTATTTTTATTTCTCATTGATGTAATATTTAACTATCCCTTCTAATTGAAGATTTAAATTTATTCTTCTTTGTCCATTAAGAATATCTTTTGTATTTATCTTTTCTTCAAAAATACCATCAATAATATCTGCAATGAAATTATTTTAATAGGTAATCATTTTCTACGTTTAGAAGCTGTGTGCATGTTGATTTTCTAATTACATCATAAGATTTATTATTGTCTGCAACTTCCATAGGTTGATCATAATCACAGAACCCAAATTACTTGCAATTTATTTTTGATATTTGAGTTATTGTTGAACTTACATTTAACTGTATATTAAAAGAATGTTTTGAAATTTTATGATATTCTCCAGCTTTTTATACTTCAAAATTATTGTATATATATATAATATATATATATATTATATATATCCGTGCTCAAAATTTTGGTATATGCTAGGAACCGTTTAGTCGACAAGTCAGATATGCACGAAATAGTTTTTTTTTTTTAAATTGGTATACGCGTTCAAAAATCGACATAGTACCCTCCTAGATAATAATCCTTTATAATGGGACTAACCAATACCTAACAATTTTTAAGAACATTGATATATATTTTACCCTCTAAAAACTCCAGAGAAAATGATGAACGTGACCACTATAAATTGATCCCATAGTGATTGCTTTCTATATTAGATTTTTTATTTTATTTTAATTATATTATATATATTTACAGTGGAGATATTGAAAACATTATCTTTTCATCTAATAGTAAATATAAGCCTTATAATTTCATTACCACTTATTCCTCCAAAAATAACTTCTCCAGTCGGGGAACGCATTAAGTATTTACCTAAACCTGTAGGTCCTTGAGCAGACCCCACGTTAGCTCCAAGACGTTGGTCTCTAACTAGAAAAGTAAATGTTTGAGCTTGAGAAGCTTCTGGTCCTGTAGGTCCGTAAAACTCACTAGGGTAAGCGGTATTTTCTATAATCCAATTACTCTTCCTATAATTTTTGTTCTTTACATTTTATATTGATATTTTTCTAGAAACTTGTACGTAGGGGAAAATTAATGTTCCTCTATCTCATTTTGTAAGGGAAATTTTTTTGAACCATAGTGTATATTAGTTACATAAAGTTTTGTTGTATTATTTATTGTGAACCTTCATTTTTGGAATTTATTTATTTTTTATAATACTGCGAGGAAGTATATAAGCATATAGAATATAAAATAAATTTATTTTTATTCGTATTAACTTAAAACCTATTTATCAGTACTTCATTGGCATAAAGTAGTTGTAAGCTAAGGGATGTGTTTTTTCTTAAGGTTTCGTGATAATTTGAATAAGTTTAAGTTGTGTCTGATCATTCTAAATATTTGTATTTACATTCAAACAATAAAATAGTATTTAAGAATATGTATCAAATTTAATCACTATAAAGAAATTTGTTGAATTAATACTATTAACTAACTATAAAGAAATTTGTATATTTTAAGTACACTCTTGATCCTCATTAAAAAAATAATTAATTTTAGTAACCAAAATGTAACAAGTGTTTAACTTTTACAGATTTACCCAGAATAAAACTATTATGTTTGTGAATCCACTCACACATTATTAAATTCTTATACCAATGGATAATTATTTTCAAAAAATATGCTGTGCTTTTACATGACGGTTACGTAACTGAGTTTACAAGCATCGCAATTTCAGAACAATAAAATGCAAACAATATGGAAGGCAGCACACTTAACAAATACTGTATGTTTATGCAAGCGTGGTCCTTTTACATTATTTATAGTGAATTAAACAAATCAAGAACGACTTTAATATACCACATGTAAAACTATATAAAACACACAACTATTAAAGGATGATGATGACGCTTCCAGTAAAACGCTGAGTTTGAAATATACAACGGTTGACGGAAAATAATTACTACAATTTCTGCAGGGGAAATCTTTGAAGAGCTATGATGACGATGTCAATTGCTAAATGAGATCGATGGAAAACAAAATTCTATCCATTGGATTATATAATATGAACAAATCTCACCATTTGATGTTGATTCCTATTAAAAAAATAGTGACGTCATGGGTTAGATAGAAAATGGTTTGATTTTATATATAGACTACTAGCTTAATGATGATACTCTAAAGAGATATACTTCGTTTATTTACAAGAGTTAATTGGCTAAAGTACCCCAAATGGACATCTATATTTGTAGCTTACCCATGATTTGACTTAATTATTTTTATGACGGTTTTGCCCTTCCTCCACATACATGTAACAATGTGGATGTGTCAGTCCTTAATTTTCGTTAAAAGCTCTCTCTCTCTCTCTCTCTCTCTCTCTCTCTCTCTCTCTCTCTCTCTCTCTCTCTCTCTCTCTTTTTTTTAT
>CAKOAT010808486.1:40718-126186 GCA_932364175.1 Eruca vesicaria subsp. sativa | reverse complement strand
AAATTACAAAGTATTGAAATCACAATAATCCAAAAGCTCTAGAGTTGTTTCTCTGGTAAAAAGTAGCGTAGAATAATGTAGAAAATAGGAAAAGAAGATATATGGAGGCTGCTGGCGGCTGGGAGAGAAAAATAGGAGAATTAGGGCAAATCCCGAAATATGTTGTATTTCCCTTAAAAATCGCTGCCGCAGGAACATGCGCTTCAGGCTGCTCCACTCACTCGGGAACAGTTTGCAGACTGTTCCGCGTGAAAATTCTCAGATTGCACTCTTTTTCTCCAACTGGTTCATCTTCCATCCAAAGCAACTCCATACCTGTAATGACTTAGAAAGGACTAAAAAGACTCGATAAAGACTTAAAAACACTTTAGAAAACATTGTTAAAATATGCTAAAAACACCATATATCAACTTACTTTACGTAAAGTTTTTCTTTAAATAGAAGTTCGCTTTTATAGTTGGAGCTAAAGGTTTGATCTTATCGATATATATTAATGAATGCAAGGCTGTATTGGGTTGTAATGCATATGAGATCAACGAAAATATTAAAATCAAACGTGATTGCTGCGGTATTGCGAATCGTTAAACTCAATCTAAAAATATTCTTAGAAATTCACGAAGTAAAGATTGGCTCCCAGTGGTCAAATACACAGCTATATACACTAACACTACGTCCTTTATTAAAATAGAACCAAGGAGTAAACTGATATAAATATTCTGTCATCACTTTAGGGACGATTCGCTTTCTTCGATAGCCTATATTTGACTATATGGTCTATTATTCACTTTTCAAACAAAAACCATGTTATCAAATCCGATAACCAATGAAATTCAATAAATGTTCAAAAGCGACATCATTGTAGTAAAAGAAGTAGAAAACTATGCCCTTTATCAAAAAAAATAAGAAGGAGATGACCACCTAATTATTGTTATTTATGTGGATGATTTATTAATTTAAAGGGAAGACCACCTAATTTCAAAATGGAAATAGCATTTAAGTTTAAGATTCAGACCTGAGAAAACTCACTTATTATCTCGACATTGAATTGAAGTCCATCACGGCGAAGATGGAATCAAGATCAAACAAATAGCTTATGCAGAGGATCTTTATAGAAGCTAGTCTAGAAGATTGTAACCCCACCAAATTTCCTATGGAACTCTGACTGAAAATCTCAAATGTAGTAGAAGAAGAGATAGATCCAAGCTGTTATAGAATAAACGTTGGGTGCTTAAGTCACTGTAACCCGTGAGAGTCACCGTCAACAGCATTAACACCTCAGTTACGATTAATAAAAAATAAAATACGCCTTTTGATTGTTGATTAAAACCTTAATTGTCTCTTCTTCCTCAAGAATTCATTGTGTCGTCTTGTTCTTCTTCTACAAGTAGATTAGGGTTTTACCTAACATGAGGTAATTGTTACTGATTTTCAAGTTTATCAAGTAATAAGTTTGTATTTATTGTAATCTTCTATCACTATTCTGGATTTTCAGTGATACAGACGTAACCTTTCAAGTATGCTTTAATGGGAGATTTGAAACTCATGAAGTTGGTATAGTAACTTACAATGGAGGCGATTCACATATCCTTGTAGGACAGCCACATAAGTTGTTCACTGATTTGACGAAGGAAATTCCTATCTCACTATATGGGCAAAGGTTTTGGCATAAGTTTCATAATGAAGATTTAAGTGAGCTGAAGATAATTGGTAATGTGGTTACTGATAGTTTTCAGAAGATGTGTCAAGGTTCTTATTGGAATAAATACATTGATATTTACATGGAGCATGAGAGCATTGATGATGTGAGAGAGGAACATAACAATGTTGGTGGCGCTAACACATGAAATAACAATGCTCCTAAAAGAAGAGGTGAGACTGAAAGAGATTCTGAAAACGAGTTTGAAGGGGAGATACGAGTTGAATCTGTTATGGCTTGGATTTGTGAAGATAATGAAAATTATCAAGATACTCTTCCTGTCTCTGACTCTGAGGAAGAAGAAACTGGGAATCCTTAT
The DNA here is from genome assembly GCA_932364175.1 of Eruca vesicaria subsp. sativa. Classification (NCBI taxonomy): domain Eukaryota; kingdom Viridiplantae; phylum Streptophyta; class Magnoliopsida; order Brassicales; family Brassicaceae; genus Eruca; species Eruca vesicaria. Next base: position 124,171 of record CAKOAT010808486.1, on the reverse strand, counting down.
GATAGAGGGAGGAAAGGTAGTGGCGAGTTACATATAAGATAGGTATTTAATAGTGTTACAGAGTTTAGGGAAGCAGTGTTGAAGTACTCTTTGAAAGGAGGATGGAATATTCAGTTCACTAGATGGGGAGGAGTGAAATCTGAGGCTAAATGTGGAGTCAAAGTGGATGAAGGTGAAATCCCGTGTTCTTGGAGAATATATTATTCTTATAGGTCTATGGATGGTGAAGACCTTTCAAGATGTGCATAGTTGTTTCAAGGATTGTCGTTGCAAGATATTGTCAGATACAATCATTGCTAAGATGTTCCTAAACGAAGTAAAAAATGATCCATTGATGAAACCGAAGGTTATTCAAGAACAACTTCAGCTGTGTAATGAATTGAGTACCTCGATTGATCAATGTCAAAAGGCTAGGTATAAAGTGTTGGAGCTCATTCAAGATGAATATGATGAACAGTATCGTAGGATAAAAGATTACGAAGCTGAGATTCTAGCGTAAGTTATCTAACTTTATTTTCAAATTCCACATGTATTTTATACAAAATAATTATTTCTATATTGGTGTAGGACCAATGAAGGTGCAACAACCGAGCTCAGGACCGTAATCAGAGCAGGTGATCATGAGGTATTTGATCGATTCGATGTGTGTTTCCGTGTACTAAGAGACACATGGAAAGCACACTGTCGACCAGTGTTTGGTATTGATGGTTGCTTCGTTAAATCAACAACAAAAAGACAACTACTAGCAGCTGTTGGAAGGGATGCAAACAATCAGATTTACCCTCTTGCTTGGGCTGTTGTTCATGTAGAGAACACTGATAGTTGGGTGTGGTTCATTCAGAAGCTGAAGATGGATTTGAACCTTGGAAATGGTGATGGGTTCACACTTATTTCTGATTGTCAAAAAGTAAATTCTTCTTGCAAAATCTAATTATCGGTTTCAATTTTCCAAGATTTCTCACTTAGAAGTTGGTAATGCAGGGATAACTAATTTCTGTGGATCAAGAATTTCACAAAGTGGAGCATAGAATGTGTGCTAGACACATTTACATAAACTTGAAGAAGAATTTCCCCAAGAGTCCTCAAATGAAGAAGATGATTTGGAGGATAGTGGAGAATTTCAACGAGCCTGATTATAAAGAAAACTTGAAAGCTTTGAAGGAGTACGACAGTGAAGTATATGCGGCATTGATGGTTAAGAGGCCTGAAACGTGTAGTCGCGCATTCTTCAGTACGTCATGTACTTGTGAAGATGCATTGAACAACCACTCCGAGTCTTACAACAGTACTCTAGAGAAAGCAAGATCAACGCCATTAGTTGAGATGTTAGAAACCATGAAAAGGCAAGCAATGGTCCGGATCGATCTTAGGAAAGTTAAGTCTACCAACCATAAGGGAAAGTTGAGTGAAAAGGTTGGTAAGGTCATTTCTTTAGAGACAAATTATAGGAAGGATTGTCGAATTTACCCTGGATCTACTGGTGAATTTGAAGTGACTGAGGCTAATATCACTTACTCCATTAATTCGAAAACAAAGACGTGTAGCTAGGGGTGGGGACTTTACCCGTTACTTGAACTCGTACCCAGACCCGACCCAAAATATCCAAACCGAAATCCGAACCGAAGTAGAAAAATACCCGAACGGGTATTGAGTTAGGAGAGTTTGGATATCCGAACCCGAACAGGTACTACCCAAACCCGAACGGGTACTACCCAAACCCGAACGGGTATCCGAAGATAACCGAATATATGTATATATACCTATTTATTCCTAGTTTATTTGTCTCATTTTATTAAAAATATTTATAATAATGTTATATATAGTTTAAGATCAGATAATATACATATAATTGTATAAAACATTGATTTGTTACTCATTTAAAATGCATATTACGCTTCTTATTTCACATTTTAACAAAATTTGCATCTAAAATTCGAAAATAACAACCAAAATAATGATTTTTATTTTCAATAATTTATTTTCAATAATTTATTTTCAAACTTATTAATCGTCAAACTTATTAAACATTTAAAAACAGTTAAGTTAATAGTTAAATTTTAAATACATGAAACTTAAGTAATGAAAAATTTGAAAATTTTCTTTCAAAATCTAAATATCCGAACCTGACCAGAAATAACCGAACCCGAACTAAAAATATCCGAACCCGACCCGATATGTAAAAATACTCGTACGGATCCTTAACCCCAATACCAAAATACCCGACCCGAACCCGAAGGGGTATCCGAACACCCACCCCTGCGTGTAGCTGCAGGAGGTGGGATTTAACTGGTATTTTCTTGTCGACATGCATTCGTGTTGTACACGGTAGGACGAATTACAAGACAGAAAACTTGGTCTATGATTGGTATTTGACAGAAACTTGGCGGAAGCAATGTTCAGACTCGTTGAAACCTGTTAGAGGAATTAAGTTTTGGAAGGCAACATGTGAATCATCTCTAGAAGCCCCACCAAGGGAGAATCAAAGGGTAGGAAGAAAAAGCCTCAAAAAAGAATCAAAGGCGTCAATGAATCTTTAACTAAAGGAAAATCAGTTACAAGGCATTCACGAATAATGCATTGCTCACACTGCAGTATGGCTGGTCATTACGCAACTTCTTGTGCTAATCAAGGTGTTCCCCTAAAACCACGACCCATCAAGAAGAAGAAAGTTCAGAACTAACAAGAAGGATCTTAAGGAGTGGAATCAATGAGTATTGATGGTGAATAATCTCAAGGAGTGAAATTATGAAGTTAAGGTTATTGAAGATGTATATTCTGTGTTAGTTCGTGAAGTAATACATGAGGTAGTACATGCGTGTATTGATATCTTGTGTATTTACATGTTTTAAAGCCTCATTTTAGCTTTCATCTTTAGACTCTAGATGCATTTATAGTACATTTAGGTTGCATTGCATCACTTTTGCATAATTCAGGTGTTGGAGATTCTCTTTGGTGTTTCTGAAGACATGGAGTTGATTTGGAGCCAAGATGGAGGATTTACACTCACTTCATGTCACAAGCTTCAAGTACTATAGCGACATTGTCATAGCGACTTACCCAAGTCGCTATGAGACCCATCGAAGCCTGGTAGCGACCCTCGTAGCGACATGGTGTTGTCGCTACGGCTTTCCAAGACCGAAGTTTATTTTCCCAAGTGCCATAGCGACATCACCGTAGCGACATAGGCAAGTCGCTACAAGCTCTGAAGTCTGAAGCTCAATTTCGGCAAAGTGTCATAGCGACCACATTGTAGCGACTTCATGTGGTCACTATGGACCCCCTCGAACGTGATTAGCGACTACCGTAGCGACTTGAACTGGTCGCTACGGATCCTTGAGACGAAACCAAACCGTAGCGACATGGGCATAGCGGGATGAATATGTCGCTATTAAAGTTTATTTAGCCTTTTTATTTAGTTTGCCCTACTTGTTTTGGGATTAATATAAATACCCTTAAACATCATTTTGGGATTTCATATCTTGTAATTTTCTCTCTAAACCTAAGAACTTATTGGTGAAAGATCAAAACTTTAGCTTCTTTTCATCTTATTCTCTTAAGTTTATTGAGTATTCTTGATCTCTAATCATGTTTAACCAACAATCAATCATTGTTGTTAGGTTAATCATGTGTATTAGTGAGTAGATCCATTTTAGATTCATGGGATAGGTTGGTAAGGGTGATTAAGTGTAGATCTAAAGTGTTAAGTGTTAGATCCTTGTGTTTTCTTGTTAGATGAGTGATTTTAATGCTTGATTAATGTTGGCCTCTTTAGTCATGATCATTAGACATTTTCTGCCCACAAAGTGTTTGTTTAAATGTCTGAACCAACTCATCTAGCTTTATTACTACCTAGCCAATGACCATTTGTATCTAGGGGTTTTAGATAGTTATTAAAACTACTCTTAATGATTGATTTCATTAATTAAGCCAATGACCATTTGTGTTTGATTAATGAAAGCAAATGAGCATTTGTCTAGACCTAGAACTTGCTTAGCTTAGTTGTTTAGACTTAAGGAAACACTTTGATTGAAAGCTTGCTATTTTTAGATTGAATCTTGATCACCTAAACCATATACCTATTCCCATGAGTCTAACCTTCACTAATTGAGAAAAAGTTTGTTACTTGTTAGTTTCTTTAAATTGTTCTTGAATCACTTGATACTCTCAATATTGATAGCACTTAGATTAAGCTTTGTCTTGTAATCCCATTGGTTTATAATTGCTTAGAATTGGTTCGATATCTTTTGTACTATAACANTGAGTCTAACCTTCACTAATTGAGAAAAAGTTTGTTACTTGTTAGTTTCTTTAAATTGTTCTTGAATCACTTGATACTCTCAATATTGATAGCACTTAGATTAAGCTTTGTCTTGTAATCCCATTGGTTTATAATTGCTTAGAATTGGTTCGATATCTTTTGTACTATAACATTTGAATAGGAATCTAAAAACTCCTATCATCATGTATCATGAAGTTGGGCTAAGTTGGAGTTCGTGTTTTGTGATATCCGTGGGCTTGTTAAGCTTGGAGAAGAGGTAATATAGTTATTGGAATATTTACATTAAGTGTAAATGATATTACTTGAAGAGGAAAAGGCAAGAGAGTTATTCCTTAAGAGAAAAAGGAAAGTTACTTAAGTTGCTTTTGGAAGAACTTGAGGAGCAAGTTCTAGGTATCTATACAAGGAGGACGTGCCTCCATGGAGAAAGGTGTCTGTGCTAATAAAAAGAAAAGTCGAGAGATCATTTTGGTGTTGCTTGTGTGATCAAGCCTTTGGTGTCATTGATGTGCGTTAGTTGCTGACGTAGTTGTTGACATAATTCCGGAGTTCTGGAAGATTGAAGCCTAGACTCAGGGGGAGTTTAGCTCGGGGTTAGGAGGATCCTGATAAACAAAAGTCTAGACTCTAGGGTAAGTTTTAGCTTAGGATTGGTCTATTCCTAAAGGATTCTTGTAATAGAAAAGATTGGTGTAAGACTTTCTTGTTCTAGTGAATTCGAAAAGAGAAAACTTGTCTTTTACTTTCTGCACTTTATTTGCTCTGCTCTCACTACATCAATAATTGGTATCAGAGCGGGTCACCTAACTTACTGGTGAGATCTTGAAGAGTGAGGACAGAAACTGGTTCACGAAGAAGGACAGAGTTTGTGATGGCGGCATATCAAGAGGGAACGTCTATGATAAAACCCCCACGTCTTGATTCATCCAATTATGGATATTGGAAGGTGCGGATGCAAGCTTTTATCAGTGGTATTGATGAAGACTGTTGGAGTTCTATTGAGGATGGTAGGAGTCATCCAGTGATGCTTAATGATGAGAAGGTTTAAGTTTTGAAGCCAAGAGATCAGTGGACTGCTGAAGAGAAGAAGGCTTCAAGTTGCAACTCTAAGGCTAAGACTGCGATTTACAGTGCTATTGATGCAAGCTATTTTAAGTTGATTTCTCAATGTGCTTTAGCTCAGAAGGCATGGAAGACATTGGAGAATATGTTTGAAGGTACTACAAGTGTCAAGCGTACCAAGCTGGATATGTTAGCATCAAAGTTTGAGAATCTGAGGATGGATGAAGAGTAAACCGTGGCTCAGTTTAGTGCTAAGTTGTGGGACATTTCTAATGAATGTTTTGCACTTGGAAAGCAGTACAAGGACAAGAAGCTGGTGAAGAAGCTGAAGAGATCATTGCCATCCAAGTTTGAGTCAAAGATCTCTGCTGTAGAAGAAGCTCACAATCTGGATGAGATGGCGCTTGATGAGTTTGTTGGGATTCTTCAAGCTTTTGAGCTGAGCAAATCATATCAAGATAAGAGTCGTGATAAGGATAGGAAGAAAGAAGATCCTATTGGAATTGCTCTCAAAAGTTCAACTTCTGAAGATCCTATGGGAATGCTGGTAAGAGATTTTGCTGGATATCTGAAGCAAAGAGAAGATAGGATAAAGAGTGGAAGAAGAAGTGATTCAGGTAGATCATCATCAAAGGTAAAATGCTATGAATGTAATGGATTTGGACATATTCGGAAGGAATGCGCAAATTTGCAAAGGCAAAACAAGAAGAAGGATGAATCTGATACTGATTCAGATGATGGTGAGGAGTTGAAGAACTTAGTGGCGTTCACAACTTTTGATTCGTGTTCTAAGACAAGATCTGCGACGGGATCTGCATCAGCGTCTGCGTCAGGGTCTTCATCTGGAAGTGATTCTGGTGCTGAAAGTGATGATGATGATGATGGAGACTTTGATCTTACTGGAAATTATGAAAAGCTGTATGAGCATTGGCTCAAGATGGTTGAGGCGAATTCAGAGTTGACTAAAGAGAAAGTCAAGCTAGAAACTCAAGTGGCTGAAGCACTTAAGTATGCCTCAGAGAAAGAAGAAGAAGCACGACAGGCTGGTGTTCAACTTTCAGAGACTCAAAAGGGTTTGAAGATGCTGAATAATGGAACGGATCAGTTGGATCATCTTCTCAGCATTGGGCAAAGTGATCGATGAGGTCTTGGATTCAAAGGTGAATCTTCTAAAGCTGAAGGTGTTTTTGTATCAGCAAGAAAAACTGAGGGTGTAGCTACGTCTGCTACAAAGCCAGAGGTTAAGGTGTGTGATGGGAATGCAACAAATGGGAAGACTGCAGTGAAGGCTGCAACTTATGTGAAGAAGGCGACTGCTACGAGTACTGCTACGCGTACTGCTACAGCGACTGCTTCGGATAATGTTTCTGATCCTAAGAGGGCATCTGAACGAAAGTTTCGACCTATTTGTCATCACTGTGGTGTTGTTGGGCACATTAGGCCAAGGTGTTTCAAGTTGTTGAGGGAGAAGAATCAGATGGAACAAGGTTATGGTATGAGGTGTCATGGTCCTATATGTTATTCTTGTGGAGTTCAAGGGCATATTAGACGTGATTGTTTCAGGTCTGTTCAAGGAGCTAATCATGGAGGTGTTATGCTCAGGAATACGTGGTCAAGGAGATTTGATCATTATGGAGATGGTGGTATGAGATGTCATCCTCACTTTGGAGGATATTCATCTCTTATTAGTTTTTGACCATGATGTGACTCATAGGGGGAGATTGAAGACGTGGTTTTCTATCTAGAGGTGATGAATGCACATGCATAGTCAAAAAGGGGGAGATTGAAGATGTATATTCTGTGTTAGTTCGTGAAGTACTACAGGAGGTAGTACATGCGTGTATCATGAAGTTGGGCTAAGTTGGAGTTCGTGTTTTGTGATATCCGTGGGCTTGTTAAGCTTAAAGAAGAGGTAATATAGTTATTGGAATATTTACATTAAGTGTAAATGATATTACCTGAAGAGGAAAAGGCAAGAGAGTTATTCCTTAAAAGAAAAAGGAAAGTTGCTTAAGTTGATTTTGGAAGAACTTGAGGACCAAGTTCTAGGTATCTATACAAGGAGGACGTGCCTCCATGGAGAAAGGTGTCTGTGCTAATACAAAGAAAAGTCGAGAGATCATTTTGATGTTGCTTGTGTGATCAAGTCTTTGGTGTCATTGCTGTGCGTTAGTTGCTGACGTAGTTGTTGACATACTTCCGCAGTTCTGGAAGATTGAAACCTAGACTCAGGGGGAGTTTAGCTCGGGGTTTGGAGGATCTTGATAAACAAAAGTCTAGACTCTAGGGTGAGTTTTAGCTTAGGATTGGTCTAATCCTAAAGGATTCTTGTAATAGAAAAGATTGGTGTAAGATTTTCTTGTTCTAGTGAATTCGAAAAGAGAAAACTTGTCTTTTACTTTCTGCACTTTATTTGCTCTGCTCTCACTACATCAACAGTTATGTTAGTTTGTGGTTTTGGCTATGTTGTTTTCTTTCGAAATTGACTATGCTGGTGTTCTTTTTTTTGCTATTCGGCTACGTTGGTGTTCTTTTTTTGCTATTTGATTATGTTGGTGTTTCTATTTTGGTACTTTACCTTTCATTCTACTCTTTTCAGTGTTATTCCTATCTTGAACACTCTCTGTTTTTTTTTGTTCTTACTCACCCTGTTATTGCCTTCTCACACTCACGCTTATTTCTCACTTGTGTGTAACCAAAGATAAGCACACAAATACACCTTCTCTCACGTTTGTTCTTCTTCCTCCGTTTGTTTCGCTTCAAGCTTCTTCTTCTTCTAACAGATTCTTTTTTTCTTCTTTGTACCTTCTTCTATGCTACTCTTCTTTGTTCTTCTTCTTTTGTAGATTTTAATCAAGGGTTCTATTCCAACAGTTTTGCTGTCTTGTTTTGCTTGTTACCTAAGTGACTCAAATCTTTTCCCCTTTTTTTCTGAACACTATCGTTTAATTCACATCTCATATGTTTCCTCTTTTCATCACTTCAAGCTGGTCATTTTGCTCATCATTACTTGATATTGTTAGATCTTTTCTGTATAATTGTGTATTAAAACAAATGCGTATGTCTGATCAGGGCCGGCCCTGGGCTAAAGCCCGTAAAGCTTAGGCTTTAGGCGCCAAACAATGTATAAATATCAGGGGCGCCATGATCTTTAAGTTTGCTAATCTAGTCCAGTGGCTTGTATTCTTCTGTTTTTACTAAAACGTACAGGTTCGAACCCTGTGCTCACAAACAAATCTAATTTATTCTGATTCTTTTAGTGATAATTATAGTTTACTTATTTATATTGTATTAAATGATTGTCATACAAAATAGAATAAATCAACTAAGGTAAAGTTTCTTTTCCAAAACAATGTCATTTACGAGAGACTAGTCATCTTTTTTTCCCTTCTTTTCTCTTTTTTTCTTTTATGCATTATTCTTTTCCTGAGTAATTTAATAACTTTGTAGAAAATATTTTTCGTTTTGAACTTAACTTTGTAGAAAATCTTGGTGGCAACAAAATAAGCAATCTACATATTGGTGTAATCTGAAACCAGTAGTATTTCCAGTAACATTTTAATTACGTATGAACGATTTAGAATCATTATTTTATCAACATGATAGATTAATATATTATCAATATTTTAGGGTTCTTGATGAAATTTTTGTTTGGTTTAAAATGCTAATGTTTTTAAAAATCATTGTTGCTATGGGGCATTATATTTTAATGTGCTTTAGGCACCACGAAACTCCGGACCGGCACTGTGTCTGATCCCAAATATGGGTTAGTTTTCTTCCATATTTTTCTAGAAATTTGATGTCCCCAATATGATATTCTTGTGACTTAGATGGTTTTTTATTTATTGATCAAGTAAAGTTCTATTAACAGTTCATAACATATGTAAAGTTTTGAAACTTCCCGTGTTGTGAAAGAGAACAAGCAAGATGAACGCAACACAAAAAATGCTTAAAAAGCAAGACACACGACACCGTTTCAATTAACCGTTCATGAGGTGTTAACGCCGTTGACGATGACTCTCACAGGTTACGGTGACTCTAATAGAGTTAAGGTCAAAGTAGGGATACGCACTAACTTTCACATATTGGGAATGATATTCAACTTTTTTTGGGTGGAGGTTTATTAAAGCGAGTCTTGTATGTACATGTAGGGATGGGCGTTCGGTACCCGTTCAGGTTCGGATCAGATATTTCGAATTTTCTGGTATTTCGATATTGGGGTTTAGGATCCGTTCGGATATTTTAACATATCGGGTTGGGTTCAGATATTTTTAGTTCGGATTCGGTTATTTTGGGCCAGGTTCGGATTTTAGATTTTGAAAACTTTCAAATTCTTCATTACTTAAGTTTCATGTATTTAAAATTTAACTATTAACTTAACTTCTTTTTAAATGTTTAATAAGTTAGACGATTAATAAGTTTGAAAATAAATTATTGAAAATAAAAATCATTATTTTGGTTGTTATTTTTGAATATTGGATGCAAATTTTGTTAAAATATGAAATAAGAAGCGTAATATGCATTTTAAATGAGTAACAAATCACTTTTTTACAATTATATGTATATTATCTGATCTTAAATTATATATAACATTAATATAAATATTTTTAATAAAATGAGACAAATATACTAGGAATAAATAGGTATATATATACATATGTTTGGTTATCTTCGGATATCCGTTCAGATTCGGGTATTACGCGTTCGGGTTTGAATATCCAAAATCTCCTAACTTAATACCCGCTCGGGTTTGGGTATTACTCGTTCGGGTTTGGATATCCAAACTATCTTAACTCAATACCCGTTCGGATATTTTCTACTTTGGTTCGGATTTCGGTTTGGATATTTTGGATCGGATTTTGGTACGAGTTCGGGTATCGGGTAAAGTACCCACCCCTGTATACATGTATGGATTATCCATAATTTCACTTTGTGGGCATGAATTCGCCGTTATCTCTTGATGTTGACTATCCATGTTTATTTACTTTAAAGTATAAAACATAACTTATTATTCTAAACTGTTTCAAATGTAACATATTTTAATATGAAAGTACAAAAACATACTCTCAGGTAAATATTTAATACTTATCATGCATATAATTAAAATTTAAGTTTTTGGCAATCGTCATAAAATCAATTACGCTGACAGGATAATTAATTAATATATCTTCATGTCTTCGATAAATAGTTTATTTTCTAAGATACCATGAAAATATGTTTTAAATTTATAAAATAACATAAAATGTGAATTAACAACCAAACCATATATTTAAAATATGTATCAAAATAACTAAATAATGTCGCAAAAACCGGAGCGTAACGCCGACATACCACTAGTTAATAAAGAAAGTTGTTTTTGTTCAAACGTTAAGTGTGTTTTAAAAACTATATCTCCTATGCACTGTTGCATCGGTTCCGGCCGGCCGCTCCAGCTCTTCCGCCATCTGCACAACATTCCCTCCCCCCACACAGCATATCCGGGTAGATTATAGTCCGTCATTCATTCTCCAATCAGTACGGTAGATCCTCAAATGCTGGTACACCCCTCCCAATGTTTACCATTGTGTATGCATCACCTTGATACAACTCATGAGCTTGCACATGTCTGATACTGGTTGGGCTTGGGCTACTACTTTGTTTTTGAAAGTACATCACCAAAACCAATTCAGCCACCACAATAAATTAGACTTTCATTTGTCTCCTAATATGTGTGTGTAGCCTTAATTTCATAGTTTTGTGCTCTATGATTTCAGGGTCTCCTACATTTTGAATTATCAACTGGTTTCTACTAGAATGTTATTTCCAAATTTAGACAGCTAAGACCTTTGGCTACGGTTCTCGAGTCTCCCAACTCTTGCCAGCCAACAATCGAGCATAGTCAGAGACAGATTTCAACCGCTTTCAAACCCCATTGATCGGGTATTTCAACATCGGTATTGAATTTGATTTCTTCTGAGTTCTTCTGAGCACAAGATTTTTAAAGTGAATTTTTTCTACGGGTCTCTTCTCCCTTTTGTCATATCTATTTTTATCATGTTGTAGTGTTCCTTTTTATTGTCTTGCCATTGAGTATATATATGCTTATAATCATTTTAGTCCATTGAACATTTAATTTTGATATAAGAAGTTGGTATAGAAAAATAACATGTGTTGTTGCTGTTTTGGTCTGTCAGTGATGGAAAATCATTGAATCCCCACTACATTTCTTTGATTAGTAGAATTATTGTGAAATCATTTTCCAAGATAATACTAATTTTCTTTTCTGAAACATTTATGTGCTTCTTCTTTTTCCTTTTTAATTTCAGAGTTGGATTACAAAAAAAATTTCAGATCTTTTTTTTTTGTGTGAAAAATGTAAACATATTCAAGATTTCCTCGAATTCTTTGTAGCAGGTCATCTTCAGTTACTTTTTTGATAACATGGCATTTGAGGATAACCTATTATCTCCTTCACCGAGGTTGTTGAGTTGATGGTTCGGTTTTAAACCGAATCGAACAAAACACTAAAGTATTTATTTAATTAGGTTAACTAAATATATTAAAATTCAAGCTAATTAACTAAGAATAGCCGGGAACATTGAGGCGCTCTCCCAGGCTCAAACATCGAGGTGGCCTGGCAAGGGTCCTTTTCCGGCTTCGGCGAAGGTGTTTCTCGCAGGCTCTGGGACTCCAAGGCAAAGCTATTCCTCCTTTTCTTAGATCTGTTGTGTTCATACCTTTTGCCCTGGGTTTTACCATTTTTTACTCATGTCGAAGCCTGACAATAAAAAGCCCCGACGTTTCTCGCGACAAAGACGAACAAGACGTTCCTTCGAATCCGATAGTCTTCTCAGCCGCCTCTTCTAATACTTTAAACTTTAAAAATTTCCGATTAGCACTTTTAACTTTCTAAATAACATTTGTGTCACAAAAGACTTTTAATCTGACTTACGTATTCATCAAGTAAAAAACTGATCAGTTGTACATGTAAAAATGATGATGTGTTATTTTTTCAAAAAAAATTATTTAATTAATCAAATAAATAAAAATAAATAAAATAAAAATAAATAAAATAAAAGTTAATTAAAATTTGTAAAAATAACTAAGATTAAATGAAAATACATAAAATAATAAAAAGAAATTAAATAAAAAATTCGGAAAGTTAGAAAATTCAAAAATTTAAATAGTTTTTTTTTTTTAAATTACAAGATTTTTTTTTCTAAAAGAAAACTGACATCATTGTTTACAATAAAATCTTCAATCATATCACTGACGACAATGATGGTTTCTCACATAACCATTAACAATGACAGTTTTGACATATCTCCAATGATAGTTTCTAATTTAATCGTTGAAAATAACATTAGATATGTCAATAACTATGTAAACCATCATTTAAAAACGATAGATATGTCAATAACAAAGTTTTGACAAATAAAAATGTTTTAACAACCATCAAAGTGACATTTCACCGTTTAAAAATTAGTGTACACATGCATTATGCATCTCATTGTTGACAATGACAGCTGTCAAAATAATGTTGTTATTGACATATCTACCATCATTTTCAACGGAGATTTTGGAAATTATCGATGGAGATATGTCAAAAACCGTCATTATAATGATTATGTGAGAAACATCGTCGTCAGTTGTGATATGTTTAAAACTGTTACTGTCAATGATGATATGTCGGCTTTAAAAGAAATTCTTGCAACTTTTGAATATATATTTGTTTTTTAATTTTGTGAATTTTTGTTTAACTTTTCTTTAATTCTATGAATTTTATTTAATTTTTCTGTATTTAACTTTAATTTTTTGTTTTTATTTAGTTTGTAAACTTTTATTTAGTATTTATTTATCTGACTTACTTGTTCATCAAATAAAAACTGACCAGTTGTACAGGTAAAAAAGATTATGTGTCGGTTTATTCAAAACAAATGTCATTTTGAAAGTTAAAAGTGTTTGTCAAAAAAGAAATTAATGTTAAAAGTGTCATTAAATGTCACTTTCATGGTTTTTATGTTATTTTCCCCATTCAGATGTGGTTGTGGTTTTGATCTGTTTGGTTAGAATTTTTAAGATTCTGATGGGTTGACCAAGATCTTTATCATGCGCACAACTGCATATGTTTTGTGAAGAATTTACCGGTGGTTGGATCCGATCATGTTTTCACTCTTACTTCCACCATTCTTCTTTCTACAAAGTAAGAAGAGATCTCAGTTTCCTTGCCGAGCAATTGTTTCAGCTTGTTCACCATCTTGTCATCTTGTGGAGCGACCTGAATGGGGCCAGAAGATGCAACCAAGAATACTTCGGTTTTCTCATAGGTGAAGGGTGGCTCTTAACGTCATCTAATAGTGACAAACTTCAAACTATCCGACTTTTTTGGGAAAAGCTTATCAATGCATTTGATATTTGTCTCAATTTTTTTTTAACTTCTTATGAATATTTTTCTGTCCTAACGTATCTTACTACTTATGATCAAAGATGATGGACGATTCCCTCTTATTGTATCCAAAAGTTTAGTTCAAATGAAATTATGTGGTGTTAATTGTGCATCTAACATAAACAACTAAACATGATTTTATGAGTTTTACTGCTTAATGAGTAGAAAAACATAACTAATAATAAAATAAATTAAAGAACATGATTCTCATACACTATAATTAAAACAAAAAAAAAAACTACTTAGGCTTTAAAAATTATTAGATTATATCTTCTATAGTTTTATTATGATGTTTGTTTTTCTAGTTAAGAATGAATAAATTGGTTATTTAGTGATCAATGATGATTTTTTTGTATATTTTATAAATTAAATTTTCTTAACCGAACTAGAACCAAATTAAAAATCAGTTCAATTCAACTGAACCAAAATTAAACAAAAAAAACTCAACCCAAACCAAACAAATCAAATTAATTCCGGTTTACTTCAGCTAAAATATTCAGAGAGCCAAACAAACCAAAGATAACCCAAATTTAAACAAAAATTCCCACCTCTAATCAATATTTATGATTTATCTAAGATATTATAAAAAAAATATATGGGTTATTAAAAGTTGGATGGCTCTGATATCATATTATTAATAAGACTAACTTACACCAAAAAAATTAGCTTTTAAGGGAAGGATCGTGTAACGACCTACTCTCGGAGTGTTTTTATTTTTGAAAGAAATTGATCATATGAAGTTTTATTCTGTAAGGAGCTCAATATTTACGTGGGGAAACACTTGTAGTCCTGAAGGTTGGGATACATATGCTGGAATTTGATTAAGTGTCGGATGTTCGGTGAGCACAGAAAAGTTTTTGTATCTAGAGAGTGACGGTAAACCGATCATGTAACAATCGATCATATGTAAGGAAGCAACAGAACCACAAAAATTTAAGGAAAGTTTGGGTATTGGACGATGCATGTTCTAAGTAAGACAAGGCCAACTAGCTATTGCTGTGGGATTACAAGAAGAAAGTTGGGTCTGCACTAATCAGATTCAGAAACTATCGTATAGAAGGGATCATGCATTGATGGTAATATTTGACCAAGCCAGGAAACTTACAGTAAGTGACCGTCTTGGTGAGGAAGTCCAATAATCTTATAAAAAGGTACTTTGGGTTCTCATTTCTTTCACAACCAAAAGAAAGGAGTCTTAGAGAGACGTCAGAGCAATAATGAAGTTCTAGAGATAAAGGCTAACAAGAGAGGATCGAAAATGGCAAGTACTAAGAAAATGACAAAGTAAGGAAATGATATGAAAATGGATTGTTAGGTTGTTAAAATGAATTATGAAAATATGATTATAATGCTTATCGGTTTGCATGTGGGCGGTATTGAGCGTCCTCACTAAATATTTTTGTATGGATATATCTCATTTTTGTGATGCAGTTGTATTATTTGTTTTTGAATGAATGTTAAATTAATTAAAAGAACAGTTGGTACATCAGTTAGAGCAGAATTTGAATGTGAAACCTATACATAAATTTTATCTACTCCCAACCCAAAAAAGATACAATGTTTCCAAAGTGCTAAGGATCAGATTGCCGGAGCAGAAACAACTGATTCCTAATGCTCTTGTCTATGCTTTTTCCTAGAGTGATATAAGGAGCTGAGAACTCCCGTGCTGGCGCCGATTCCTTTCCTTACAGATGGTGTGTACAGCGGTTTGGAACGCGTAACGAGTAGTATTTCTTTGTATTGTTTATCGGGTTACATGTAGACAGTATTGGACGATCTTGAACGTTTTCGTTGAGTATTTTTATATGCTCATGCTTCTGTAGGGAACAAGTGTCTTCAACTTAGGTCATATTTGAAAATTTTGACAAAAACATTCTTATTGTAATGCTACGGATTTTCAGTATTTAGTTTTGAATTTCATTAACAAAGTTGTAGTGTTAGTTACTTTGTATTTATCCAATAAAAATTGGTTTGATTTTTACTTCAAATTTTGTTATAAATAATTTCTGGGTTAGGGTGTTTCAGAGCACCCCGATATACTATCCAAAATCTTTCAAAGTTCTGATGTGAGTCTTTCTTATAGATTACACAAGCAACTAAGTTTAGCATACAGAAGTAATAGAACACAATTTTTTTTCTTATCAAACGTTTTAAAAGCATAAATAACGTTCTTCATAATACAAAACATAAAGGGAAAAATCGCATAAAAAACCTTCAAAGTGACACTAACTATCACTTTAAACCTTGAAGTTTTTGCACTAGCACTTTAATCCTTCAAAGTGAAATTTTCAGAAAAAACCTTGAACTTGAAAATGTGACCTGTTGAACAGGTAAAACAAGTCATTTATCAAGTTTTTTTCGAAAAATAAAAATTTAATAAATAAAAATTTAATAAATAATAAAAAATGAATGGAAATCAATTAAATTTTCATAAAATTAAAGAAAATTTCCTAACATAAATAAAAATTTATATAATAAGAATTTCAAATACCAAAGTTAAATAACATTCTGAAAATTAAACAAAAAATTAAAGAAAATTCACAAAATTAAACTTTTTTTGAAAATTCATTTGTTTTTAATTTATCTATTTGATTATTTATTAAATTAATATTTATTAAATATTTATTGCTAGGAAAAAACCTGATAAATTACCTAGTTTATTTATTAGTTTTTGTCAGAGAAATAAATATTTAATAAAATCTAAATTTAATAAAAATCAATTGAATTTTCAAAAAAAAAGCGAAAGAAAATTTGAGAACATAAAGAAGATTTAAAAAATAAATAAATTGAAATAGAAAAAATAAATAAAATTCAGAGAATTTAAAAAAAATTAAAGAAGATTCACAAAATTGAAAATTCAAAAGTTCAAAATAGTTTTTTGAAAATTACAAGATTATGTTTTTAACTATTTGAAACCATCAACTTCAACAGTGATATGTTTAAATTTTTTTTTGTAAACGATGATATGTCAATTTTATTGGAAAATTTCACAAAAATTAAAAGATTTGTTTTTCAAAAATCTCAAATATTATAGTTGAGAATAAAACTTTCAATATATCACTATTGACGATGATGGTTTTAAACATTTTTCAATTTTTAAATGTTTCTTTATGTTTTGAAATTTTATTTAATTTTTTAAAAATGTAATTTAGTTTTTGATTTTGATTTATTTTTTTGTTGATTTTGTGAATTTTGTTTATTTTTTTTTAGAATTTTTTTTTAATTTCTGGTATTTGAAATTATTTTTTTTATAAATTTTTATGTATGTTCTGAAATTTTCTTTATTTTTTTGAAAATTTAATTGATTTTTATTCATTTTTTGTTTTTTATTAAATTTTTATTTATTAAATACTTATTTTTTCGAAAACATTTGATAAATGACTTCTTTTACCTTTTCAGCAGGTCAGATTTTCAAGTTCAAGGTTTTTTGTGACACAAATGTCACTTTGAAGGTTTAAAGTGTCAGTGAAAAAATTTCAAGGTTTAAAGTGCTAGTAAGTGTCACTTTGAAGGTTTTTTATGCGATTTTCCTTTACATAAAGAATAAAGTTACTGTAGACACCAAATTTACAAGATAGGCAAATTTGATATGTAAAGCAAAAAATTACAAATAACATGAATCAAAATACAATAATATAATGCCGTAGTTGAAAAAATGGACTAAAGCAGAGTCGAGATTAAGATCTCTTTCCTTAATCCTTTAAACGTCCGTAGTGTGCCAGTTTGATACGTTTAAGAATCCCACGATATAAATGTCTTTATCTTTGATCTCATAGCACTTGAGAATCAAAACCAGTAGAACCTAGAATCTATGTTATACTCTCAAACACAAAGAAAAAAATAAGCAAAGGATTATAGTTTTGTTTTCTTGGATGTGTGTCTAGTAGAATGAGAAGATCATGGCTTTATATAGCCTTCTCAAAAGTAACGTGTGATCACACACACTTAAATGGAGATTGAGAATTTGATTCTCCCATGATGACAATAATGAGGTGAACTGATTTTTTGTATGTTACAAAAATAATTCAAGATCAAATTGTTATCAACCAAAGATTTAGTCAAACCCATATTCACTACTGAGTCAATGACGTGACCAAATCTCTACAACAAAGAAAAATACATAATGCTTTGTTCATTTAGCAAAACAATAAACAAAAGAATTTGTGTCAAATAAGTTTGATCTTATTTGCTTTATTCTAAAGTTAGGATCCAGCCCAAATGTCTCTTTTTCTAATCCAACAAAGTTTGTAACTTTGATATAATTACTCCATTATATGCAAGATGATTTTCACCTCAAATTTCTAATATAAATATTTTACAAATAATCTCATATCAAATAAACTTTGTTTTTTGACATATGATTATACTATATCATAGTACTCATAATAAGGAATTCAACAATTCCATCCAAAATATTGGCCATAGTAATTTATCCAAAAAACAGTTCCAACAGTAATAAATTAACGTTGTTGTGAAGAGGAAACACCCAAGAAATGTAGTTACGATAATAGTTACTTGAACGGTGGGAAGATCCAAAATTTTCATCACAAATGGAAAAGTACCCGCCATGTTCCCCTTTACGTGACTGGTATAATTTGTTCCTCTCCTTCGAGAAGAGACTAGCTCTTGTAAGAGAGGCAAGGCTCTTGCAAAAATTGTCAAGCCACCAAGCTCTCTGTTCTCTTCCCACGCCTTGTCTTTACGGTTTAGTTTAAACACCAACGACTTCTTATAGCTGTTAATCTTTTACCAACCGCTTTTGTTACAACGAGTTTAAGAGAAATAATAAAATGGATGTTACAGGCTTATTTCAGATGGTTACGAAAATGATGTAACTTCTCTGAAATGCTTTTTATTATTGAGATTCTAGTGTTGATGTTACATCGAATGATTGATCTTTATATAGAGATCGAATCATTAGGCTAAGAGACACACCTCTTCGAATCCAGAGTTACATCTCTTCGATGTTACATCTCTTTGTGTAATAAATAACTAACTTATGTAAATGTATCAAGGAGAGATTAGATTATATAGTTTAACACTCCTCCTTAATCATATCTCGACTTAACTCCAAGCTGCTTCCTTATATCTTTAAATCTTGAACCGCCCAATGCCTTTGTGAGAATGTCTGCGAGCTGATCATCCCCTTTGCAATACTTCAGTTCAATGATTCCCTTTTGCTCAGCTTCCCTCACGAAATGGTACTTGATCTCGATGTGCTTCGTCCTTCTGTGTTGCACCGGATTCTTCCCAATTGCTATTGCTGATTTGTTGTCACATAAGATCGGAATGNGATTCCCTTTTGCTCAGCTTCCCTCACGAAATGGTACTTGATCTCGATGTGCTTCGTCCTTCTGTGTTGCACCGGATTCTTCCCAATTGCTATTGCTGATTTGTTGTCACATAAGATCGGAATGCCTCCTTCAAACTTCTGACCAAAGTCTTCAAATAGTCGTTGTAACCACACTGCTTGATTTGCTGCTGCACACACGTCTATGTACTCTGCTTCAGCTGTTGATTGAGCCACTGTTTGTTGCTTGCTTGACTGCCAACAGAACATGGCTGATCCAAGAGTAAACACTTAACCTGAAGTGCTTTTCTTGTCTTCTTTAGAACCACCCCAATCGCGGTCCGAGTAGCCTACAAGTCTTGGTTCTTTCACGCTTGTGAAGTACACTCCATAGTTTGATGTTCCTTTGACATATCTTAACACCCTTTTGGCTTCTTGGTACTGCTTCATGCGCGGTGATGACATGTATCTTGAGAGATAGGCGCTTGCATACATCACATCAGGTCTTGATGCGCACAAGTACAAAAGCCCTCCAACGATGCTTCTATACTTAGCCGGATCTCCATACTCCTTGTCATCTTCAACTCCTTTTCCTTGTGGTGTAAGTGGGTTGCTTACACTCTTGCTGTCTCGCATCCCAAACTTGTCTACAAGTTTGTTTGCATACTTTTCTTGTGAAAGAAATATGCCTCCATCTTCTTGAATTACTTCCATTCCAAGAAAGTAGTTCAACAATCCAAGATCCACCATCTCAAATTCTTTCTTCATGTTCTCCTTGAATGTGTTGATGCTTTGGATGTTGCTTCCTGTGATTATTATATCATCCACATATAGACTCACGATCAACACATCTCCTCCTTGCTTCATGATGTATAAGGCCGCATCGTTCATACTTCTTGCAAAACCGTATTGAAGGAAGTATGCATTTATCCTTCCATACCATGCCCTTGGGGCTTGCTTTAAACCATATAAAGCTTTGTGTAGCCTTAACACCTTGTGTTCCTTCCCGTGTGTCACATACCCAGGTGGTTGTGTGACATACACTTCTTCCTTGAGGTCGCCATTGAGAAATGCTGACTTCACATCCATCTGATACAATCGCCACTTCATCTGAGCCGCATAGGCANTTCCTTCCCGTGTGTCACATACCCAGGTGGTTGTGTGACATACACTTCTTCCTTGAGGTCGCCATTGAGAAATGCTGACTTCACATCCATCTGATACAATCGCCACTTCATCTGAGCCGCATAGGCAAGTATGACTCGTATTGTATCATGTCTTGAGACAGGAGCAAACGTCTCAAGGTAGTCAACACCATACTGTTGAAAGAATCCTCTTGCAACTAGCCGCGCCTTGTGCTTGATGTGATTGTCGTTAGCATCGGTCTTGATCTTGTAGATCCACTTCACACTTATCACATTCTTCTTCTTTGGATTGTCCACTAGTTCCCACGTCTTGTTCTTCTCAATCATGGCTATCTCCTCATTCATCGCTTATCTCCATTCCTTGGTACCACACGCTTCATCATAAGTGTATGGTTCTTCATTTGCATGAAGACAAGCTTCTATAGCTTGAGCCGCTTCATCAAGCTCTACTCTCGGTGCCCTTTCCATGATATCAACCATGGACCTGAACTTCCTTGGTGACTCAGAAGCTTCTTCATCTCCACTACTAGCATCATGATCATCATTTTGAAAGAGAACAGGACTGGAAATACCTCTGAATTGTTCGTCAGGGCTGGATGTACCTTCGGTCTGTTCCTCAGGACTGGATGTAACTTCGGTTTGTTTCTCAGAACTGGATGTTACTTCGGTTTGTTTCTCAGGCGAGTGAGAGTATTTTATAGACAACTTCAATGTCTTCCTCACTTCTTCTTGCCTTTTCCAATCCCACTTCTTGCTTTCTTCAAACTCGACATCTCTTGATACTTCAATCTTCTCATTCTCCAAGATGAGAACTCTATTATAGCCTTTGGATTGGTTGCTATAGCCAACAAAGACTCCACGCTTTGACTTGACGTCTAGCTTTCTCCTCTTTTGATCTGGGACATGTATGTAACATATGCTACCAAACAGTCTCATGTGTGACACATCTGGCTTGTGTCCACACCACTTCTCTATAGGAGTGACATCTTCCTCTATTGCCTTTGATGGTAGGCGGTTTTGAAGGTATGATGCAGTGTATACCGCTTCTGCCCATAACTTGAGTGGTAAGTCCTGCTCTGCCAACATCGATCTAGCCATCTCCACCAAGGTCCTATTCATGCGCTCCGCTGCACCATTTTGTTGAGGTGAATAAGGCAATGTGACTTGCTTGTTGATTCCTTCCTCTTCACAGAACCGATTGAATTCTCATGAAGTGAACTCACCGCCTCCATCATATCGTAGTGTCTTGATGGTACAATCTGATTGCTTCTCCACCATTGCTTTGAACTTCTTCAACAATGAGAATGTTTCTGACTTTTGCTTCATGAAGTATACCAACACATGTGAGTATAATCATCCAAGAATAGCAAAAAGTATCTACTTCCATCGACGGACTGATGCTGCATCGGCCCACATACATCAGTATGTACGATCTCAAGCTTTTCTCTTGTCTTAGTTTGAGATTCCTTTAGGAAGCTTTTGCGTGATTGCTTTCCAAGTCTACACACTTCACATGCTTCCTTCTTTACTTTAAACTTTAGTAACCCCTTTACCAAGTCTTTGTCTTGCATTTGTTGCAACCTTTTGTCGCCTACATGACCAAGTCTCTTGTGCCATGTCTCCATCTTTCCTTGCTCACTAGCGCTCATGGCTTCTTCTACCTGAGCCAAACTCATCCTGATTCGATAGCTTTTGTGAGTCATTGGGATATCCATTATCCTCCTTCCTTTTGCATCATCTATGATGCATCTCTTCTCTTGGAAACTCACCCGGTATCCGCTTGAAACAATTTGTGGGACACTCAACAAATTTTTCGCCAAACCCGGAACCAAGAACACATTTCTGATGGTCCTTTTGCCACCTTTAGTCATGACGGTAATGTCTCCTTTACCGGCTGTCATGACCGTGCTTCCATTTCCAATCTTTATTGGAACCTTGATACTCTTATCAATCCTTGAGAAGTAATTCTCCTTCTTTGTCATATGGTTAGTTGCTCCACTGTCTACTAACCAGACGTCCTCCATCATTGTTGTTGCTGCTTCGCTCGCACTGAACAACATGTGATCTTCATTCGAGTCTTCTTCGAAACTCACATGTGCTTTCTCTTTCTTCTTTGAGTAGCACTGATTTGCAAAATGGCCCTTTTTGCCACAATTGTAACATTCCTTGTTACTTCTGTGATCCTTCTTTGGATCATCCTTCTTCGGTTTCTTCAGACACTCGCTCTCGGTATGGTTGTTCTTCTTGCAGTAACTACACCACTTCTTGCCTCCTTGGCGCTTCGAGTTGTCTGATGTAGCATCAGAATTTCCGTGTTTAACACGAGCATCGAATGCTCCTTCACTGGTGCGTTCTTCTCTGGCAGCCAGCCTTGCCTCATGAGCCTTCAAAATCCGGATCAAATCTGCCATCTTTGTTGTTGTCAAATCGCTTGTTTGCTCCAACACACTGACAATGCTGTCGAACTTGGCTGGGAGAGAGATGAGTATCTTTTGTATGAGTTGGATGTCTGTCTTCTGTTCTCCATGATAAGTTAGTTTTGTTGCCAAGGTAACTAACTTATCTGTGAAAACCTTGATGTCTTCACTCTCATACATCTTCAAGTTTTCAAACTCCCTTCGCAACGTTTGAAGTTGAATCAAACGGACTTGAGGAGAACCTTCATACTCTGCTTTCAATGCATCCCATGCCTCTTTAGATGTTGTTGCTGTTGCAATCCGTGAGAAGATATCATCTGATACAGCAGTTTGCAAAATTTGCAAAGCCATCGTATCGTTCACCATCGCTTCTTCTCTAAGCGATCTTATCCTTGCTGTTTCAGGGGTTTCATCCACTTGTGCTGGTGGGGCTCCTACACCTTCTTCAACCACAGACCATAACTTCCTGGTCTTGAGAATGGTTGTCATCTTAATGCTCCAGAAGTTGTACTTTTCTCCATCAAATATGGGGATTACTTGATTCTTCATCATTTTGTGTGCTTCCGATGTAACGTATGACAGAATCTTCTAGCCTCCTCTTCTCCACGCCAAGTGTTTCTCTTACTAGTGCTTTCTGCTTCGTCCTCTCAATCGAAGAGCTCTGATACCATGTTAATCTTTTACCAACCGCTTTTGTTACAACGAGTTTAAGANGACAGAATCTTCTAGCCTCCTCTTCTCCACGCCAAGTGTTTCTCTTACTAGTGCTTTCTGCTTCGTCCTCTCAATCGAAGAGCTCTGATACCATGTTAATCTTTTACCAACCGCTTTTGTTACAACGAGTTTAAGAGAAAGAATAAAATGGATGTTACAGGCTTATTTCAGATGGTTACGAAAATGATGTAACTTCTCTGAAATGCTTTTTATTATTGAGATTCTTGTGTTGATGTTACATTGAATGATTGATCTTTATATAGAGATCGAATCATTAGGCTAAGAGACACACCTCTTCGCATCCAGAGTTACATCTCTTCGATGTTACATCTATTTGTGTAATAAATAACTAACTTATGTAAATGTATCAAGGAGAGATTAGATTATATAGTTTAACAATAGCAACTAGTACACACAACATTCAAGAAAGATGTCTCCTTCATGCTCTGTCATCAGCATTCTCCTAGTGAGGTCTACCTGACGAAAGGCGAGACATGGTTCCAATAGAATTTTACAGGTTTCTCTGGGTGGGGTAAAAACCCCGATGTAGCCGCAGGTACTGACACAATAGAACATACCATTCGTGAAGACACAATTGCTCCTTGTATGCCGACCAGATAACTGGTTCTTAAATCGATGGGTGGTCCATACGGTTTCACCAGGCCGCCAAGTATCGATCACAATAAATGAGGGAATACTACTGTAGTTAAAAGAGATTACCAAACAACTACAAGTAACCAACCATCCCTAGAATAAGAGAATCCATAGTCCTTTAACTCTGGAAATTTAGCTTATATGTTTGAGACCGTGATGGATCAAAAAGAATGTAGTTTCTCTCTTCTGGTAATCTTAGTGGATAAAAAAAAGCCAAGGGTGAGGCTGTAACTTCCTGAAAAAAACAGCTGCTTCACCCCATGTCTTGCAGACAGTGGAAGCTCGTATGTTGGCTTTTAAACTGAGGCGGGACAGTATCTCCTTTGGCGTTTATGCTGTTTCTGCAATTCGCAAAAGGAAGAAAAGAATTCGTCAGAGTATATTAAGAAGAGCTATACGGCATGATCTCATAGATGTTCGAATGTTGGTATCATAAGAAAAACCTACAAACTTTAATAAGTGAAATCATTCATCCGTGCAACTTACATAACATAGAATAATTATTAGATTCGGATTTATTATGAGTTTCCAATTTAAAATCAATTGGTAATTAGCGGACTGATCATAACCATTTATATATTATTAAAGGTCCTTTTGAATTCTCGATATAGGATATAAGATATTTATACTCGGTCGAACGAGTCAAGTATGACAATTTTACCTAGTCGGAAGGTTAAACACGACTTATTTACCCGATCGAAAGGGTAATTAATTAGTTAGGGGTTTAAGGTTTTTTTAGGATATGAGCTCCGATATCATATTAGATTCGGGTTTATTATGGGTTTTCAACTTAAAACCAATATGTAATTAGTGTATTGGTTCTAACCCTTTATATATTACTTAAAATCTCTTTAAATTCCCAACGTGGAATATATTATCTCTAAATATTAAGTGAAACACTTCTAAATAAAAGAACTAAAGAGATTATGCTTGAAGTTTTTTTCTTTTTATGCGCATGTTGAAGAGGTGTTGTTTTATTTATATTGAATGAATTGCTTGATGCAAAAAACTAATCCTAAACGTGAAAGGAGAAAAATATTTAGAATATTCTTTTTTTATTTTACATGTCTGGGAAACAAAAAAAAATTCTAAAATTATGTGGACACAATTTGTAAATCTTTAGATTTATCTCAAATATTATATACTCAATATGTAAATATTTAGAATCTCAAGTATTATATACTCAGTATTTATGAATGAATCTAAAATATTTATTAAATTTAGGATAAGTTTTAAATTACTCCAAAAACAGTTTGATTTTTGATAATTGCATTTTCTATTTTATTTTTTTTGTAAAGTACACTTCTTTAGTTGTGAATTGACTTCTTTATCCTAATTAAATATTTCAATAATTAATATATAAATTCAAAACTAATATATAATTTTGAAAATTCAATAATTATCCCAATAAATAAACTAATATCATTAATGTTTTTATGTTTATCCCATAAATATATGTGTTGAGATAAACATGTTATTTTAATATTTAAATTTACAATAAAAAAAAGAAAAATATGTGTATTATGATTTTTTTTGACGACTATATCATAAAATTTATACAGATTTTCCTTTATTTACTTTCTTCTAACTTATATAAACAATAAATAAATCATGTTGTTAAAAGAAAAACAAATCACATTTTTTACTTTGTCTTTACACAATTTTCATCTTTCTTGAAGTCGTAATCTACCCTAAACCAAGTACGCTCTAATATTGTGTGTTCACGTATGTGTATATTTTGTTTGCCTTACATGCATGTTAAGTGTATTGATCTACTTTACATTAATACTTATATATCGATTGCCATATAAATTTGTTTATATGGCCAATGATTTGATTTATATATCTTACAACTTTTTTTTTTTTGTTGTTTATATTGAGATGGAATACAAGATTCAAAAAGGAAATAACGGAAAAAGAAAGGCAGATGAAGAAGAAACACATACCAACCGTTTAAAGTCACAGAAAACAAATAGTGTTGCTTGCATTGAAGTCTTATCCAAAGATTACTTTCATGTGTATATGAAAGAGTTGGAAGAGATTCTTAATAGTGGATTCACACAGCTTAGTTCTGAAATTCATAGCCTAAAAGCTAAGCTAAATCATCTTGACAGAAACTCCGCAAGTTTTAAAAAGGTAAGCAAAATTATTATCTTTGAAAGATTATTATTGTGAAGTTATGGTGATTGTAATGTTTTTTGCAAACAATGAAAAAAGACCCAAAGACCACTTTGAATACAACAGAGTCTACAGATTCCTCGGTCGAAATATTGAGCGTAACACCATTAAGGACAAATTAGATGAAAATAAGAGATAAGAAAATAAAGAAGTATGGTATGTTACTGGATACTAGTGAATGAATGGGAAGACGTAAGCAAGTTGTGAAACCTTATGATCCGTTTGTTGTAGTTGATCATGGTAAAAACGCATGGTTTGATTCATGGAAGAAGATAGAGAGGTTAGTATTTTCAAACAAGTATTTAGTGATTTGTTAGTAATATCTATCTTATCATTTACATTGTGAATTGCAGAGATATAACAATTAATTTGGGCATGATAAAGGCTGACAAATTTTTTTTCGCTGAGCTCCCTGAATATGCAGCACACATGTGTGCCTTTGAGTAATACTGATGCACAAATAACCCAGGGTTAAAGCCTCGACTTATTGCAGCTTTACCAGCATGCTTACAAGGGATCTTGTCAACATTAAAAACATTACATGTGCAAATTATTTGTTGAAGATCAGCCAAGTAATTTCTTGACCCATCAGTTACCTGAAACTCATGTTGATTTATAGACTGAACATCAAAAGTAGCCGCCAAATCACACCTTCTATTGAGATTCTTTTCAACTTTAGGCGTGAGAGAATATTTGAGCATCGCAGCACTTTCTCGACGGTCGAAAAACCACCGTGTAAGTCTATTCCTTATTGCTTCAATCAACAACACAATGGGCAGCTCACATTGTTTCTTAAACGCTGCATTTATTGATTCTGATGCGTTGCTTGTAGTGATGTCGTATTTGTCTCCAGGAAAATATGCTCATGACCACATTTGAACATCCGCTTTCTCCTGATAAACGCTCAAGTCATGATTCTGACGTCGTAGTTCACTGAAAATCAGGTTGAATTCTGCAGTTGTGTAAGCTTTGATGGCTGTCTTTACAAGGCGAGAAATCTTTCTCCCTCCAGGCTGAGAGATGACATTCTATTGTAGATGATACGTGCATATTCCACGTTGAGCTAATGGATACACTTTTGCAACTGCTTTTTCGATGGATAGACAATTGTCAGATATCACTACTAAACTAGGATCATCAAATACAGTAGGTGTCAACTGGTTGAAAAACCACTCCCAAGATGCTTCATTCTCAGCATCAACTATCCCAAATGCAAGAGGATACACATGAGCATCACCATCCTGAGCTGTTGCAACTAGCAAAAATCCCTTATATTTTCCTTTCAAGAAGGTACCATCAACAACAACAACTTTCCTCATGAATTTAAAACCCTTGGCAGAGGCAGAAAAACGAGAAAAAAGTACTTAAACCTATGCCCAGCATCAACCTCGGCATGC
Organism: Eruca vesicaria subsp. sativa; assembly: GCA_932364175.1. Lineage (NCBI taxonomy): Eukaryota > Viridiplantae > Streptophyta > Magnoliopsida > Brassicales > Brassicaceae > Eruca > Eruca vesicaria. The sequence goes on along the minus strand of CAKOAT010808486.1, from coordinate 96,610 downwards.
TTTTGTACCCAGGTTAGCCTTAACAAGCTTATGCATGTATACTGGAAGCTGCGCATAGCTACTTTCTGGAGAACCTAATACCTCTTTCCGACCATCTTTCCTAGCTTTCCATATCTTCCAAAATTTTGAATCAAGACCATATCTCTTTTTCATAGTACTCGAAATCAACTCTGGTTTCATATTTAGACCTGAATTCCCAAAGTTTTCCAGAAGAAGCTTACTTATAACTTTGGAAGAAGCTCTCGGTCCACCAATGTTTCTGGAAAAACATGTATGCTTGTCGATGTACTTTATTACCCAAAAAAACTCACTTGTCGGATTAGTCTTGGTAGCTCTAACCATCCACTTGCAGCTTGGGTCTGTACATTTGACAACTAGCAACTTCTTGTCTGATTTGGTGACAGCAATTCTGAATTTACGTTCAACTGAAAGCATCTGTATACTCCATGACAGCTCTGCTTTATTCCTGAACCATTGACCCTTTTCATTGACCTTTGCATCATGAAAATTTGAAACATCCATTTCTGGTTCTTGATTACTATTCTGTCTATTGATCATTCTTATTCTTATTCTTGACTGTTGCAGTATCTTAAGTTCTTTTTTTTTAAATAATAAAATAATTTAAGATATTATTAAAAAGATATGAAAATATATTGGGTAGATATGTTAAAAGAGATAATTGGTATATTCTCGATTTTTTTTTAAATCAAATTATTAAAAGTATATTAGAAATTTAGAAATATTAAGAATGGGTAATTAGGTAAATTTATATATGTATATATAAGTGTATTTTTCCAAATAAATAAATAAAGGTGTAGTTTTCAAATTTTATTTTTATTTGAATGTATGTCTCCAAATCTAAACTATTAAAACATGAGTACAAATAAAATTTAACCCTGATTTTTCCTAAATAATTACAAGTAAATGCCACTGGTTTGTTTCATTTAACTATAAACCATCCAAACTCGATTGTTTTGATTCATTTGTTACATAAAACCAAGCTAAACCAAATAATGCAACAGACTTTTGCTTATGGACTCTGGGCTGGGCCGTTTTTCTTCTATTCTTAACTGAATTTTCGTGACAAAAAAGTAACTTAATATATCCATATTTAGAAAACAACAATTAGATCTCTCTAACTCTCTTTACCAAACCGATACTTCGTTTCAGTTGGACCGACAATTTTGATTCCATCTTCAATTGTTACACTTTTTTTTTTAATCAACCTTCAATTGTTACACAAAAAAAAACATGTTTACATATATAATAAACCAACTTGAGTCAATTGTTTATGTTGCCACAAGTTTGTTTCTGTAATGGAATTTGATCCCGGTTTGCTGTACAATATTACCGAACCTAAACGTAAGTGTATATATTACGTTTGAACCGATAATTAACAACTACACTCTAAAACTCAGTTTTTAAATATAACTAGGTGACCGGTCCGCATCCTGTGCGGGAATAAGTATGTTCAAAAAATTATTATAATAGTGTATCGGTTTAGAAGTAACGGACTATACATCATCATACTACCATGTTTTGGAGAAACCCTACACCATGGAGAAAAGCCGGTACTCAATATTTGACATTGTATGAGAGGGTATAAAATAACGCACAGGGTGCGAACAGTTATTGTGTGTATGTATAAATGCAAAGTCTCAAAATAATTAGTGTGTTTTACGAATATATTTTCATTCATCATCTAATGGATTTGCTAAGACTTCTTATAAATAGTCATCTTCAAGATGTCGGAGTCCGGAACAACTCTCAGGTTTTACCTCTGGTTATGTCACGCCAAAGTAAATTAACTCGAATCCAAGAATATATTACCTGGAAATGACGCCACTGTGTTTCTTATCGCATGTAGTACAGAAGAACAAGGGATGGTTATCTGAATCAACAGTGGTTGTTGGCATGACTTTTTTGTTCTGGACTTTGCAGCTTAGATATTGCCACCCACGATCAACATCTATGCTTTCAATAGTGACAAGAGTGACAAAAGTACCAACCTTACAAAATTGCAATATAACAAGTGAAGTTAGTAAGAATGAAACTATTAAATGTACAAATAATTATACTGAGCTCGGTTGAGTATATATACCAGATCACTATGAATGATCTCTCTTATGGTTAGCCTCTCATTAGTCACAAAAAACCTAGCACGAACAGATGTAGCACTACCAACAGACCATTGGCTACTATCGTTGTTTGTAAGAGCAAGTTAATCATTAGGGAGACTGCACAATAAAATAAGCGAAAATACCAAAACATTTGAGTATGCTGTTCGAATGAAAATACAATCAGATCTAACTCAGGATAGTTCACACTGGAGACACACCTTGCTTTACAATTATCAATTAAATCCAGAGTTGGGTTGAGCATAATATGGGTTGAATTATACCCGCTAGATATGGAGTAAGCACCTACAATAGCACGAGCTTATTACCATGTCCTGAGATGAATCACTTAAACAAATATAGGTGGAGGAACTATACCTTTCCACTCTTTGATAGAACAAAACCTGATAAGACAAATAATCATGGTGGACATGTTTAACATACTGTAATCGTATACTTGTTTAGCATAACAGCCCCAAAGAGTACACATCAATTTGACATCACTGTATATAATATAAAGTTAGGTTAATGGATCGAATATTCAAAGCTCAGAAAATAGATTATAGGAAAAGGTTGAGTATCTAAACTTACTTTTGGTCACGTAACTCAATCAATAGCCTCAAATTATCTTTTCCTTTTATGACTTTGTTTTCAAGACTTCCGAAGTTAACTATTTGGCCAATAACATCTACATAATAAAGTTACGAAGAAGTTAAATTACAGGTTAAGTAGTTGCATACGGCAAAAATACAAAAACATAAGTAATCAGATGAATTGACTCACCAACCAAACGACTGTTATCAAGCTTTCCATCAATTATATCACTGTAATCCACAAGATACTTCTCTGGAACTTCACTTGGGAAGTCATCCGCTGGTCCAACAAAAGTAGTTTGAAAGAATCCAATTTTGTAGGGATGATCGTTGGTTCGATAATCACCAATAGCATCGTACAGTTTGAATAACTGGATGACCTTCGCATCACCCTCTGTTAGTTTCCCTTCAAATTGTTTTATGAGCTGTTCACCAACTTGAGCATGAATTATTGTCCCCTACAGGGTGATTCATATCAGTTAAATATGTTGGACTGAGAAAAAAAATAACCAAAACAACCGTGTAAATGGCTCAAGTAATGTACTTACTTCTTTATCGGCAAAAACCATTTCAATGGTGTTTCCGGAATCTCTGTTGTAGTTTCTCTATAAATGAAGAATCCTAACCTCAATACGCCATGTATCTTTACAGGGTCTCAATTGCCTGATAAAGGACATGCGATTTTTGGTAGCTTGAACTATTGACATAGAAGAGCTAAAAGAACAAAGTTACAGTGTTCAGAAATTATTTAGGAGTCTCATTTGTCGTGTGAGATCCCAAAACCACAACCCTTATATAATAAAACCATGACTTCTCACGCAAGTTCGCATATTCCATATGCGTAACGGAAAATATATTCATAATAAATTCTAAACAATATAAAGAAAGATATGAAAACTATGTTCACTTAAAGCAACTTTCAATAAATATATTTGATATTTACGCACGTAATTCTTATTTTACATAAGATATGTTATTGATAATAAGGTAAGTTATTGTATTAGAAACATTGTGTTATATAGATCTATTATATTTAAATAGAGCTAATTGAGGTCTATGGGCTAATTGAGGTTTATGGGTTTATGGGCTAATTGAGGTTTATGACGTAAAATAATAAGAAAAGCATGAGTCACCTAGATTGTTCTGTTGTATTATTGTTATTAGCATGTACAGTTGGTTTGATCAAAAAAGAAGAAGAAGCATATACCGTTGATAAACGTGCTACGGTAGGACTACTCCTGAGCTCACCCGTTCTTCGTTTGCTGGATATCCACATACATCTTCTTTGCCTAGGATTAAAAAAACAAAGCTTATGAAACTTATTGTTCTTACCAAACTCATCTATGCAAACTTTTGGAACTTACAATGAAGTAGACAAGTGTTGCAGAGTTTTAAACTTCTTCTTTAATTGCAATTCCCATCATTCTTTCAAATCCATTCCTTTAACCTTCATCATCACAATACAATCTCAAATGAGATGAAGCAATTTTGAAATTGGTGACCAAGCAGCACATTACTAAAAGTGTTTATAAACATTTTCCATCCTCTCAGATACGTTTATCAGATTCTCCAAAATATCTGAAACTATATGCTTATCCTCCTTTTTGGATCCTATCTTATTCAACAACACAACATGGTTTATCAGAAAGTAAAGTAGCATATACAGACATAAACAAATCATAAGAAAAATTCTCATACGCCTTTACCAAGATCAGTACCAAACGAGGTGAGTTAATATTACCCAAGTATTACTCGAAGATTGATTAAAAAGGGACAGAGATTACTCACTTCCGACGAGCAGCAATCTTCTCCTTGTGATAAGATGTCGAGAACTCATTAGATACGATGTCGATTTCAACATCAAAAAATCTGGTAGCATACCTCAGACTCACCTAATTAAAGCAATAAAGCTCTGAATCACACAGAAAATCTAAAAAAAAAACGAATTAGAAAGAGAGAGAGAGAGAGAGAGAGAGAGAGAGAGAGATGCCATACATAGTTTGTTATCAGTTTATTCTTCGATATGGATTAAATAATAGAAAATAAATTTTAAAAAATCAACCAATAAGATTAAGAGAATCAATCCCAGAAGTTCTCTATGAGTGCCACGGTCGAGAAATCACTAAAGTGACTTCTCTTTTAATGTATAGGGGATACCAAAATCAATTATATTCCATAATAAATCCTATATTTAAGCAATCACCTCAATATCAATCTTTGAAATAATATAGATATGCACTTACCTAATTTATGGAATATTCCTTCTTATTATATTATCAAATAATTGGAAACGTGTCAATTTTTTCATTAATTACAATTTCCTTTAGAACCAATATTCCACATATATATTTGTAAGCAACTCAAAATATAGGAATATTCCTTTATGATACAAATCTAAAAATATAATCGGAACTAACTAAATAAGTTAAGCTATTAAAAATAAAAGAATATTTATTAATAACTTCAAAATACATTTATCTATATTATTAAAACTGTTTGAGAGTTAACTGAAACATGGATAACAATATATAAATATAATGTTGTTTGGTAACATGGTTTGCAGTATACTACAAAATAGTAATGGTCTTTGTTATTAAAAAATATTAAAAATCTTATGAAAAACTATCTATTTGGGCCAACTTAAAATAAATGAAAATATGTCAATCTAATTATCTAAAAACATCATTTGTGTAAATTAATCGTAATACAAAATTTAAACTTTATATACATATTTAAAATCAAAATAATAACTTAAAATTAATTTATATCAAAAATTGATTTTAAAATATACATATATTCAAAATTTAATTTTTACCAAAATACTTTCCAATAACGATTATAATTTTTTTAGTATATATAATAAAAATACAATACAAAGCCTAATTTCAAACACCAATTTAAATTGTGGGTTTTCTATTTCACATTAAATTTTTAAAATATAATATATGTGATTATTTATATTAAATTTGTGAATTTGACTCTTTATCCATGGCCTCCACCTTATTGGATCCACTGCAGAATGGGAGCGGACCAACATATTTGAAAAATATGTGGGACGGGTGTGGGTTTAGTATATTTTATGCAGAGCAGGTGCGGATTGGTCAAATTTAAATTACGAATGCCCGCCAAACCGCAATTTTTTTTAAAAAAATATTATTTTTAAAATAATTAAAAGTTACGAATATAAAGTAATTTTACCTAAATATATTATTTTAGTTTTATGTAGGTTATCCAAAAATTTAAACGAGATGGTGCATGTATAATTTTTTTCTATTTACAGGTTAAGTGGATCAAATTTTTGAATCAAAAAATGATTTTAACATATAGCAGAGCGGGTCGATCTGAAAATTCAACGTTAATTTATATGATGGTACAAATAAAATATTATTAATTATATGATAAGTATAAAATATAATTTAATTATATGATGACACATATATCATATATAATGATATAAAAAATAAATAGTAATATATTTTTGAAAACTACACCCGTGCGGGCGCACGGGTCAAAATCTAGTTTCTTCTTAAATTTATTCCAAAATATATCTTTTGCGGATGAAATGCCATATTCACTGTTGTTAAAAAATGTCATATTCACAATTCATTTTGGTCTATATTCACAAAAATCCAAGCTTCCAATCTAAATATAACACGCCTGTGTGGATTTTCATAATTTCTTTCACTTTTTTAGTCTTCCATCAAACTATTAAATGCTATTTTAATACTTCTGAGAGTTTTCTCCAATGTTTTATGTTAAAAATGGAGTTCGAGTAGATGATTAAAAGGTAGATTAGGGACAAAGTAGGTTAATAATCTTGTTAATATTAGAAATAAACCGGGATCAAAACTAGATTACAAACGAAAGACGAGTTTGACTATGGGATCGAGCTCGCAATACATGAAAGACCAATGTCGTTAAGTTTATCTTTATAAAATCTTTTTGTAAAAGCTCTACGGAGAAAAGGTAATTCTTCGCCTAATTGACTGATTGAGCCCTTCTCTTATAGTTGGGGAGTACTCCAAATATTTCAAAGGATAGTTTGTCGTCCTTGTTAATTTAGTAGAGTATTTGTGATGAACATAACTCACATTCAAAAGCTAGCTCAAGAGAGAGGATTGCCACACACTTATATATTGTTCAAGGAACTTAATAATCTCCGATGTGGGATGTTAATAGCCCCTCTCGAGATGTAGGTGAGAAACGGTCCATAGGAAACAGTCTAAGCCCAACATCTTGGAAATACCACAATAATATGAACCATTTGTATAGGCTACATAGGTAATAAACTGTTTATGTGAGAAATCATATGATGGTCTAGGCTAAACCATGAACTGTGATACCATATTAGTGATGGCATAACTCACACCCAAAAATTAAGTGAAAATTGCTCATACACTTATACTACGTGTTTTGCCCGCACATGCGGGCATAATTTTCGTACAATTTGTTATTAGTTTATATTTTATTAATTCAAACCAATATAATAAGTTATGATTTATGTTTTCAAATTAATTATAAATGACAATACTCACATAACAAAATATTTTTAAAAATATATTTTTACAAATGTGTTGCTTTAATTTATTTTAATTATTATTTTTTCTATCTTAATTTTCTTATTTCTATAATAAAAATGTATTTTCAAGATAACAATATAAGATAACAATATAATACATAAAAAGTATCTTATTTTCTCAAAATATATTTTTAATAGAAATTCATTTTTATTTAATAATAAATTTTATATGAAATTATTAAAAATATGACAAATAATCAAAATTATTTATATCTTGGAAAAATTACAAATCAGATAATTCACTTAAATTTTCTAATAGAAAATATATGTTCAAGATAACAATCGAATACATAATAATTATCTTATTTTTTAAAATCTAGTATTATTACTATACATTCGTTTTATTATTTGATAAATTATATATGAAATTATTAAAATATGATAAATAAGCAAAATATAAAACCATGGAGAAGTTGATAAATCAGTATTGCTTTCTTTATATTTAACTATCAATATTTTAACTTAATTTTTAATTTCTATGATAAAAAATATATTTAAAGATAACAATATAATACATAAGAATTATCTTATTTCTAAAAATATAATATTATTAATAGAAATTCGTTTTATTATATGATAAATTATTCATAAAATTATTAAAAATATAACAAATAAAAAAAATTACAAAAATCATGGAGAAGTTACAAATCAATCAGTAAATTCACTTGAATTTTATAATAGAAAAGTATATTTTTAAGAAAAAAATTTGATACAAGATAATTAACATATTTTAAAAATATAATATTATTAATATAAATTCATTTTATTAAATAATAAATTGTATATAAAATTATTTAAATAAATAAATAAACAAATTTATCTAAAATCAAAGAGAAGTTGACAACTAAACAAATTTAGTTCTTATATAATAGTATATATATATAGCCAAGAAACTTAATAATCTTCTACGTGCGATGTTAATATAGAGAGATCCTTTATTTCTCATTTGATTTCTTAATACAATTTATTCAATCAATGATATATGTTTCATTGATCTTGTTCGAATAATCTGTTTATTATATTTAGGGTTTTTTTCTCACAAGTTAAAGATGGATTGTTAGATTGGAGAGATTTGTTACGGTAATTTTGTAGTTTTTCATATGGATTGAAATTAATACTATTTCTATATTGATACCTGAAATTTAGATCGTAGTATAGACATGAAAGTGCTATTAATTTCATGACTTAATATTATATGAAAAAACTACCTCTCTCCAAAGAATTTTGCTTTAGGAATTCTGTGGATTTGTCAAATATATGTTTAATACTTGTCTGAACTGTTGAATTTGCAAAGAAACTTAGAATTCTAGGAAGATAGTCTATGCAACGAAAGTTGATTGATTTGAATATTGTGTCTTGTGTTCAAGAACAGTTCTTAAATAAACCTTTAACAATTTTCAATTATCTGAGAATATCCCTAGTCTAGCACTTTTCCTAATCGAATTTGCAACTGCTTAAATTCTTTTTTTTTTTTTAATTTTTTTGCATTACTTTCCTTTTTGTTTGACTTAAGGCTTGATTGGTAGGGGTATTAGTATAAGTATTATGCTCTCTATTATCCAATCAACATTTGTCAAAGAAGCATTTGAAAAAACATTTATCAAATGCTAATGTTTTCCAAATGTTTTTTGCTCAATGTTTTCCAATGGAGTTTTTGGAAAAGCATTTTCAGTTACAATATATAAAATTTTATAAAAACTTACATATACTTAATTTATTTTAGTTTAATAATATGCAAAATATTTTTATAATCTAAATTTATATTTTTAAAAATTAAAATAAAATTAAAAGTAAATATTTTAAATTATTTAAAAGAATAATATTTCACATTTAAAATATAATATGATTTATCTAATTACACATATAGTTTATTATTTTTAATAACAAACATAAAATAATATATATATATATATATATATATATATTTATCCAAAAATAATTTAATATTTTCTTAAAAATTACATTTTTTATAACAATATTTCACATATAGAATATATAAAATTTATATAATGAATAAAATTCATTATCTTTAATAACAAATATATTATTAATCAATATAATATGATTTATATAATTACACATATAGTTTACTATTTTTAATAACAAACATAAAATATATATATATATATATATATATATATATATATATATATATATATATATATATATATTTATCCAAAAATAATTTAATATTTTTTTTAAAAATTACATTTTTGATAAAAATATTTCTCATATAGAATATATATAATGAATAAAATTCATTATCTTTAATAACAAATATATTATTAATCAATATAATATGATTTATATAATTATACATATAGTTTATTATTTTTAATAACAAACATAAAATAATATATATATATATGTCCAAAAATAATTTAATATTTTTTAAAAATTACATTTTTTATAACAATATTTCACATATAGAATATATATAATTCATATAATGAATAAAATTTATTTTTTGATAACAATAAAATTCATTATCTTTAATTTTGATTTTTTTCTGTTCATTTACGGAATTAGATTTTCAATTGACTGACTATGATCTCGCTAGGGTTTTGATGAATGCGGCGGGCTCGATTTTGGGGGATTTGAGGGATTTTCTGGTGGAATCTGATGCGGATCGGTATCATGAGAAGGGGAGAGAAAGAGATCGAATAATATTGATGATTAATGGAAGAAATTGCAGGAATCCTACACTTTCTAGAAACAATGAGATTCGGAGAAGATTCTTTAAAGATATGGAGGTAATATTCCTTGTTACCCATACCTCATTAATTTCCAGATTCTCTGAAGATCAATCGGGGAGATGCGGTAATGATACGGTGGATCGAGCAAAGGGCTTACCAATGAAAGCAAGGAAATTCTCATTACTATTGAGCAAAGTTCTACCGAGATATCTTCACAGGCGAATATTGTGTATTCAATTTCGTTTCAAAAAGAAAGGAAACTCTTCTTCGACAGTAGTGTATAAAAGGAGAGGCGACATCACAGCGAGTACCATCACGATTTTGCAAACAACTTTTCTCCATTGCAATTTTCTCCGTCATTTCGCCTTAGAAACAATGTCACAAGGTAACATCATTGGGAGGTCCGGTGGTTGCAAGAAGTTGGATTCCAGTATCAAACCCTTGAAGATTTCAGTCCCATAATTTGACAATTCCAGTCTACTCAACGCGCACGCCAACACCTTAATTGGCAGGTGCATGAACCCAACTCATTAAGACATCAAGGTGCTTTTGATTATGCTTCCTAAGATTTGGAAAGTAGAGGAAAGAGTGTTGGGGTTTGATTTGGGGCTTGGCAGATTCCAGTTTAATTTTGATAAGGAGGAGGACATTGATGAGTCTTGAGGATGCAGCCATACCACTTTGACTATTGGATGATATCCCCGGTGAGGTGGAGGCCGGTGGTGGAGCCAAACTATCCCTCAGCTATCACTTTTTGGATCCGTGTGTTTGGTGTCCCCCTACACTATCTTGCAGCGCCAACATTGGAGTGTATTGGAGGAGCACGTGGGGTCGTTAAGGAGGTGGATGTTGAGAATGGGAGGATTCAAGTTGAGGCGGATGGGTTTAAAAACCTTCATTTCGAGACCATTGTGGAATTTCATGGAGGTGAAGAAACTTTGATTACCTTGAAGTATGAAATGTTGTTTGGTTATTGCAGGACATGCTTTAGCCTATGCCATGACTCCCATAACTGCCCATCAAAGCGAGAGAGCTTGGAAGAAGTCAATGAACAAAGGGAGGATTACAATGAAAGGCCGGACGCACGCAGCTCTAGTTACAAGGGAGTGGTCATTAATGGTGTTACGGAGGGGAAAGAGTGAGACTTTGAGAGTAAGCCTTATCATGGTAAGGGGAAGGGTAAGATGTTCGATGAGAAGGACGCAAGATGGAGCAGAATGGAGAGAGATGCTCGGATTACCTCAGCCAGGCGCAGGAGAGATTTTGCTAAGGAGGAGGTGTCGTATAGGCGAGCCAGGCATGGATCGTCTAGAGATAGCTATTAAAGGAGGGAGAGGAGCCCTAGACACGACTCTCGTAGTGCGGAGACAGAAACCAGCAAGGATGCCAAACCGGTTCAGGGGGACGAGGCACTGGTGAAGCAACATACTGCGGTGGCTAACGCTACTCCTGCAACAGAGACAGATATGGAGGTGTCTAAGGTATGTTTTTCATCAGAAAATGGTCTAGACTTAGTGAATGAATTACTTGAGGAAGGGACCGATAATCCAGATGAGGATGGAATGGATTTAGAGGATACTTTAGCCATGTTAGAAGAATTTGCCAAGGCTGATGTCATGGAGGGGGATACCGGGGAATTTATTCAGGAATCTTTGGGTGTTGTTGTGGAAAAGAATGATACAGGAGACTCAACTATGGAAGAGAATAATCACACATCAGGGGGTGACCTGCTAGGTGCTCAGGAAGTTAAGATTAATGGGGAAAAGAAGCAGGGGCCTAAGAAGAAGCAGACGTTTAAACCGGCAGCACTGATGGCAGGTGGTACAACAAAGAAGCGGTTAGTGCAGACTATCATGTCCCCTCGCAAGAAAACTGGCAATAAAGTCTTGGGGCGTCCAGGGGAGGGAGATAAGAAAATGGAGGAGAAGGGTTCTTCAAACCCAAAAGAGGAGGGTCCAAAACCATGATATTAGTTTATGAAGTACGAAGAAGATGGGGAAGGACAGCTGGGCTTGCTGTTTTTATTTATTAAGTTCCGAATAAGCTCTATGAGCATCTCTTGTTTTAAGTTTCCTCTTTATTGTTTGCGATCTCATAAGTTATATGAGCCCTCTTGCTTTGTTGCAATTAGTTTGAATAAAACATTGAATTGCATTTGGTGTTACTGGTGTTGCTTTTGTATTCTTCATCTGGTTCTTATACGGTTTAAGCAGAGGAAACATATGTGTGCGCCACATTCTTTCTCTCTTCTATTATCGTCTTTGGTTGATTGTGCAAGTAGATATGGATTTTTGGTTTCTTTAGACCATTCACAGGTTCCTAACACAACAAAGAGACTAGGGATGCTGATGAGTCCGATATTTTTCAACGATGGGTTGCTGGGTTTCATTACACCCCATACTCACAATGTGTTTCGTTTGAGTCACTTAGTCAATACAATACATTTGTTTATGGTCATTATCACATTGTATATGATTACGTAGGGATCTCGGAATAATGTTGACGGTACAAGTTGGTCTCTGAACAAAGAGTCCATGATGCACGTTTGACGGTTCGTTAGAAGTTGTTATCCAAGACTTTTCTCCATGTCTAAGGGAGGATGGGGTTTTGTCGTTCCACTCGATGAAACCATTTGGATTACAATAGATATATCTTTTGGGGAAAGGGAGAGCAGTGGAATATATATGGTTTTAAGGCAAATCAAGGGTAGCATTGTTCCCGAATTTAATGCTCAATTGAGTATATGAAAAGATATTTTTTATGAGAGTTTTAAGTTTGAATTGTAGAGGAATGGGAAGCAAATGGACAATTAGTTATCTAAGGGAAATATAGCACAAACATAAACCAGATTTTCTGTTTTTATCGGAAACAAAACAAGATCATGATTTTGTACAAGGTTTTCAAGTACATTTTGGATATGATAATCTAGTTACGGTGGATCCAGTAAGCAGGAGTGGAGGGCTTGCTCTTTTTTACAATGATGAGTATCAAGTAAATGTTTTATACTCAAGCAATCGGATGATTGATATGGAAGCGGTGGCAATTGGAAAAAAAAGTTTTTCTAACTTTTATGTACGGAGATCCAGTACAAGACCTACGGGAACAAGTATGGGAAAGATTAACTCGATATGGTTTAGCGAGATCAGAACCTTGGTTTATTATTGGCTATTTAAATGAGATTACTGGAAATCATGAAAAGGAAGGGGGAGCATTACGTAGTTTGGCCTCTTTTGTTCCTTTTTATAATATGATTCGAAATAGTGGGCTACTTGAGTTCCCAGCTCGCGGGAATAAAATGTCATGGCAAGGACGTCAAGGGAAAGGTAACGGAGCAGTAATGATAATGTGTCGGCTTGATCGAGCACTAGCAAACGAAGCATGGCATACAACAGTTGGTTTGGATCATCGTCCAATAGTTGCATACATGGAGGATAAAGTGGTTAAAAGAAGATAGAAATTTAGATTTGATAAGCGATGGATTGGGCAGGCAGGTTTTATGGAAACAGACGAACATGATGGTCACATGGGCAGTTTGGCTACAAAAATCAGTAATTGCCGGCATGAAATAGCACGCTGGAGGAAAAACAACCAACCATATGGAAAGGAGAAAATTTAAGATCTCCAAAGGGCTCTTGAAGAGGTACAGATGGACGATAATAGGACACATGAGGATATTTTGGAGGTATCTAGGAAGTTACAAGAGGCATACAAGGATGAAGAGGATTACTGGTACCAAAAGAGCCGCAATATGTGGTACTCTTCTGGAGATCTTAATACCAAATTCTATCATGCTTTAACAAAACAAAGGCGGGTGCGGAACCGAATCGTTGGCCTTCATGATGAGGCTGGAAATTGGATCATGGAGGAAAAAGGAGTGGAACAAGTAGCAGTAGGTTATTTTGAGGAATTATTTACTTCTACTTTTCCCGTCTGAGTTTGATAGTTTTCTTAAGGAAGTTCTCTCAAATATCACAACTCAGATGAATCAACGATTATTAAGGACGGCCACGGAGGAGGAGATTCGACAAGCTTTATTTATGATGAATCCAGAGAAGGCACCAGGACCTGACGGCATGACAACACTTTTTTCCAGCATTCCTGGCATGTTATTAAAAAGGATTTGGTGGAGTTGGTAAATATTTTTTTGGTTTCAGGAGTTTTGGATGCTCGTCTCAATGTCACTCATATTTGTATGATCCCGAAGACGGATAGAACCACAAGGATGACAGAGCTTAGGCCGATAAGTCTGTGTAATGTTGGATATAAGATCATCTCAAAAGTTTTATGTCAACGGCTGAAAAGCTGTTTGCCTCGGCTAATCTCGGAAACACAATCGGCCTTTGTCCCAGGGAGGTTAATCTCGAATAATATTCTTATTTCTCAGGAGATGTTTCATGGTTTAAGAGCCAATAAATCATGCCAAGGAAAGTTTATGGCGATAAAGACAGATATGAGTAAGGCGTATGATAGGGTGGAATGGGATTTTATTCAAGCTTTGCTCCATAAGATGGGTTTTGACCCTCATTGGATAAAGCTTATGATGGAATGTATATCGTCTGTGCAGTATCGAGTGCTGATAAACGGCCAACCTAAGGGTTCTATTATCCCACAGAGAGGGTTAAGACAAGGGGATCCTTTGTCTCCTTAACTATTTATTCTGTGCACGGAGGCTTTAATTACCAATACTAAAAAGGCGGAGAAACAAAAGTGACTAACAGGGATGAAGGTTGCTAGAGCATGTCCAGCAATTTCTCATCTTCTTTTTGCGGATGATAGCCTTTTCTTTTGCAAGGCGCAATCAGAGGAATGTCAAACCATACTCAAGGATATGAGGTGGTTTCAGTGCAATTAATAAATTTCCAGAAGTCTTCAGTTCAGTTTGGCCATAAGGTTGCGGAAGAAAACAGACAACTCCTAAGTGATATACTAGGAATTCAAAATATAGGAGGCATGGGTTCATATCTAGGCCTACCGGAGAGTCTGGGCGGGTCCAAGATACAGGTTTTTGGCTTTGTACAGGAAATATTAAATAAAAGGATCAATGGATGGACGTTTAGATTTTTTACGAAGGGGGGGGGAAGAAGTGATTATCAAATCAGTGGTTACGGCGCTACCAAATCATGTGATGTCCTGCTATCGGTTGCGTAAGGCAACCACAAAGAAACTAACGAGCGCGGTTGCACAATTTTGGTGGAGCCCCGGGGGAAGCACAAGAGGGATGCATTGGAAATCCTGGGATAAATTATGCAAAGATAAGGATGACGGAGGCTTGGATTTAAGGATCTCGAGGATTTCAACACGGAAACGCTAGGAAAACAACTATGGCGCCTTATTGAGAAACCAGATACTCTGTTTTCTCGTGTTTTCAAAGGTGGGTATGTAGGAATGCGTCTCCTCTAGAACCGATCTGATCATATTCTCCATCATATGGCTGGAGGAGTATGATCTCAGCTAGATCTCTGGTTAGCAAAGGATTTATCAAACGGGTGGGATCAGGATCATCTATCTCAGTATGGAATGATCTATGGCTCCCAACCACTCGCCCGAGACCAGCAAATAAAAACCCACAAATTCTTTCTTCGGAACTCACAGTGGCTTCTCTCATCAATACAGCTACGCGGACCTGGAATATGCCGGTGGTTAGGGCTCTAATAGATCCCCAGGATGTAAAAATAATAGAAAAAATTCCACTTGGCCGGACACAAATGGAAGATAGGGATGGATGGCATTTCACAAGAACGGGAAATACACAGTTAGGTCAGGATATCAATTTGAAAGGGTGTATCCGGATAGAGGGCGGCCGACTGAGATTCAGGGACCTACAGTGGATGTTTTAAAAGCATTTTGCTGAAAGTTAAGGTGTCCTCCGAATATTAAACATTTCCTATGGCAATTTCTATCGGGATGTATTGCTGTTAGGAAGAATCTACGGGCAAGAGGGATAAATGGTGACCTATGTTGTGACAGATGTGGAGCTGAAGAAGAATCGGTTAACCATGTTTTCTTTGAATGTCCACCAGCACGCCAAGTCTGGGCATTGTCAAAGATCCCTTTGAACCCAGTGACCTTCCCGACGGCGTCTCTTTTTACAAATATGGATCATTTATTTTGGCGGGCTATTCCTCAGATGGATAATCATCATCTCGCATGGATATTGTGGTACATTTGGAAAGGGCGAAATAGTAAAATCTTTAGTAATCTAGATGTTGACCCGAAGGACACACTTACATTGGCAGAGACAGTCCACTCTGTGGGAGGAGGCCCAAATTAGAACATCTCAGATTGAAACACAGTTAGGGATAGTTGCGCCCGTATCGCCCATAGCAGGGCGTTGGTGTTTTGTTGATGGTTCATGGAAAGCTAAGGATGTGTTTGATGGCCATGGTTGGTATAGTACTATCGAAGGTTTTGAGGGTTTACTGATATCACTCAAAAGTTTAACCCTAAGGAGTGAATTATTCTCTCAAATAAGAGGTTCAATCGTAGTACTTAGGGATCGAATCCACAGAGAGCAGGAGCACACAATAGACTATAGAAATCAAAGTTAAGCTTGGTAAACAAATTATAAAACAGTAAATAAAAGCAATGTGAACAAAGTATATGTTCGATTGGTTGAGTTTATAAACAATAAAGAGAAATAGCTAGACCTAGGGATTTATCAATCAAGAGATTCAAAACAACATTCAAGATGCTAACAGCTTATAGATTCATTCTAGAACTCGATTTTAATAAGTAAGTAATCCATCTATCAATGCAATTACTAATCAGATGTCTAAGTCCTTGTTCCACCTTTCGCATGCGAACAAGAAGTGAGTATCGATCGATATTACCTCAGACAAGCATTAACGACCTAATCGATTATGTTCAACTAGATTCCTAGACCAAATTCTCATATGCGCCTAAGTATCTAATCCAGCAGGATTCGGGTTCCGTTAATTGACTGCACTTTCGTGCATCTCAATTGTCCTATGATTCTAGGTTCAAACAATCAGTCACACTATCATGATATCCTAATTACTCCAGATCCTAGTATTACAAATCACTCTGGTGTAGAGATCTATAGATATTCTAGCAATCCTAATTGTTATTTTGTTTGGTATCAAGCTCATGAAGTCCCTAAACCTAACAAGAAGAACTACTCAGACATGATAGAAGAAACACAAATCATAGTCTGAATAATAATAGAATAAGAAAATAAAGATAATTCCAATGGAGTTCCAAGAGGACTCTGAAGGAGTTTCCCTCTTCTCTCCTAACTAAAGAACAGTGAAACAAAAGATGAAAAGAAAGCGTAGATAGCGTAGCCGTCAACAATGGCTTACAAATAACATAAATAGGGTTTCTGATCGTCCAAGGGCATTCTGGTAATTTAGGTTTCTTCTGGGCTTCAGTTGGTCATGAAATATACTCGGCCCGCATTCTGGCATCCATATCGATCGATATGAAGTGTCTCTGATCGATCGACATGCACATATCTTCTCGGCAGCCTTCTCTCGCGAGGCAGACTGACCACTCTTCCGTAAAATGGGCATAACTTCTGATCTAATCCTTGGATTGACCTCATACTGGTGGCATTGGAAAGCTAACTCAAAGCTCTATCGTGTGTCAAAATATCAGCTAAATCGCACCTTGGGAAGATATCCATCCATATCTAAACATCTGACATGTCTGCGTATTTTTGCACTTAAAGGCTCCAAAAGACACCAAAATCACCATATTTCTCCAGAACGTACCTGAACCTATAAATACTCTAAATAGACTCTATATTGTAGTAAATATACATAAAAACATATCAATACCATGACCAAAAGTGGGTCAAAATCATGGTATATCAACTCCTCCAGACTTACCCTTTTGCTTGTCCTCAAAACAGCAGGGACAGAAAAGATTTTAAAAACTCAGTCACCATCTCTCTAGTAGTGCAAACCAAATCATAAACATCCTAACCTTAGAAGCACATTATACAATATCCTAGTATAGCAACCAAATTCACCTAGTCAACAACTCATCAGATTCTGTCCGACAATCCCCTCTACTAACCTCATTTCTTACATAAAATAAAAGTCAAGACTTTACCTTGGGAGTATCGATCAAGGAACATTAGGATTCAACCCAAGCAAGTTTCTGAGTAAATAGGCAGTCTTATTCTGGTTTCTTTTCTCCCTATATCTCCCTTCTCTGAATCCAATTTTTTTATATATATATATATCAATCCCAATGAACAACAAATGTTCATCTTATTGATCTTTCTATTTTTGTAGTATTTTCTGACAAAGTGTAGGCGAATAGTGGGGTCATGGGTAATGTACCTCTCCCTCGCTTCCACAATGTGTGATCATTCCCTTGAATTAGAATAGTGGGGTCATGGGTAATGTACCTCTCCCTCTGCCTCTCAGAAAATCATCTCAATCTTTTTATTTTTCTCTTTTTGGATGCCAAAGGAAGGAGAGAAGGAAACCAAAAATTTACAGACTTGTACCTTTCAGACTTACAGGAGGATTCCGATCCCTTGTATACCAAGCCCCAAGAAAATCAAATCAAGTCAATATTAGGTTGGAGGTCAGCTTTGGTTCCTTCAAACATTCTCAGCAAGTGCAAACATAGTTGACAGATTGATCCACTTTAGTATCTCTAGTACTTCTGCGGTCAGTAAATCTAAGACTGGTCTAAAGAGTGGTTAGATGACAAGTAATAAATCGAAATAGATCATAATCCCCTTCTTGACTCAATAAAAAAATTTTGAAAACATTTTAAATAAGACTCATAAAGTAGATAAACGTTAGTAATTCCCCCAGACTTAAATTACACTGTCCTCAGTGTAACACAGTCGTTGGTAAGGTGAAAATCATAAAGCAGAAGTACAAAATGTTACAAGTAAGAACGATATACCTGACCGGAATAAGTATCGATCGATGAAATAGAGTTACCATCGGTTCGATGCAAGTGATGTACTGTCGATTGATACCGACATGCTCTAATCGGTCGATATCCAAGGAAATCGTCTACTCGGGTTTTTATTCTAAATATCTAACTCAAACATAATATTAGTAGAACCTCCCCCAGACTTAAATAACACTGTGACCAATGTTATACAGCCTAAGATTGGTGGGACAATAAACCATAAGGAAAAATTTAACAAAGAAAGACTGTATACCTGCTTTGATGTGAGTATCAATCAACACAGTTAAGTGGCGATCAATACTTATGATGCTCTGTCGAGCGATCCTCGCTAGTCATCGTTGATTCTTATGCAAACTCATCTTTCTCGAATCTTTCTCCTATTACCTGACATAAATAAAACACTAAACTCTAAAGGTTAGTAATAAATAATTGAGAAAACCAATTAATTTTTTTTTCGATGAACAGTGATCCTGCTACAGTAACTCCGCTACAGTGATCGCAGCTACAGTGACTCCCGATTTTCTGCTACAGTGTCGGTTGATATTGCTGCTACAGTGTCGCTCGATGTTCGTGCTACAGTGCGTTGCTACAGTACCGTCGTTACTATTCATTCATTTTTTTTACATGAAATTCTTAGAAAACAAAATATCAATAATAAATGAAAATAAAACCATATTTAAAATTACCTAACAATGGGTTGCCTCCTATGCAGCGCTTATTTTTAGTCATTAGCTTGACTTCTGGAGATCTGATTTAGTCCGGATGAAGATGTGAACTTGCTCCAGAACAAGTCTCAGTGTCTCTCTTCCTCATGTTGTTGATGTAATTGGTAAAAGCTCTGGCAGATACTTCTCTTTTATCTCTCAGCTCTGGGTCACATAGTACTCTAACCTTGGCAAAAGGTTCTGAACTTCCTCTGCAGCGCACTTTATACTCAAGACTTCCCTCTTGACCTTGTGAAGGAACTAGTGATAGGAAATCTGCATCTGCATTCCTTTTCTTTTTCTTATTCCTACTCCTTGTCCTTCCCCCAGACTTAGACTTTTCAGTCTCGGTCTGTTCTGAAATACAGAGGGTATCGATCGATGCTGAATGCTTCGTGTCGATCGATTCTGAAGGCTCCTTGTCGATCGATGCTGAATGGTGATTGTCGATCGATATTGATTCTGGCTTTGCTGACTCGCGGTTTGAACCATCTTTAGGTGCTGGATCATCAAACATCTCTATGCATGAAATAAACTCCTCATCGGTCTTCTTTCCCAAAGGATGATAGAAGACAGTTTCATCAACATTAGTCAGGCACATCTTTTTCTTCTTAAGATCACAAACTGCTCCCACTGTAGCCATGAAGGCTCTTCCAAAGAGAAGCGAATTTTTTGTGCCTGGTTTTATCTCCATGACATGAAAGTACACTGGAACAGTGCAATCCCCTATCTCCACTTTAACATTCTTGATGATGCCTGCTGAATCACTTTGGTGTTGTCTACGAAAGTGAAACTATCTTTAGAAGGTTCCACCTCTAATCCTATTACTTCAGCAGTGTCTATTTCCATGATGCTGACTGCAGATCCAGTATCGCAAAGGGCAGTTGGCAAATCATGGTTATGTATACAGCATGGAATCATGAACTTCCCTGGATCTTGCTCCTTCTTCAGAGTTCTATTAGGCTTACGACATATCTTGTTGAATAGCAGCTCAATGTCCTTATCTGTCTCTCTGCTTTCTCTGAAGAAATTACCAAGTCTAAACTTATAATATGCATCCTCGAAAGACATATTCTTGGGAACCCTCTGCACCCTTTTGTGAAATCCATCAAGTTCCACTTTGTTAATTTCTCTCCTGAGGTGCTTGAGAATATAGGGTTTCCTAGATTTCACTCTCGTCTCAACTGGAATCTCATCTTTCGTTACCTGACTCTCTATGGCAGTTTCATATCCATCCCCTTGCTGTCGTTCGATACCTGGTGTATGTCGTCGATCGACATTTTCAACAAAAGAGGTTTCAGCTAGGGTTGATTTCCCTTGCGTTGGTGCTTCTGCAGATTGATGATTCATATTCTCTCTTGTGTTGAAGAAAACTGGAGTCTGAGATGGGTTTCGAGTTGCCTTCAAGCGGTGTGCATACAGTTCTGGTAAACTAACTTGACATGGCATCTGCGGATGTCGATCGATGTTCTGCTTCTCTTATCGATCGATGTTCCGCTTCTCCTGTCGATCGATGTCATGCTTCGCCTGTCGATCGACGGCAGCTGTGTTAACTCGAAGTAGGGTGGGAGGATGTGGGTGTTGAGCGGTAAAGTCGGAGTGGTTTTGAATGCCAACAAACTTATCTGATCCCAAAAGTGGTGTCGATCGATGCATATCATATTGTATCGGTCGACGCTCAGGTGATGATGTCGAGCGATGCTCGGATGTTGGTGTCGGTCGATGCTCGGGTGTTGGTGTCGGTCGATGCTCGAGTGTTGGTGTCGGTCGACACCAGTACGAGCTGCCTATAGACATGGAGCTTTCAACTTGAAAAACATCTTCTTCCAGCTTCTCCTACTCAATATCTAGGATGTCATCAACCTGGTGCCTCTCACTTTCCACAGCTTTCTTTTTGACCAAAGCTTCTTGCTTCACAGCTTCTGCAGTATGATAAGCTTGGGTGCATAGCATCTGAAAATGGCTATCTAAGGTTTCTAACCTTCCATTTCAATCATTGCAGAGAAAATCCAATTTCAGATTCGAACGCTCAGTCATCTCTTGCTGTTCTTTCAAGAGCTTCTCTAGCATAGATTCCATCTCATCCTCATCCTGGTAAGTAGCTTGTTGCACCCATGAGACTTCATGTACAGAACCAATCTCAGCCTCAACATTCTTGTCACTATCCTTTGCAGCTGATTTTATCCTGTGTATATCAAGATTTTTGACACTGTTGCAAGACACCATGTTCTCAATCAGCCTCTTAGCTTCCTCTATGGTCCTTATCTGAAAGCTTCCGTCGCTGGCAGTATCCATCATAACACCGTAGCTTACATCAACGCCCCTGTGGAACTTCTTTAATAACTGAATCTCCGTAAAACTATGATGTGGACAATCCTTTTGGTATCCCATAAACCTCTCCCAAGAGCTTCTGAAAGCTTTTGTAGGTCCTTGAGAGAATGTCCAAATCTGATCTCTTATCTCTTCAGCCTTTGCATCATCGAAGAATTCATTAATGAATGCATTCCTGACATCATTCCATGTAGTGAGAGATCCTGGTCGTAGACACCTCAGCCAATGTTTAGCATCCCCAGAAAGTGAAAATGTGAACAACTTGCAGATGATGTAGTCTTTCGTTGCTTCATTCTTCTGGATTCCAGACGTATAGTCTTCTAGTGTCTGAATATGGTCCAGGGGATTTTCATGAGGCAGACCGCAATAAGGGTGCTCACTCACATGAAGGAGGTGTTTGGGGAGTACTGAAAATTCTGGGACTTCAAGAGGTATTCGGATAGCAAACATGTTGGCATAGAACTCTCCGGACCTGATCAACTCTGCTAGCGTTCTCTTGCGAGAAACTCTAGCATCCTTAGTGGTAGCAGATGGCTCAAGGATTGCAGTTTCTTCTCCATCTATCTTTTGACCTGCTGCAGATGACCTTCTTGGTCATACAGGTCTCCATTCTCATCTCGTATAAGTGATATCATCGCAACCCTGTCTCGCTGCTCAGTATCGATCGATCTTCGAGGTGAAGTATCGATCGATGTTGGGTGGGAAATGTCGTTCGACAGAAGGGTAGCTTTGGTCGATGTGGGTGGGCGAGTATCGGTCGATGAAGACGGTGTCTCGGTCGACTGTGGTTGGCGAGTATCGATCAACGAACTAGTGTTGTTATCGATCGATAAGGAACGTTTTTCTTTGCGGATTGAACGCTCCAATCTTGTAGGATCTGAGACGAAAAGTAATTCCTCCTTGTTGCTTCTGGTACTGATAGACATGTATGTACCTGAAAGACAAGAAAAAAATTTCAGTAAGTAACTATAACAGTAAATAAAACCTAGACTAAACCTATTAATCAAGTCTAATGGCGAATCCTTGCTCCCCGGCAACGGCGCCTAATTTGATATCACTCAAATGTTTAACCCTAAGGAGTGAATTACTCTCTCAAATAAGAGGTTCAATCGTAGTACTTAGGGATCGAATCCACAGAGAGCAGGAGCACACAACAAACTATAGAAATCAAAGTTAAGCTAGGTAAACAAATTATAAAACAGTAAATAAAAGGAATGTGAACAAAGTAGTTGTTCGATTGGTTGAGTTTATAAACAATAAAGAGAAATAGCTAGACCTAGGGATTTATCAATCAAGAGATTCAAAACAACAATTCAAGATGCTAACAGCTTATAGATTCATTCTAGAACTCGATTTTAATAAGTAAGTAATCCATCTATCAATGCAATTACTAATCAGATGTCTAAGTCCTTGTTCCACCTTTCGGATGCGAACAAGAAGTGAGTATCGATCGATACTATGGCCTGAGTATCGATCGATATTACCTCAGACATGCATTAACGAGCTAATCGAATATGTTCAACTATATTCCTAGACCAAATTCTCATATGCGCCTAAGTATCTAATCCAGCAGGATTCGGGTTCCGTTAATTGATTGCACTTTCGTGCATCTCAATTGTCCTATGATTCTAGGTTCAAGCAATCAGTCACACTATCATGATATCCTAATTACTCCAGATCCTAGTATTACAAATCACCCTGGTGTAGAGATCTATAGATATTCTAGCAATCCTAATTGATATTTAGTTAGATATTAAGCTCATGAAATCCCTAAACCTAACAAGATGAACTACTCAGACATGATAGAAGAAACACAAATCATAGTCTGAATAATAATAGAATAAGAAAATATAGATAATTCCAATGGAGTTCCAAGAGGACCCTGAAGGATTTCCCCTCTTGTCTCCGAACTAAAGAACAATGAAAAAAAAGATGAAAAGAAAGCGTAGATAGCGTAGCCGTCAACAGTGGCTTGCAAATAACATAAATAGGGTTTCTGGTCGTCCAAGTGCATTCTGGTAATTTAGGTTTCTTCTGGGCTTCAGTTGGTCATGAAATATACTCGGCCTGCATTCTGGCATCCATATCGATCGATATGAAGTGTTTCTCATCGATCGACATGCACATATATTTTCGGCTGCCTTCTCTCGCGAGGCAGACTGGCCACTCTTCCGTAAAAGGGGCATAACTTCTGATATAACCGTTGGATTGACCTCAAACTGGTGGCATTGGAAAGCTAACTCAAAGATCTATCTTGTGTCAAAAGATCAGCTAAATCTCACCATGGTAAGATCTCCATCCATATCTAAACATCTGACGCGTCTGCGCAGTTCTGCACTTAAAGGCTCCAAAAGACACCAAAATCATCATATTTCTCCAGAACGTACCTGAACCTATAAATACTCTAAATAGACTCTATATTGTAGTAAATATACATAAAAACATATCAATACCATGACCAAAAGTGGGTCAAAATCATGGTATATCATTTATTGGGAGCAAGAAATGTTAGAGCTAGCTTATCACCTCTTCATTCTGAGGTGGAAGCGCTTATTTGGGCAATGGATAGTATGAGGAATTTGCGTCAATATCATGTTATTTTTGCAACAGATTGTTCTCAATTGGTGAAGATGGTTTCCGAACCAGACGAGTGGCCAGCCTTTGCAAATTATTTAGACGATATCAAGAAGCTTTCAGAGAATTTCCACAGCTCGCCAATCATCTATGTACCAAGAACACTGAATTCACGGGCGGACAGTCTAGCACGCAGTGCCAGAAGACAATCGTCTTTCGTTGTTCACATGGATACGGAGCTACCAGTTTGGTTTGCAGAGTCTATATGAGTCTGTTTTGTTGATGTCAAAAAAAAAATTATTAATCAATATATTATAAATCTATAAATATATTTTAATATAAATATTTTATTATATTAGCTTTTATAATAATTTTAAAATTATATACTTATATTGCTCTGTTAATCACTTTTTAAAAAACTTTAATGAAAACATACAACTTCTACAGCATACTGCTTCTACAGCATACTGCTACTACTTTATCATCTGCCGGATCAATCGAGACCTTAACTCGATATTTATTTAGTGATCTTGGATCTTTGTTGCTTCAACCCTTAAATACTATGACTTTACCTCTAAATTTACAGAAATGTCATTAAGAACCATTTGAGCATGTCACAATGATTGACAGGTTTAGGTGCCTGTTTTGGCTTAAAGATTCAAATTGACTTGTGAAAAGTTCCGTAGTTAGTTCACCTTCTGAAGGTAAACAAACCCACTACTATCACTGAGACCCTGACAATGCAACATAGACAAACTATGTACATACCATTGTTGGTCCTGAGCAATCTCAACAGTTAAATACATAAAACTGGTGCCTGGTGGTCATATATTTGATGAGATAAAGAAGTACATAAGCTTTATACATTTTCAATCTATTGTTAATATTAGCTAACACTACCTGCAAACGATGTGGAGCGGAGGAGTCTATCAACCACATCTTGTTCCATTGTGATTTCGCCAAACAGGTATGGTCACTCACTCTGTGGGCCGTTCCGCTTGACCAAACTGCAGACTCTCAGTTTAAAGCGAAACTCCAGACCTCCTTCGCCATGATTAACCTGCCTCCGATGGGAGTAACCTCCAACCTCTTCCCCTGGATTTGCTGGTGTATTTGGATTGCCCGTAACCTCCTAATCTTCCAAAACAGAAGATCATCTCCTCAGGATACGATCACGCAGGCAATCTCATCTCTCAAAGAGTGGGAAGGAGCACAAAGCGATACACATCAACAGCCACCGACGACCTCCATGGGCCTGCAGCCACAAGCTCCACCGCCAACGATCACTGTCTTCACGGATGCGGCATGGAAATCAGGAGCAGCAGACCTAGCGTGGGCTTTCTTCGATCTCTCAAATAGAGAGATCGCCAAGGGATGCATCTTCAGGGAACATGTTCAATCACCGCTTATGGCGGAGGCGCTGGCAATGCGATCAGCTATGGAGCATGCGAAATCACTCCACCTAAATCAAATCTGGCTTCGATCAGACTGCAAGGGGCTTGTCCAAGCCATCACGACGAATCGGCGATCCATGGAGCTCTTCGGAATTCTACAGGACATCGAATCGTTCATCTGTTCCTCTTTCTCTAATTTTCATTTGTCGTTCATCCCCCGTATCCAAAACGGGCTCGAAGATCAATTGGCTAAGACCTGTCTTTGTAACAAACTCACTCTATTGGACCCGATTTCCGGATAAGACCCATTGGAATTTCCTTTTCTAATATCATGCTGTTCAAAAAAAAAAAAAGCAAACATTAAATGCCATACAGTCATTGTTTTATACATATCTCGCATTTTTAGACATTCGACACAAACGTTGAGCACACAAACCTCAACACAATAAAAAAGTAGTAGTAATAAGAAACCACCCATCTTCTATAAGGAGGTCTTAGACGGCTGTAGTAGATTTTCGGACAGTGTAACGATAAGCAGCAACTTTCTTCTTGCGGGACAAAGTGCTATCAACAGAGAGAATGAGTTTCCCAGCTTCTCCTGTCGTGAAAGAGTTGCAAACAGCTTCATCTGAAGCTTTCATCTTTCTTGGTTTCTCGACCACAATCGTATAGCTCTCTTCAGCGTTTGGAACAAACTCTGCCGTGTACTCTAAGTCCCATCCTCCAACTACTATATCCCATGATATGGTTGCTCCACCCTGTAGTGACATAATACACATTTCATAGTTCATCAAATCATTTTTATTTAACTCACTTGCTATTAGGCCTGCGAGTTTTGTTCAGGTGTTTTCGGTTAGTTCGGTTTGTACAAAATCTTGCCAGATTGAAACAAAAACTCTGTTCACTAATCGGTTTAGTTTAGTTTAAAATTTCGATATGTTTTCGGTTTGGTTTGACATAGCTTTGGTTAGAGTTTTTTTTTTAAAAAACAAACTAACCAACTAGCGAACCAAATCAAATAAAAACATATTTTTATTTTCTAGAAATATAATGAAAAGAACACAATTCTTAATCAAACTTGAACTTGAACCGAAAACAGAAAAACTAAAAATACTTATTGATAAATTACCTCAATGCCTTCGATCTGAATGTTAACTTTCTCACCGCCCTTGATGGAGAATTCAGAGGCAGGTTTAGGTGGTCCGTTTTGCGAATCAGTAGGACGACTAAGGCCACCGTATTGCACCGGAATATCTTCAGGTCTTATGAACCTGAAACAACAGCAAATGGTACATGCATTAATTAAACCAAACAAGTTAAATCAGCAAAAATAAATAGA
The DNA here is from genome assembly GCA_932364175.1 of Eruca vesicaria subsp. sativa. Classification (NCBI taxonomy): domain Eukaryota; kingdom Viridiplantae; phylum Streptophyta; class Magnoliopsida; order Brassicales; family Brassicaceae; genus Eruca; species Eruca vesicaria. The sequence goes on along the minus strand of CAKOAT010808486.1, from coordinate 69,382 downwards.
ATGTAAAAGAGATTTTATTTAGCTATTACTTGTAGAGTGTTTCCGCTGCATTTCCTTCTTTGGACATTACAAACTTGCTCTTTGTTCTATGAGTCAAGAAAGGGCTGAACATTGAGTAAATGACACTGAAGTACCAAGGCACGTTGATAAATATCTGGAAAAGTTAAAACTCGACGAGTTGAATAATTGTTGTACCCTATAGATATAGAAAAAAATATTTGTTTGTTACTCATTCTAAGTTTGAGAAATGCTTTGTTTAAGATATAACGCATGGTCTTTGTCAAACAATTTAAATAGTGATAAAGAATAGAGACTGATTATTAATAAATTCAGCGTACGGTCACACAGAGAATCCTTCAGTTTCACTGTAGCAGTAAAATACAAAAACTAGAGAATGATGCCAACACAGAAACATCTAAAACTACTAGGAGTATTTCATATTTCTTGAATTTGAAAATTTGAACTGAACCAAAACTGAAAAGAACATTCAAATAAGCCAACAAATTTCCAAGATCTACAACAAAAAAAACATGCTACTCTGGAAACATAAATCAAGGGAAAGATTTCCTGAAAGAGATTCAGATTCTCCATTAACAAAGCATTTAAGACACTTCAATGAAATTTGCAAGCAACCAAACACGCAAAACATAGCAAAAGCACATGAAAAAATCGTGACAATTTCGAGAATTTTTCAGACAGGTACATAAACATAATTTCAAGTTTCAAGTTCTTGTCTCTCACTAAGAAAAATCCAAAAGACAAAGATTTACCTTAGTAGCAACCATCTCAGGGTAATTATCCTGAAAGAGAGAAAGAATCTGATTCGAAGTAACTCTAAGCTCTCTCTTAGGCATATCCTTAAGATCCGTAACTTGAATAATAGAATTAACACCACCAGGTTTGAAATGAAGCAACTTAACACCTCTCTCAAGAACCTGAACTCTCCATCTCAGAAACTTGTTGAGTTTCTCATCGTCACCAAACACTCTCTCGTACATCTCTCTCTCTTTAAAGACACTGTAGGCGTTGTAACACACGGGATGTCCTTCTTTATCGTACCCTCTCATGTAAGCAACTTTACCTTCCAAATCTTTAAGACCAAGATCCTCTTCAGTGAGTTTCTCGGTCTTGAACTCTTCTCTCCACTCCAAACAATTCTCAAGCATCCTCAACGAGTCTCCGACTTTGAAGTCCCTGGCTCTGAGGAACTTAAGGAGGATGACGTCAGCTCTGTCGTCACCGCCGAGGAGTGGGACTCCCCACATGGAAGAGGACGCGAATGAGGAAGATGAGAGTTTGTGTTTGAGTTCTTGAAGAGATTTTTGCTCGAAGGGTTTGAGTTCGGAGACGAAGTAAGTGTCTTCTTTGACATGGTGGGGAATGAGAGAGGTTATGAAGGTTTTCTTTGGCTCTGTGTTTTGGTGATCAAATGGGTTTGGAGCCAATGAAGAGTCCATTGTTTCTTTCTTGAGCAAGTTTTTTTTTTTTTTTTTTTGAGAAAGAATGATGGAGGAGAGAAGTAATAAGCAAGCAGAGGGGAGGAGTGAGTGTGACGGTCGCTAGAGAGAGAGATATAGGCGTGACTTGTGATTTCTGATTTCAAACAGATAACGCGGCTTTTTACTTACAAACAGAAATTATATACTTATATATTAATAAACTGTTGAAGCAGCTCTATCTTTTACTGATTCCAAATTTTTTTTTTGATTTTTTTGATCAAAAATTCCAAATATAATTTAGTTTTTTTTTTTTTTTTGGTAAAATGTTAAAGATATAATTTAGTTTTACAAAATTGATTGTGACCATACATAAATGTGTGAGGTGTTTTAATTTGAAAAGTATATATAATCAGAAGTATATATAAGGAAACATTGTTTCGATTGAATTTGAAATGAAACTGGAAAAGATCTTTTTGAGTGAATCAGAGAGAGACAGAAGAAAGAAGAATGGTGTTGGAAAAAACAAACAGAGAGATGGAAGTGGAGCGTGAGAGTCACGTGCGTTTAGGGGAGGAGCGTGATTTGCAGCAATGGGGTAACGTCCGGGGGGGAAGGGGAAGAGGTGATAATGATTAGAAGAAGAAGGGAAGAAGGGACGGGGGCATATTTGGGTCCAAGCTAAGCACTAATAGATCCCACGTTTTTCTTTCCTTTTACCAAAACTCTAAAATTGCCTCTTACTTTTTTTTCCCTTTTTTTTTAAAAAAACGCTACATTTAAATACACCATTATCTTATCTCTCGAATGATATCTAGGTTTAGAGGTCTAGTAGTATTTATACAAGTGTATTATTATTCTGTGATAATAATTAGAAGAAGAAGAGAAGAAGGCACAGGGGCATATTTGGGTCCAAGCCTAGCACCAATAAATCCCACTTTTTTCTTTCTTTTCACCAAAATTTTGAAATTGTCTCTTACTTTAGTTTTTTTTTCATTTTTTTGGAACGAAACGCTATGTTCAAACACACCATTATCTATCTCTCGAATGATATCTAAGTTTAGAGGTCTAATAGCGTTTGTACAAGTATATTATTATTCTGTGAAAATAATTAGAAGAAGAAAGGAAGAAGGCATTGGGTGTATTTGGGTCCAAGCCTGGCACCAATAGATTCCACTTTTTTCTTTCCTTTCACCAAAACTCTGAAACTGCCTCTTACTTTTTTTTTCCTTTTTTTTGGAAAAAAACGCTACGTTTAAATACACCATTAACTTATCTCTCGAATGATATCTAGGTTTAGAGGTCTAGTAGCATTTATACAAGTGTTTTATTATTCTGTGATAATAATTAGAAGAAGAAGGGAAGAAGGCACGGGGGCATATTTGGGCCCAAGCCTAGCACCAATAAATCCCACGTTTTTCTTTCCTTTCACCAAAATTTTGAAATTGTCTCTTACTTTAGTTTTTTTTTTCCTTTTTTTGGAACGAAACGCTATGTTCAAACACACCATTATCTATCTCTCGAATGATATCTAAGTTTAGAGGTCTAATAGCGTTTGTACAAGTATATTATTATTCTGTGAAAATAATTAGAAGAAGAAAGGAAGAAGGCATGGGGTGTATTTGGGTCCAAGCCTAGCACCAATAGATTCCACGTTTTTCTTTCCTTTCACCAAAACTCTGAAATTGCCTCTTACTTTTTTTTTCCTTTTTTTTGAAAAAAAACACTACGTTTAAATACACCATTATCTTATCTCTCGAATGATATCTAGGTTTAGAGGTCTAGTAGCATTTATACAAGTGTATTATTATTCTGTGAAATTTCTTACGGTTATACACATATAATTATATGTATGGTCATTTCAAATGTTCTTATTTGAAAACTGATGGTGAAATGGAAACTATAATTTTAGATATTTCACAAACGAAGTATGTTCCTATATATTTAAATATGTTAGGCCTTAAGCATGAAATAGTTAATCCGAAATCTGAACTGAATCCAAACAAAGAAATCATGTACCCAATTGAAAATATTAAAAGTACTTGAATGTGTTTTGTAAGTTTGAACCATGCAAAAGTTTATTCGCCAAATTTTAAAACCATCTTCACCAGTCACAAACTTAATTTCATCCAGTTATTTGTTTCAACAGAATGGTATATTTTCACTATTGCCCCTGGCCAATTTATTTGGTCTCCAAACATATATTTAGTGATGCTTTATGAAGATGTAGATTATGTGTTAGTTCTTGAAGTATTACAGGAGGTAGCACATGTGTATGTCATGAAGATGGGCTATGTTGGAGTTCGTGGTCTGTGATGTATGTGGGATTTTCAAGCTTGGAGAAGAAGCAATAGATTTATTGGAATGTTTACATTAAAGATAAAAATATTACTTGAAGAAGAAAATGCAAGAGAGTTATTCTTTAAGAGAAAAATGAAAGTTGCTTAAGTTGTTTTTGGAAGAACTTGAGTTGCTTAAGTTGTTTTTGGAAGAACTTGAGAAGCAAGTTCTGGTATCTATACAAGGAGGACGTGCCTCTATGAAGAAAGGTGTCTTTGGGAAGAAAAGTCGAGAGATCTTTTGTGTGCTTTGTGATCAAGCTTTTGGTGTTGCTGCTCTGCTTTAGTTGCTGAAGTAGTTTTTGACGTACTTCCAGAGTGTTGGAAGATTGAAGCCTAAATTCAGGGGGAGTTTAGCTCAGGGTTCGGGTGATCCTGATAAACAAAGTCTAGGCTCTAGGGTGATTTTTAACTTAGGATTGGTCTAATCCTAAAGGATTCTTGTAATAGAAAATATTGGTGTAAGACTTTCTTGTTCTATTGAATTCGAAAAGAGAAAACTTGTGTCTTGTTTATTTGTGCACTTTTACTCTGACCTCACTGCACTAACTATTCGTATCAGAGTGGGTCACCTAATTTACTAATGAGATCTTGAAGGGTGAGGACAGAAAATGGTTTAGGAAGAAGGATAAAGTTTGTGATGGCAATATATCAATAGGGAACGTCTATGAAAAACCCCCATGTCTTGATTCATCCAATTATGGATATTGGAAGGTACGTATGCAAGCTTTTATCAGTGGTATTGATGAAGACAGTTGGAGTTTTATTGAGGATGGTTGGAGTCATCCGGTGATGCTTAAGGATGAGAAGGTTGAAGTTTTGAAGCCAAGAGATCAGTGGACTGCTGCAGAGAAGAAGGCTTCAAGTTGCAACTCTAAGGCCAAGACTGAGATTTACAATTCTATTGATGAAAGCTACTTTAAATTTATTTCTCAATGTGCTTCAGCTCAGAAGGCATGGAAGACATTGCAGAATATGTTTGAAGGTACTACAAGTATCAAGCGTACCAAGCTGGATATGTTAGCGTCAAAGTTTAAGAATCTGAGGATGGATGAAGAAGAAACCGTGGCTCAGTTTAGTGCTAATTTGGGTGACATTTCAAATGAATATTTTGCACTTGGAAAGCAATACAAGGACAAAAGGCTGGTCAAGAAGCTGAAGAGATCGTTGCCATCAAAGTTTGAGTCAAAGATCTTTGCTATTGAAGAAGCTCACAATCTGGATGAGATGGCTTTTGATGAGTTTGTTGGGAAACTTCAAGATTTTGAGCTGAGAAAATCATATGGAGATTAAGATAAGAGTCGTGATAAGGATAAGAAAAAAAAAGATCCTTATGAAATTGCTCTCAAAAGTTCAACTTCTAAAGATCTTATGGGAATGCTGGTACAAAATTTTGCTGGATATATGAAGCAAAGAGAAGATAGGATAAAGAGTGGAAGAAAAAGTGATTCAGGTAGATCATCATCAAAGGTAAAATGCTATGAGTGTAATGGATTTGGGCATGTTCAGAAGGAATGTGCAAATTTATTGAAGTAAAAGAAGAAGATTGACGTCAAGGATGAATCTGATACTGATGCAGATGATGGTATGAGTTGAAGAACTTGGTGGCGTTCACAACTTTTGATTCATGTTCTAAACAAGATCTTTGGCGGGATCTGCATCGGGTCTGTGTTAGGGTCTTCATGTGGAAGTGATTCTGGTGCTGAAAATGATGTTGATGATGGAAGCTTTGATCTTGCTGGAAATTATGAGAAGCTGTATGAGACTTGGCTCAATATGGTTAAGGCAAATTCAGAATTGACTAAAGAGAAAATCAATCTAGAAGCACAAGTGGCTGAAGCACTTATGTATGCCTCAGAGAAAGAAAAAGAAACGCGGCATGTTGGTGCTCAACTCTCAGAAACTCAGAAGGGTTTGAGGATGCTGAATAATGGGACGGATTAGTTGGATCATGTTCTCAGCATTAGGCAAAGTGATCGATGTGGTCTTGGATTCAAAGGTGAATCTTCTAAAGATGAAAGTGTTTTTGTATCAGCAAGAAAAACTGAGGGTGTAGCTACGTTTGCTACAAAGCCAAAGATAAAGGTGTTTGCTGGGAATGCAACAAATGAGAAGACTACAGTGAAGGTTGCAACTGATGTGAAGAATGCGACTGCTACGAGTACTGCTACACCTAGTGCTACAGCGACTGCTTCGGGTAATGTTTTTGATTCTATGAGGGCATTAGAACGAAAGTTTCCGCATATTTGTCATCATTGTGGTGTTGTTGGGCACATTAGGCCAAGGTGTTTCAAGTTGTTCAGGGAGAAGAATCAGATGGAGCAAGGTTATGGTATGAGGGGTCATGTCCTATATGTTATTCTTGTGGAGTTCAAGGGAATATTCGACGTGATTGTTCCTGGTCTGTTCAAGGAGCTAATCATGGAGGGTTTGAGCTCAGGAATGCGTGGTATAGGAAATTTGATCACTATGGAGATGGTGGAATGGGATGTCATCTTTCCTTTGGAGGATATAAATCTTCTTATTAGTTTTTGACCATGATGTGACTCATAGGGGGATATTGAAGACGTGGTTTTCAAGCTAGTTATTATGAGTGCCCATGCATAGTTAAAAAGGGGGAGATTGAAGATGTAAATCATGTGTCAGTTCGTGAAGTACTACAGGAGGTAGTACATGTATATGTCATGAAGATGGGCTATGTTGGAGTTCATGGTTTGTGATGTCCGTGGACTTGTCAAGTTTGGAGAAGAAGCAATATATTTATTGGGATGTTTACATTAAAGATAAATATATTACTTGAAGAGGAAAAGACAAGAGAGTTATCGAGAGTTATTTCAGAGGGAGTTTAGCTCGGGGTTTGGGTGATCCTAATAAACAAAGTCTAGATTTTAGGGTGAGTTTTAGCGTAGGATTGGTCTAATCCTTGGAATAGAAAAGATTGGTGTAAGACTTTCTTGTTCTAGAGAATTCGAAAGAGAAAATTTGTGTCTTATTTATTTCTACACTTTTACTCTGACCTCACTGCATTAACACTTTATTGATAGGATCGACCCTAATCTGAATCAGAAAAAACTTATGCTTTAGATGTAAAATATTTGAAGGACAAAATTTACATAAGTTTTTGGTAATGTAATTACTGAGTTCTTCTAGGCTTCTATTTACATGCATTTTTTTATTTACCTTTGTAAAAATATATTTCTAATGTGTTAAAATTTGTTTATGCTTTAATGAGGATGGTTTTATATTAGGTTTGAGAAATTGCAAAAAGATGCCGAGGACAAAAGTATAATAGTCATATCTTGTTCATTAAAACTAACAAGGAAAAAAATATCAAAGTAACGTTTTATTTATCCCTCGAACCTCTAACATATCTTATTATATAAAGTAGGTTTTTTATCATATGAGAGTGTCATGTCACTAATTCATCTATTCTTAACATTACATGTGTCATGGTTCTTGGTTAATTTTTTGATTTTTTCGTTTGTTTGTCGATTCATTTTTAATTAAAGATTTTTATGGTATCATTCAATGAATCCCACTTTTTCTATCTGTTTAATGCAATTTTACTGCAATATATTTTCCTAAAAAAAAATTATATATAAATAGAGTTATATGGGATAGCTGGTAAGTTTCCTCGCAAAATCTCTACATCTAACATTTATTATTTTTACTCAGATTTCTTAAAAGATACCTCTAATAATTTTGATTAACCAAAACGTCTTTGGTATCAGCTAATGATGAACAAAGTGAATCACAACTGGAGATTAAATAAAGAAATTGTATTGTGGCCTCGCTCGCCCCCAACTCGGTTGTATGCATGAAAAAACCGAAACGATTCCTAGGATTCTTGACAGGAGGATTGCCACCGCGATATAAATGTCTTTACAATTATCTCATCAGGTATTTTGTTAACTTTATTGAATAGAGTTATTTAATACTAACATTTAAATTAAAATCCAATTCAAAGAAATACTAAAAATCAACAATAACTGGTTTTAGATTACTTACAGTTATAAATCTTATAGTTCTTTTACTGGAAAATAATAATTCATAAAGTTACAAATATAAAGTAATAAATGCTGGTTTTATAGCTCGATCTCTTTTATTAATAATCATTTATTTCTTTTTCAAACTGTAGTTTCTTCTTAAATTATGTATCTATTAAAAAAAATTAAATAATATAATTTCATTGAAACTATTTACTACTCCCTCCGTTTTTATTGTAAATAGTATTATAAAATGTTTTTCTTTCAAAATATAGGTAATTTTCTCACATCTACGTAACTCTTACACATAATAGATATAATGTGACCAATCAATTAATTTATGTTTTGTATAATTAGTAAAATTTATTAATTAAATACTATGTTCTAAAAAATAACAACCTTATTAATTTTAATGCTTTTATTTTAAACTATTGTGAAATGGAAGAAGTAATACTGTATGCAAACGTTGCGAAAATCTCACTGAGAAACACAAAAGCACCATTCAGTGAATCCCTTTTTTTTTAACCTATTTACTGAAATATGTTTCCCTATAAAATCGTTATATATAAATAGAGTCATATAGGATAAGTGGTAAGTTTCTTTGCAAAATCTCTACATCTAGCGTTTATTATTTTCACCGAGATTGCTTAAAAAGATACCTCAGATACTTTTGATTAACCAAAACGTCTTTGGCATCAGCTAATGATGAACAAAGTGATCGCAACTGAATATTAGATAAAGAAATCGTATTGTGGCCTCGATCGCCGCCAACTCGGTTGTATGCATAAAGAAACCGAAACGATTCCTAGGACTCCTGACAGGAGGAGCTAGAACCACCGCGAGTGATCAACATAACCCATTGATCGAATATAAAGAAATGTATAAATGGCTTCGTAATGGTCTAATCAGATATTTTGTTAACTTTAATGAATAAAGTTATTAATACTAACATTTAAATTAAAACCCAATTCAAAGAAATACTAAAATCAACAATAAAGGGTTTCTGGATTACTTAAATTAATAAATCTTATAGTTCTTTTAGTGGAAAACAATAATTTTAAAAATTAAAAATACACAGTAACAAATGAGGGTTTTATAGCTCGATCTCTTTCATTAATAATCACTAGTTGCATATCCACCGCGCAAGCGCGGGGCCGGGATCATTGATGTTTTCTTGTGTTTTTTCGGTTGTTGGTTTAGTGGGTTATTCTAATAATACCAAATAATGATGAAATGGAAAGAATGTAGCAAGAATATAAAGTGAAAATATTGTATATATAATGTGTTAAATGTTATTTATATGCGAAGTAAGGTTTATAGGGATAACTAAATTATAATATAGTTTCTAGTGTATAAAAATATGTGTCTATCTTGTTTTTTTATGTTGGAAATAGTTTTTATATCAGAGATCAAAACTTGATATAATTATTTATTTATAGTATTTAAATTTGTACTAAACGATTTATCAATTTGAAAATAACTTTAATTTAAACTAATATTTGTTGTTTGGGTTTTAATAGATAGGTTTGGATATTTTTTTTGTAAGTTTGGATTTTGTTCATAAATAATGTGGCATTTTTATTTACGGCGTCATCGACTGTGGAAATCCGTTCGCCGGAATCTATTTAAAATGAAATTATAGTAATCATTAAAAATTGAAGAGAAATTACATAGTTGTATTATAAATAAAAAAATACTTAAATTTTGTTATTTTATTTTATTTCACATAAATAATTTTTTGAAAATATATATTAAGAAATATGTTCTAACATAAAATATATATTAGGACATGATAGTGCTGCGTGAGACTCGTTTCGTTTTTTGGAATGTTCGGTTTTTGATCCATTTTTAATTTTTTTTTTATTTGAGTTCGTCAAAATTTACGATTTTTTCTACTATTTTGGGCTTTAAACAATAAGTCTAGAGGTAAAAAAAACATACAAACATTAAAACTAAAAAGCTCATATGATAATAATCCAAACGAAAAAAAAATTAAAATACATAACAGCTGGGGTGGTTTTAACCCACATGCTTACAGACTTAATTAGAACCCTTATACCACTTTACTAAAGTGTATTCATTGTTAATAGTCATTTTAAAAAAACTATAAACTTTTAAAATTTAAACATGCGGGACCCACAAACTTGCTGACGTGGACACGCTGAGGAGCTTCAAAAGTGTACTATTATAATATAGATTCATTTCTTTTGCAAACTGTAGTTTCTTCTTAAGTTCTGTATTTATTAACAAAAACAAATTAAATAATGTATTTTCATTAAAACTATATACTGCTCCCTCTCTTTTTTATTGTAAATAGTATTAAGACATTTTTTTGTTTCAAAATATGGTAATTGTCTCACATCTAGGTAACTTTTACATGTACTGGATATTATGTGACCAATCAAATAATCTCTATTTTTTTATAATTAGTAAAAAATATTAATTAAATACTATGTTATAAAAATAACAACTTTCTTAATATTAATTTTTTTATTTTAAATTATTGTGAAATGGAAGAAATAATATTGTATGTAAACATTTAGCAAAATCTCAGTGACAAAAACAAAACTTAATTTATTGTATTTTGTTAATTTTTAGTAAACCTTAAATTTTTTGAAAATAAGAGAAAAATAACAAAACATGCAACTTGGATTTCAATTCAATTTAGCACTCTTTTCTTACCTCTTCCAATAAAACATGAACACTATCATCATAAAACTTTAACTTTAAGTAAATAAGTATTTTTTGTATTTAATTCTATTAGCTCGAAACTTATGAATTTGTGTGGTTCGAAACATGTTGCCATTTAAGAATGAGCGATCCCGGGAGAATTTATATATATTAAACTATTCAAAAAATATGATTGTTATTCTTGAAATACATTTTTTGCTTTTTAATAGCCTATCTCCCACAATTTTACTGAAGTCTTAGTGCAAAATAGATATAAAAATAACTGAAAATATCAAATGTTTATTAAAATTTGACTCTTTTCAATTATATAACGTGTTTACCCGCCTGTAAGACGAGTTTAAGCCTAGTATATATATATATTTATTTATTCATAAGTAAAATAATGGAAAAAAAGTTTCTCAGCTACACAAAGTCTACTCTAATATGGTGAAAACCATCCAATCTATGAAAATATGTCAATAACTACACCAAGTTTATGTTAATACATGCCACATATACAAAGTAAATGATTATATGGTGGAAACATCACAATCAGATTTAATTGATTTTAATTTACTTTAATGTGTTCAATCTGTAGTTTATTAAATTTAATATATTTGATTTTGTTAATAAACTTAGTATAGTTAATAATTTTATTAATAAAATTGATTTTATTAATTGATTTTATTAATAAATTTAATTGATTTTAGTGACTTGGGGTTAAGTTTAATAAATTATTAGGTTTATTAATTTTAATAAATTATTAGGTTTATTATGTTTAATAAATTATTAATTCTATTAAGTTTAATATATTATTAAGTTTATTAAACTATTAAGTTTATTAAAATTGGAAAAATTATTAAGTTTATTAAGTTTATTAAACTATTAAGTTTATTAAACTATTAAGTTTATTAAACTATTAAGTTTATTAAGTTTATTAAATTATTAAGTTTATTAAATTATTAATTTTATTAAGTTTATTAAATTATTAATTTTATTAAGTTTATTAAATTATTAATTTTATTAAGTTTATTAAATTCTTAAGTTTAACTTAATAATTTAATAAAATTAATAATTTTAGTAAAATTTAATAAATTTATTAAACTAATTAACCTTAATAAATTTAATAATATATTAAATTTATTATTAAATATAGCCTAATTTAATAAATTTAAAATATTATTAAATTTATCAAGGTTAATTAGTTTAATAAATTTATTAAAGTTTAATAGAATTATTAATTTTATTAAATTATTAAGTTTAAACGTAATAATTGAAGAAACTTAATAAAATTAATAGTTTGATAAACTTTTTTTTTTTTTTTTTTTTATAGTTTGATAAACTTAATAATTTAATAAACTTAATAGTTTAATAAAATTAATAACTTTAATAGTTTTACTAGATAACCTTAATAGTTTACTATTAAGGTTATTAACTTCCATGAATAAACTTAATAATATATTAAACTTAATAAATTTATTAAAATGAATGAATTATTAGACTTATAAATTTATTAAACTTAATAAAATTAATTTAATAAACTTAATAATTTATTAAATTTAATAAATCTAATAATTTAGTAAAATTAATAAACTTAATAAATTTAATAATTTATTAAATTTAATAAACTTAGTAAAGTTAATAAGTTTATTAATAAAATTGATATTATTAATTGATTTTATTAATAAAATTAATTTATTTTAATTACTTGGAGTTAAGTTTAATAAACTACAGAATGACCTCATTTACTTAACTTAAAATTAATTAAACCCGATTGTGATGTCTCCACCATATAATCATTTACTTTGTAATGTAGCATGTATTAACATAAATTTGGTGTAGTTGTTGACACATTTTCATAGATTGGATGATTTCACCATATTTAAGTAGATTTCGTGTAGCTGAAAAACTGTTTCCCTAAAATAATCTAAAAGTTTTCCGATTAATTTTCATATAATTTCTGATTTTTTTATTCTGCTCTAGGTTCTATAAACCACAAGCATTATGCCTAGCGAATTTTCCAACATTGGTAAAAAGTGTGCAGGACCGATGATGCTTATCGCAGTTATGATTTATATGTCAATAACGATATGATGTCGACTGACTACATTGTAAGATCAACTCCAACCTAAACCTATTTTCTCGTCTATAATTTCCACAAAAATAGAGTAACTCTATTTTAGAGTGACTTTTGCTCTAATGGTTCACTCTAAAATAGAGTTACTCTATTATAAAGTAGAAAATAGAAGGATATCACTTTTTCACTCCAAAAATAGAGTGAAAAAGTGATATCCCTCTATTTTCTACTCTATAATAGAGTAACCCTATTTTAGAGTGAACTATTGGAGCAAAAATCACTCTAAAATAGAGTTACACTATTTTTGTAGGAATTATAGAGAAGAAAATATGTTTGAATTGGAGATTCTATAATGACTCACTCCAGAAGAAAATGCAGTATAAAAGGCAGTGGTCATCAGAGACTTGTAGTTATTGAGAAACCAAAAAAAAAAGATTCATAGTTTAGACAAAGTAGAAAAAAGGAAGAAAAGAAGTCTCCTAGACATTCATAGGTATGGTTTTCGTCGCAAAATTAGACCTTAATAACTCGGTAAAAATCATTTGTTACTCTCCTATAAATTCTAAAAAGGCAATGTTATTAAACCCGACCTGGACAGTGAACCGGACGACTTACAAGGTCACTGGATTGACCGCGGGTTAATAAATGAAACTTTATTATATAATAATATATTAGCTATGAAAATAAAAATATAGAAACTAAAGTTAAATATTTTTAAAACATAAAATTTATAAATATACAAAATATCAAAAATTAGTTTAGACTTATTAAGTTTTTTTACAACAAGTTAAGAGGACTGACATCTAAAAAAATCAAGATATAAAATTTATAAATAACTAAATTTCTAATGAGAATAATAAATTAAACTTCAAATCCAAAATAAACCAAAAGTAAAACACCATTGTGATAAATTGTCAATAAAAAAATAAACTAACACCAAATCCCATCAACTAATTTTGGTTCTCGCTATCACCGTTCAGTTCATTTTCTTCAAGTGGCATAGTGAAATCTTCATCAAAATCTAAAAATCACAAATAAAATAGTGTAATAAGTTTTATGTATGATAAAAAGAGAAAGTTTAATCTAAATTTAATACTTACCAACAAAATTTTCTGAGTTTGTCACTTCATCATCTCTGGGATATTCTTAGCAAGAGCATTCTCTAATTCATTATAATCAAGTTCGGCAGGTTCTTCTTCTTCAACAATCCAAAACTCTGTTTTGTCAATAGATTCATAATCCACAGGATCATATGATCTTATTCTTTTCTGTAAGTTAAAAAAATGTAATGATTTGTTATAAATTAAACTAAATAAAAATAATAATAATAATAACTTACTCACATTTCTTGCAAATGTAAATTGTAGTGAACGTATACGAGATCACTTAGTCGTTGATGCTCAAGTCTGTTTCTTTTCTTGGTATGGATTCTCTCAAATACTGACCAGTTACGCTCACAGCCAGATGAAGAAGCAGTTTGACTAAGAACTCGCATTGCTAACTTTTGCAAAGTTGGAGCAGATGATCCAAAATACCTCCACCATTAATCTAAATATTATATATATATATATATATATATATCTCTATAATATTATTTGAGAAGTCAATTTCCTACGTGTCGCGCTCACGTTAACTCTCGCGATGGTTGATTACATAGATACCCTTAATGAATTATTAAATTTTAAAATTATTTTTTTATATTTATTTTTTTTAACTTTTTCCAAATAACATATATAATAAAAAAGGAAATACTTCTAAAATTTTAAAACAAATTTTAAAACGAAAATATATGTATATAATAGGACTTTATTAAAAAGGAAAGTTCACAAAATAGTAATACCCCCGTTAATATATATTTTAAATAACATAAATATATTTTTAAAATAAAAATATGTATATGTTCATGAACATCTAAAAATTTATCAGTTACACTTTATTTTCTAATATTTTTAGAAATCAACATATAATTTGATAAATATTATGAAATACATGTATATTTAAGCGATAAATAAAACTAATTTGATTTGATTTAACTAAAATAAAGAGTAAATAAATATTATGAAAATACATGTATATTTAAGCGATAAATAAAACTAATTTGATATGACTTGACTAAAATAAAAAGTAATTATACTTCAATTTTAATTTAAAAATATATTTAACTCGATATACTCACAAAAAGAATGACTCGACTGATCTAATTTATCTCCAAAATTAAACATTTAATAATTTTATAATAATAATATATTTAATATTATACATATAAATTAGAGGTTGACTCAAAGCGTATTAAAAAAAAAGAAAATATTAATCAATTTATATGCATGAGACTTTAAAATATTATAATTATATTCGTTTATGTAATTTTGAATCAAACACTTCAGCTGATTATTTATTTCATTTTAAGAAGAATATATATTAAGTTATACATAATTTGACTATAATATATTTACATATCTAAAGACAATAACCAACCGAAATAAAAATAAGAAAATTAATCAAAGTTTTATTCTATTTAGAATTAAAATATTATAGCTGAATTTGAAAAATAGATATTATCCAATATACCAAGTTGATATCCAAACCGACTATTGATCAAAAAAATAATTAAACCGATAATAATATATCCAAAGTCATATATATAATTAGAATAATGTAATATATATTAACATAAATTATACATATAAATTGATTCAAAACTAAAACTAAAACTAAATATCAATCAGTGATTATAAAATTTTATTTTTATGAATATTCACGCCCGTGCATGAGCACGGGAAAATCACCTAGTATATACATATCAGAACACTCTAAGAAAATAATAAGTCAAAGTTAAAAGTTACCTGGTTGAGAGGTTTTGCTGCAAGTTAGTGCCATATCTGAGAGAAACTGCCCTCACGTTCTCTACATACCCTAAGCTCCTGAACAAGCTTTGTTTTACTACTCTTTGATTGCTTTTCAAATACGTTCATCAGCCCGATCATAATCTCTGGCTTGTTAGAAAATGAATCTTCATTATATATGAAACTTGGGTTCAAATAAGGAAAAAAGTTTGCCAGCTACACGAAGTATTGGCTAATATGGTGGTAACCATCCCAAGTTTCAAAATGTGTCGAGAACTACACGATGTTTATTTAAATACATGCCACATACACGAACTTAATAATTATATGGTGCCAACATCACGACCGAGTTTAATTGATTCTAATCAAAGGTTTTGGGGCCAAACTGTAATTAATTAAAAAATCAAGTTAAAACAAAAAAACACATCGGTTTTGTGCTGGTTATCTCTCTCGAAAAGACCATATTCTTCCCCCAATTCGAAATCTAGGGTTCATAATTTCGTTTTCATACAAAGAAACAGAGAGAGAGGGAGAGAGAGAGAGAGAGAGAGAGAGAGAGAGAGAGAGAGAGAGAGAGAGAGAGAGAGATGGAATTGGGAGGAGGAAGTAATCATAATCGAAGGGGAAAGGCGATTCAAGGCAATGTGGTTTGCTTTTGCGGATTGCCGGCGAAGATAGCTCAGGCTTGGACAGACCAAAATCCGGGTCGATGGTTCTATGGGTGTGTATGATATAAGGTATAAGAAGTTGTAATCTGTTCATATTTTCGAATTATTTTGGTTGTTAATTTTGTCAATGTTCTAGCGTGGAGATGAATGCAAGTTTTTTCAATGGTTTGATGAGGAAGAGCCTTATGGGTGGCAAAAACAAGCTTTGATTGAAGCTAGAAACGACATTCTTGTGAAGAAGAACACTATTGCGAAATTGGAGAAGAAAATTGCTAAACTTCAAAGTGATTTGGCCAAAAAAGAAGCAGAAGAAGACATTATTAACAATTTTCTTAAGTTGTGAAGTACTTGTTGTAATGCTTAAGCCATATTTAAATGTCCTTATGAAGCTTTGTAATGCTGGGAACATCTTTGTAATGTTGTGAACATCAAGTGTTTGGTCAATATTGTTGGTTTCCTTTTATGGTTCGAAAGATTGCCTACACAAAAAATTCAAGAGTTTTGTCTCACTGTTTTGCATTAAAGAAAGGCGATTTATCAAACATAATAAGAGGTGAGAGACATAAGTTACCATACATAAAAGAGTTGAGAGACATCAAGTTATCATACATAAGAAGAGTTGAGAGAAAGGCGAGTTATCATACATATCTGAGGCTTACTAATACATATTAGAAAGACAAAAGAAGCTAAAAGAACTCAAAAGAACTTGGATGAAAGACATCAAGTTTGTGTAACAGGAGGTGCGGTTGAGGAGACTTCCGCAACTTCTTGTTCCTGAGCATGTTGTTCCACATTAAGACGCCTACGCTTGGCTCTGTTTTCTTCAGACTGCAACAAAATAAAATTAATCAAACACAACAAAGATAATAGCTTCACAATATGATAGTCAATTTACCTCATTAGGACACTTCCTTGAGTTGTGGCCTGTACCACCACATACACCACAATGACCTACTCTTCCTTTTCTATTAACTTTGGTCTGATTTTTCTTGGGAGATTCATTAACTCCTTTAATCCTTGCCTTCCCTTTTGGTCTTCCAGGTGGTCTCTTGTAAGGAGGTGCCTCAATACGCTCTGCACCAGATTTCTCCCATAACCTTGGACCATTTACAGGCTTCAACCCATGCAAGTACAAACCTTGCCACTTCTAATCAAATCAAGCATCTGAATGAAGGGTTTCTTTCTAGCTATTTTCAAAGTTCTATTAAACGACTCAGTGAAGTTGTTGTGAGTATCAGCACAACATGAACCTATCCGAAAAAACGCTCTGCACCAAGTCGCAGGATCCTTCTTCAGAAGCTCCTCAACTGCTAGTGGATCAAACTTTTTGAATATATCCAAATTCTCTTCATAGTCAGCTTTGTTGTAGCTGCTTGCAACACGCCAGAAGAGTGGCTTAAGTGAATCTGACTTATGATTCTTCTTCAGATTAGAGTAGATGTGCCTAGCACAAGCTCTATGTTCAGCTCTTGGCAACTCAGCTGCAACTCCATGTAGCAATCCCTTATGCTGATCTGATATGATTGTCACAAGATCACCCATGCCTAAACCCAAGTCAATCTTCAACCTGTGAATAAACCATTGCCAATTGTCGTTGCTCTCGGAGTTGACCACAGCCCAAGCAATCGGGTAAATCTGGTTATTGGGATCCCTTCCAACAGCAGTAAGAATCAATCCTTGAAGAGAGCTGTGCTTAAGGAATGTCCCGTCCAATCCAATTATTGGCCTGCAATACTCCTTCCATGCCACACGAATTTTGTTGAAGCATATATACATGGAGTGGAATGCCTTCGCTCCATCACCTTTTGTTGTTGTATTGATCTCTATTGTGCTATCAACATTTGTACTGTGATTGAAAAAATAAAAAATAATCAAAACAATTATTTTTTGTAACGACTGAAACCTATAAATAAGACTAGAAGAGTTAAAAAAAAATACCGTAATAGCTCCATCTCATAGTCTCTTAACCTTGCAAAATGCTCATTGCATTCGGCCTGTAGCTTATCAAGAACAATTCGCCTAGCAATCTTTGCCTGCTCTGGAGAGATTATGATGTTATAACTATCCCTAAACTCTTCTCTAATGGCTGGAGCAGACATTTCAGGTTCCTTCCTTATTTTCTCCAACATAACTTCCGCAATGGCAGGGCTTTTGATGAGTTTACACTTTCCTGTGGGATGGCAAGTGTGTTTGTTGACATAAACTTTGACCATCCATTTCTGGATTGGAACCTCCACTGAGCAATATATACGCCACACACACCCTTTACCGCTGCATTTAGCACCCATCTTCGTCTTCTCCCACCTATCATAGACCACATTTCTTCTTGTCTTGAGGATATATCTGATGACATGCCTCTTAAACTCTTCACAGCTGTAAAAAGTCTGTCTAAGACTAAAAATCCCATCTAATTCTCCTCTTGCAGCCATCCTCTCAGCTTGCTCTTTTTCATCACCAGATGACTGCTCAGTATCAGGATATACTTCATCCTCGTCTAGAATCTCATCATCATAGTTCTCATTCCTAAACATCTCAAGATCCTCCTCAAAATTCTTGTCTATATCATCTTCTTTATCAGATTCATCACTCTTCTGATACTCATCTTCACTCTCATATGCTTCACGATCTCCATCATATGTTTCTTCTTCATTGTCTCCAAGAAGATGTAGCTCACCCTCAATCTCATCATCATGTTGCTCACCTTCAGTCTCATCAGTATCTCTCTCTACTCGACTAACATCAGCAGCCTCAGGTCTCTCTATGAAAACATCTAGCTCCTTATACCAACGACCATTAGCAGTCATCCTTCTTCTGTTTTCATCTGCATTATCAAACAAAGGCCTCTTCTCCGAAATGTCTTCATATGGTAACTTATACCACATTTTCCCCGTAATACCTTTCTGAACCATCTTCTTCGTTACGTCGTCAAAGATTGTTATACCGTCAACTTCAAACTGCTCCAAAATACCATCCACAAAATTCAACTCTCCATCTTCTTCGTGTTTGAATACTCCCGAATGAAAACAATTAATTTTCACTGATATAGGATCACTGTCATCAAAGAAATCGCAAAAGAAAGTGTTAGAAAGATATCATTTAATCATAAACACAATAAAAAAAATGTGGGCATTATATCGAACAACTTATGTGCATCATGTTTTGAAAGTAGAAAACAAAATTTTTTTTTACCTCATCTTGATTCCCAGTATGGTTAGATCTTCCTACACCCGAATCTTCCAACGCCACACTATCGCACACAAATCTCTCTCACGATCTCCTTCTGTAAGTATTTTATCTCGGTCTCGTTCTCTTGGTCTCGTTCTCTCGGACTCGTTCTCTCAGTTTCGTAAGGGAAAGGCTTGTTCTCTCATCTTTCTTTCAATCTCGATCTCTTAATCTCTCAAGGTCTCTCACTCTGACTTTCTCTCTCGATCTCTTTGTGCTCTCTGTTTTTTGTTTCTCTGTCTCTCGGACTTCTTATTTTTCTCTTACTAAACGAAGCACAAAACCAAGAGAAACAATTAGAGATAACCAGCACAAACCGATGATTTGTTCTTGGTTTGTTCGATTTTTTTTTTTTGTTTTAACTTGATTTTTTAATTAATTACAGTTTGGCCCCAAAACCTTTGATTAGAATCAATTAAACTCGGTCGTGATGTTGGCACCATATAATTATTAAGTTCGTATATGTGGCATGTATTTAAATAAACATCGTGTAGTTCTCGACACATTTTGAAACTTGGGATGGTTACCACCATATTAGCCAATACTTCGTGTAGTTGGCAAACTTTTTTCCTTCAAATAATACGCAGCAGCATGAAGATCACGCCGCAACATACGATCCCATTTTTTATCAATGATGTCTGTATAAGGCTGGTATAGAGGCTTCTTATCGAACATCTTCTTAATACCTAGTCTTGCTCGATACATCCCTTCATATACATATGGCATAGATGGCTTCTCATCAGCATCACATATACGCATTAAACGAATGATAGGAGTCATAATCTTGACAATGATCAAGCAGCTGTTCCACGCTCTCTCATCCAAGACTATTGATTTCACTAGCCTTGTTTTAGAAGCTTTTAGAAGCTTCTTAAACGCTGGATCTGTACTTGTAACCAAAGCTTGTAGGTCATCTCTATGCTGATAAAGGCTTTGTAGAGTGATGAAGCTGGTAGCATCCACATCTTGAACTGGAGGACCATCTAAGTTAGAATCATCTAACTGAATATTTTTCCTCTTCTTGCTCTCAGTTTCCTTCAGTGACTGCAGAAGCTTATATCGCACATCTGACGGAACCTTTGTACACACATCTGTATCTCCTTTCATACCAGCAAGATGGTGTTTCATCCGATTAATGCCACCTCCTAAATTTTTTTTTGACAAAATTCACATTCCAAAACCAGTTTTCCTCTTGAATCTTTTGACTTTGTGACATAGAACCATGCAATATCTTTTTTTCCTCTGATTGAACGGTTTGTAGCAGCAATTTTACCATAGTTTTCCTCAAGTTCTGTTTCCATTGCCTGCAAAAAAGTACACAAAGTTTAAATAATTTCATATGACATATATATTAGAACTTAGAACATATAGTATGACAGATTTATGATAAACAAAACAATCAAAAAAGAAAAAAAGAAAAAAGAACAAGGATATACAAAATCGTAGAAGGGAGTAGAGAAAGAAGAAGACGGTAAAGCTAATAACTAAAACGTGAAAACCTAATTTTTAAATTAGAAATTTAGAATATAAAACAAAGTAAAAACATAATTTAAAACTAAAGAAAAAGAGTAAAAGTTTATTTAGTGGTTCAACTTAACTAGTGGTTTAACTGGTATCGGATTTTGGGTTTTAGTGAGTTTTTCTAGGTTTTGCCGGTTTTTAAATTTTAGGTTTTTAACAAAACCCAAACCAGATTTATTTTAGGTCACCGGATTTACCGATTCAACCGCGGATCCAGATCGGGTTTCAAAACACTGTAAAAAGCAGAAGGAGTTTACGGTCACCTCTTTATTTCAGATTTTAACATAATTAGAGGGAGGGTGATTATGTGAATATCTGGGGATCTGATCACTTAGTATATAAAATGCATTATTTAGCCAAAACAATCATCTTTTCCACCCAATGCGATTTCAACTTTATACTTTCCAGTTCATTCCAAAACCCTACAAATTAAATTCTTTAACTAAAGTAATGTTGGACCACCATTTATATGTAACTGAAACGTACAGTTGGTTGGAATGTTCATCATCATTTTCTATCTTGTTAATGAGTATTCTTAGCTTTTTTAGAAGACTAACAATATAAACACAAAATGCTCACATTTGTTAAAATCTGGTTTTTAATTGAGACAGTTGCAAAAATAAAACATATATCAAAAGTATTTATACAGTTTTCTACGTTTTATCTATTTATTGTACAAACAATGTCTTCTACTGAATGTGACATTTTTGATTGATTTTTAAGAACTTATAACTCCTACTTTTGTATATTATAATTTCCCATCTTTTTTTGGGTAGGAGTGTTACATATAATTTTCCCATCTTTTGTATAAATATTTCTTCTTCTTTTAATGGTCAACTATGTAAATGTTTACTTCTGAGTTTTCAACATTTTTTATGTTTTGTTTATGTAAAAAGTTATTAAATTCTCTATAAATTTTGAAAAACTGAAAAATTGAAAAATGTTTGGCATTTATTGATAAAATGGTGGACCTAGGGTGTGCTGATTCTCGTGGACAAATTGCTTTAGCAATGTTTGAAACCTTTGCCTTCGGAGTTTACTTTTGACTTAGTGCGACAGTAGAAGAGCGATTGATTAAGAGTGCCCTTTAATCATACGGGATGTCTTAACGACAGTGTGTCGTTTCAGAATTTTACCTTTTTCTGGGATTGAACATAGATTTACAAAGAGGCTTTGGGCTTATAAAACTTTAGATCTGAAACAACAGGTTTACAAAGAGGATTTGGGCTTGAGGGGGAACCCAATGTTTTGTGATATAAAAAGAGACTAATGAGGTTGTAAACCTTAAGGCCTACTTATAAAGAGTCAATGAGATAAGTGATGAGTTTAGTATTTAGGAAGTGATGAGTTTAGATTGATGCGATGTCCGTTTTACTGCCACCATAATATCACTTGAATCACAAAGAATGGTCCATTGCGATTTGGAATATTATGGATTTGAGGATCCTTGCAATCAATGATTACTAGGTGTTTTGGCCGCACATGCGGGCCTAAACATTTTATAATTATTTTACTAATATACTTTTACTAATTGAAAGATTATAATGATAAATTATTATTTATGTTTTTTAAACCCATAATATTCATACTTTCATTTAAACATTCTTACATATATTTTTTTGTATATTATGTTCACTATTAAAAATAAATCTCAAAATCAAATAATATTTTCAATTATATAAAATTAAGAAGTTTGAGCTCCATTGCGAAAAATCACTTAAATGCGGACCTGCGGACTTAATTATATTTAAGTCAATTTAAAAAATCATCAAAATAAATGATTATTTGCATCCAAATAATTTGACCTATAACATTAAACTTTTTTACATTGATAAAGTTATTCACAAATTAAAAACAAATCTATGTTTTCCTTTAAAATTTTGAAAAATCTAAAGTCTATTTAATTTCTTCTTAATTGATAAAATTTATAGAAATCTATCTTTCAATTTGAAAAATTGAATCGATAAATATACATTCAAAAATTGATCTTATAGAAAGAATAAAATTAGTTTGGATAATTATACAATATATTTGAATATATTTTTGTCAAATANACAAATCTATGTTTTCCTTTAAAATTTTGAAAAATCTAAAGTCTATTTAATTTCTTCTTAATTGATAAAATTTATAGAAATCTATCTTTCAATTTGAAAAATTGAATCGATAAATATACATTCAAAAATTGATCTTATAGAAAGAATAAAATTAGTTTGGATAATTATACAATATATTTGAATATATTTTTGTCAAATATGTATTTTCTTTCTTTTTGAATGATCTTTTATTTTATATGATTAATTCATGTTTAAGGTTTAACTATATAAAATAGAAACATAAATTTAATTTAACGTGTGAGTTCAGAGGTGAAAAATAACTTCACGAATATAATATCTATATAATATTATTATATTATTTTAATTTGAAAATAATTACATATTATACTTTTTAATTATATAAAATTAAAAATTTTACTTTATGAATATTTATTTATGTGTTTTTTTTGTTTTTGAATTTTTTATTAAAAATATATTTTCCGGATAACAACACAATATCTATAAGAATTATCTTTTTTTTTTAAATATATATTTAGATTATGAATAATTCTTATCATTATTATTAATTTGAAATCTAATCAAATAAGTATTAAATTCATTTTTATTATTAGCTATTTTCATTAAGGGTATAAACGATATTAACCACTCTAACTTTTAACGTGAGAGCTCCGTTGCGAAAAATCACTTTGCAAATAATAGTATAGATGTATAAAAAAGTACTTAGCGTGTAATATTTGTACGCCACAATGTATATCAAATCTCTAGAAACAAAGAATTATAAGAACAACTTTTCTTATTAGCTTTAGAAACTATTCAAAACTAAAGCTCACAATGTTTCTCTTAGATCTCTTATGATCTACTCTTTTTAGATCTTATGGAACACCTCTCCATAGATATATATTTATATGCAAGATAATTTCCTTGAACATGTGGGATATGAAAAACACAAACCTAATCTAATAGAAAACTTCATTTTCCTATTTCTAGATTTCCTTATTGTGTTTATCCTTAACATATTAAACATCCAATAATATGTTAAGTTTCCACAAACTTAGAATTACCCAACAATCACCCCCTTAATTCCAACTTGAATTAGGGAGATCAATTTCTTGAACTCCGGTTAAGCTCCTCATTTGCTTGAACTTAAACTTCAAGTAATCATCCTTCACCACACGATAGTATGCGAATCCACCCATTGTATTCACATCTTTCTCAAGGTTAGACTGGATGCTTTCCTCACTTTTGTATCGCCTCTTCTTAGAATTAGCCCAGTTCTTGTAGAACCTTCTCCTGACCTCTTCACTTAAGTTGCGATGAGTCTTGCAGCTGAAACTCACTCTGGTTACGTCCGCCATCTTGCGTACGTGAGTTGTGTTACACACTTCCGTCTTTGTGTCGCATACGTAAGTCGTGTTACACGTCTCCATCTGTGTATCACATACCCCTGCATGAGTAGTGTTACACGTTTCCATCTTTGTGTTACATACCTCTGTATGTTTAACACCACTCGGTCTAACCACATGCTCCACTGGTACATGTGTTGTGTCACCGCTTCCATCTATGTGTCACACGCTTCCATCTGTGTGTCACACATGATTCCTTGAACATATATCTCTGGTTCATCTCCAGCTTTTGACAACTTGTAACTCGACTTCATTGGAACTTGAGTCATGTTACACACTTCAATATCTATGTCACACCAGATTCCTTGAGCAGGACTCTCCTCCTTTATCTTGATTTCATCTGCTCCTTGAATCTTGTCGATCCACCTTAACCATGTAGGTTTAGCAGCCGGTCTATCTACAAGCTCCCACGTCTTGCTTCTTGTGATATCTTCCATCTCGGCTAGAAGCTCCCACGTTTTGCATCTTGTGATAGCTTCCATCTCGGCTACCATATCTTCAACCCATAAGTAGTTCGGCATCTTCAACTCAACTGAGGTAAACTCTCCTACTCTATCGATGCAGGCTAGATTGGATTTAGATGAGGCAAACTCTCCTCCTCTATCGGTGAGAAAGGTTCTGATGGGTTCCTTCAACCTTTCGAACTGATAGAATACCTCATGCTTCTGCTTCAATAGTATAGCCGGAAATTCATGTCTAATTTGCTTCTCTGTTAGACATGCGTTATACACGACATCTCTGTGTGTTACACTCAGGAATGAGTGTCTGTTTTGCTTCAGTGCGTCACACACGCCTTCTTCGTGTGTTACACTCGGCATTCTGTTGACTATCGTCTGAAGTCTCACCCTCCTTACACGAACAGCTCCAAGGTGTCGTGACCTGATGGCGTTACAGATGCCTTAAGAAGTGGCTTGTTCTCCCACCTGGAGAATCAAGCTTTCAAAAGCTACTTGTTCTCCCACCTGGAGAATCAAGTTTCCAGAAGTGGATTGAAACAAAAGAGAAATCGCAACATCGTTCTTCTTTTCATAATCCGAACCAGGTTCTATCGTGCCATGAACACGCATCTTAACCTGCATTCTCATCGACAAAACCGTATAGTTTGATGATGATAACATAGGACATTGGATGGATGTAGTTCCAAGGTCCTTCGTGCGTGGAGCCCTAGTCACGTCCGCCATCTTGCTCGCGTGTACTCTTGGTCACAAGCACCAGGATCAAAGCTTCAACTTAAGCTTAGATCGAGTCTCCAACCTGAGGAGCTCTGATACCAATTCAAGTTTGGATCAATGCTTCAACATAAGCTCTGATACCAATTCAAATCTCTAGAAACAAGGAATTATAAGAACAACTTTTCTTATTAGCTTTAGAAACTACTCAAAACTAAAGCTCGCAATGTTTCTCTTAGATCTCTTATGATCTACTCTCTTAGATCTTATGGAACACCTCTCCTTAAATCTCTATTTATATGCAAGACAATTCCCTTGAACATGTGAGATATGGAAAACACAAACCTAATCTAATAGAAAACTTCATTTTCCTATTTCTAGATTTCCTTATTGTGTTTATCTCTTAACATATTAAACATCCAATAATATGTTAAGTTTTCACAAGCTTGGAATTACCCAACAGTATAGTCATGTGTGTGTGTTGATTAATTTTTATTTGTTAGTTTGCTATATTAGTGGTGTACGAAGTTTTCTTATATAAACCATGCTAGATTGCAGATCCGGATATTCTTGTTATTTTGAGCGTCTACAAAATCCAAGAGAACTCGTTTTCTTATCTTGACCTTACCAAACAGAAACAGTCCCTTACTTACTCGAAGAAACAACTGGAAACAACTGGACCACACGATCTTAGTTTACACTACCCTAAAATGAACAAAGAGCGCGTAGACTCCAAAAACATTCTTTAACTTGCATACAAATATAAAATTTGAGGATAGTAATAGACGAACATTCAATCTTAACTAGAAACATATTGGCCTTTTATTAATGTGTTGGGTTCCTTCTAGATGGAAGTTCCCCATTGGGTTTGGTTGGTGATAACCAAACTTGGATGTTGGGCCAATGATATTTATTCATGAGATTAGTATTGGGTCTTTGGGTTAGTGAGACACTATATAAAGTCTCTTAACCTAATTTTGTGGTAAGACTTTTGGAGATACACAAGAAGAAAGAAAGGAGGCAAAAAGAGAGAAAAGAGAGAAGAGGCAGATTTTCGTATGGGTTTGTCAAGGCAGATTTGGAGGGTCAAACGGACTCTTTTTAGGCTGATATTTTGAGGGATGCTTCTTCAGTCAGTGGGTTAAAGGTTCACCGAAGGGATTTGGATTTAAATGGTTGGATCTTCTGTTGTCTGGGTTTTCGTGAAGCTGGTTGTCACAGTTCTTCAGCAGTGCTGTCTTGAGTGTTTGGTAAATCCGACGGTGAGAACTTCTCTGTTTGAGCTGAAATTTGGCAGAGGTATTGTTGACTTATTTATCTTGGATTTGTACAGTGGGATTAGTCTCTTCTTACCGGAATCCTTGTGAGCTGAGGTCGTTTGGTTGCTGCCGGTTTTGAAGCTTGTTGTTGCTCTCTTGTTGTTGCTCTCTTGTTGTTGTTGTTGTTCTTGTGTTGGAGATAGCTCTTTGTAGCTAGAGTCTCTGTTCTGTTCATGTTGTTGAACAGGGAGGACGTGGTTGTACTCACATACATTTATATAGTGGATTGTTGAGTGGACTACGGTCCCGTGGTTTTTCCTTCTCACATCGAGGAGGTTTTCCACGTAAAAAGTTCTTGTCTCATTTAGTTATCGCTTATATTATATCTTGCTATCGTCGAAGTATTTTCCTCATAGATTCACACAAGGTCAGAGGAACTTGTACACATCTTCCGCTGCGCCGTGTCCCGTTTTCCCCAACAGAATGTAATACATCTGAATCAATGGAGGAACTAGATGGGGAGTGGGTGGGGCATCTACCCCCTTGATTTTCTTTTTTGGTGTAATTTTACTTAGAATTTTAATAATGTCCTAAATAAAAATTTGAATTTATAAATATATTACAAGTGTTTTGTTGTTTTGCCCCGGGTAAAAATTCATCTTAGATCCGTCACTGATCTGAATACCCTCTAAATGTGTTTTGGTGCAGCATGGCTTATACATCATTTCTAGGTCTTTGCCACATTGTACACATGGATCTCGTTTCCCCTTAAATTGGAAAAAACAATTTTTTTCAGTTAGTAACTGCTGGGGACATGAATTGATGTTAATGAAATATAATTTGTGACATAAAATAAAGTTATTTTCACCTTAGGACACTTTTAAGTTTTTTATTACACTCTAGGGCAGTTAGTGTTCCTTAGACACTTTTTTCTAACTATGTACTTTTCTTTTAATTTATTTTATTTTTTTTTCTAACTAAAGTATAATTAAGTGGATCCATTTCTTATTTTGTCTTTTTCTTTATTTTTTATTGTTACCGTAGAAGTAATGGTGTAAACATTTAATGGAAACAACAATGATGAGAACAGCTTCAATCCGCAAACAGGTCCTCGTTAACCGTCATGGCTGACATGAAGGAGCAGTCAACCACAAAACGCAGTTCAATTTCGTCAGATCTCTACAGTGATCCCGTGTTGAAGTCAAGTCATCTCCTCCTTACTGTAGTCACAGATCGAAGAGAGGACCACCATTTTTGGTCGCAGATGAAAGATAAAACTTCTCTGAAATAACAATGGTGGACTTTGGATTATTTGCACATATAGTCCCCCAGCTCCTGTTTATTCTCCAATTTCTCTTAAGTTTCTTATTTGTTCAAATTTATCCATGAATTTGATCTGAGACTTTTAATTGTGCAATCCAAACAAACAAATATTTTGATTTTACAGCATTTGGTCTCTGCCATTTTGTTTTGTTTCTGCCACAAATGTTTCTGATTTTGAAATAAATTCTTTTTATTTGGTCTATACTTCCAAATGTGCATATCTAAAAAATGATTAAAATGAAGTGATAAATATTTTAAAATCATTTCTTGTGTACGTTATTTCTAATTATATTTGTATAAATGTCATATGTATATGACACTGTGAACACAAAATTTTGTATCCATGTGTACAAATATTTCATATGTACACTAGTGAATTGGGTATGAGTCACATGTACATATTGTCAATAAAAAATCAAAACCATATATTATATTTTTGACCATAAATCATAAATCTTATTTTGTAACTTAACCATAAACCTATTTATTGGAAAAAAAATGTTTACCTTAGCTGAAATTACAAAATGCTTATTTTAAGCTGACATTTAAAAAATATACTCAACGATAGAGATGATATCTTCATTCCATTTGACATGTACATGTTCATAGGCGTACAGGTTCCTAGGTGTACACATTGATAATAATGTATATGTACAATATTATATATGGTATTTTACAACTAGTAGTGATG
>CAKOAT010808486.1:0-40700 GCA_932364175.1 Eruca vesicaria subsp. sativa | reverse complement strand
AAAAAAATGTTTACCTTAGCTGAAATTACAAAATGCTTATTTTAAGCTGACATTTAAAAAATATACTCAACGATAGAGATGATATCTTCATTCCATTTGACATGTACATGTTCATAGGCGTACAGGTTCCTAGGTGTACACATTGATAATAATGTATATGTACAATATTATATATGGTATTTTACAACTAGTAGTGATGAAAGTATGTTCCCATATCTAACGTACGTGTACAATATGAACACTTAAATGTTACTATTGCATCGTAAAGCAATGTATCGTACAATCATGTTGTCAACATGTACACATATATTATATTGTCAATTATCGCCAATATGTACACATATATTATATTGTATACGTGTACAATATGATATGAAATGATACATGTACATCGACTCATTTGTACATTTCTGAAATTATGATATTTTGCATCTTAACGATAGAGAGGATATCTTCATTCCATTTGACATGTACATGTTCATAGGCGTACACGTTCCTAGGTGTACACATTGATAATAATGTATATGTACAATATTATATATGGTATTGTACAACTAGTAGTGATGGAAGTATGTTCTCATATCTAACGTACGTGTACAATATGAACACTTAAATGTTACTATTACATCGTAAAGCAATGTATCGTACAATCATGTTGTCAACATGTACACATATATTATATTGTCNGTTCTCATATCTAACGTACGTGTACAATATGAACACTTAAATGTTACTATTACATCGTAAAGCAATGTATCGTACAATCATGTTGTCAACATGTACACATATATTATATTGTCAATTATCGTCAATATGTACACATATATTATATTGTCTATGTGTATAATATGATATGAAATGATACATGTACATCGACTCATTTGTACATTTCTCAAATTATGATATTTTACATCTTAACCATAAAATTAATTTTGTGTGTAAAAACAATAATTTTAGGTAAAATTACAAAATGCTATCTTTGTTCCTAAATGAATACTTTAAAGTCTTCACCCATATTAAGAGTACTATGAATATTTAGAAATTTTATCTTTATAGAACAAGAAAAAATTCTAAAAAGTTTACTTACTTTAAACAAAATTATTCTTTGATCAAAGATTTTGTTTCTATTTTTTTAATTTATAAAAAAATAAATTGTCTATCAAGGTTTGGATAAGATAGGTTAACGTTTAACAATAACCTCTTCTTTTAGCAGCAGTAATCGGAAAAGATGAGTTCACCGTCGGTTTGTTATCTGAAAACCAAAGTCACATGTGATAATCTATAATTAATGCTTTACCAAGACGAGATAACGTGGAGGGTCGATAAAATATAATAAAAGGTATATCCTGTGGTTAGAAATTTAGACAGATTTATGTCTTGTCAAAAAGTAAAAAGAAAATCTGGACCATCCAAATGGAATCAAGATGTGTGGTGGGGAGGTGTCTCCCGCTAAAATTTACATTGAATAGCTCGTGAACTAGTTGAGAAGGTAACTAGAAGAAGAATAAATATATGGAATAAAATGAGCTGTTAACAAAAAGTGTCCTAGGAGCAATAAGTGTCTCTGGGTGATATAAAAAACTCAAAAGTGCCTCTGGATGTAATATTTTCAAGTTTATTTATGACATGTACAATATATGTAATCTAAGTAGGAGATATTTCACTTGCATGACTTTCGATAACACGTCGTATAAGTCTTATGCATCACTCTCATAGGGGACCCATTAGTTGTCGAAGAACATATACGTTGAGTTAAGTACATCAAATAAAAGTAGATGCTGATATAGGTTCATACGCAAACACGCAACAAAAACGTGAAACCAACATGTGTTCACTAATACACAGAATTTCAAAAAATTCTTATAATTTTATTAGTTGAAAGTTTTTGATTTTTTGATTTTTTTTTTAAATATCACCGATCATTGAAAATAGAACATGCTAATATACATTATCTAACAAAACTAAAACAAATATTTAACATTTACGTTTTGTCTTTTTCACAATCTTTTCTCTCAATTGGCCAGGAAGAAAAAAAAATCGACGACAAAATTCTAGACAAAAAAAGATGTCAGATTTTAGATACTCGATTTGGTATCACATCAGAAAATTTGTAGAGATCTGATGGAGAAGATTTAAACGAGAGAAAAGGAGAGGAGATGAGAGAGATTCATGTCGGATTCTGATAGAGAGAACGAGAATCATATTTTGGAAGCTGGGGAAAAACTTATTGATCCACCTTCTTCAATTGATGAGCTTTTTTCTCTCATTGACGTGAGTTCTCTTCACTAATCAAAATTCCCTTTTATAATTTTAATTCGATTTGGGGATTATAGGGTTTCTCTGTGATAAGATTAAATTTCTATTTTATAATTTTTAATTCGATTTCTGGATTAGGGTTTCTCTGTGATGAGATCATCTTTATTTTAACAACATCAGAGAAGAAAGGTTCTTGCATTGCCGTACAACATGCATGGAGGAGGCTGCTACTAGATTTTTTTTTTTTTTTTTGTTAAAAGACTGCCAAATAAATACGGAAATCGATACAAGTCAATTTTTTCACTACAGAGATTTATATTTTGCGAGTCTACTTGTCTCCACGATGCTATAAAGGATTACACCAACTTTCTATTTGAAGTTTTGGTTGAACATGATACACTAAAATTGGATCTTTGTCTACTGTCAAGTTAACAGTGTGGTTGTAATATGTTTAGATTCAATTCCAGAGGACCAGTCTACACTTTATCTTTATGGGATCAAAATATAGCTAAAACAATGAGGGTTTTTAATGTAAAAGAAATAACTTAAAATGCAAGTAACAAACAGAGTTGTTTTTAATAGGTTAAAGACGCTAGTCTAGGGTTTCCTAACGGGAATGGAATTTGCAAGCCGAGCTACTATTCAAGTTTGATATGTGCTAGTCTAAACTCGGATCACTCTGTTTGAATCAACCCACTGTCGTGGTGTTGGTTGTCTTTGCAGATCTGCCTTGATACCTAAACTGTCGTTTGGATCAAGGCAAGACATCAAGCTTTAGAGATCAAGTCTGATAAGTTCACAGAACACCCTAGTATCTACTCTCGCTGACTAGGGATGCTAAGCTCATTCAATTCGTATCAGATTATCAATCAACGGTTAGCTAAATCAATCAATCCTAGTTCATGGAACAAGTGATCAAATTGGTGCAAGCATTAAGATAAGAATATGAATGTAGACAATCTTAGGTTAACTTATCTAAGCTCAGCTCACGAAACCAACCCTAGAACCCTAAACTAACTTGGTGACTACTCAGACATAACACAAGAACAGAGTATGATTTCTGAATAATACTGCATGTAATATAAATAAGAAATCAGAGGGTTCAGGATGATCTTCTCAAGGAGATAGATGAATCCTTCTCCCTTACAAGTAGCAATCGCTCAAATCAAAGCTCTCAAGTCTTTCTTGCGTAAAGAATAAGGTCAAAAGCCTAGGAAAACCTAAAGGGAAATATATAATAAGTCACAAGCGGCAGAAGAGAAAAATAGGGAAAACTAGGGCAAATCTCGAAATAGAATCTTTATTTCCTAGAACGTCGGGGAACAGTCTGTCAAGCTGCTCTGATCACACGAGAACATCTTTCCCGGCTGTTCACGTCAAGAAAACCTTCAAGCCAGGTTCTTTTCTTCTCTTTTTTTTCCACACAATCGTTCTCCTCATCTATAGAACTCTTCAACCTGTAATGACTTAAAATAACTAGAAAGACTCGATAAAACTATTAAAACCATTAGTAGAGAATACTTATTCTATGTCAAAAACATAATATATCAGAACATGTGATATTTCGTTGAAGTTTTCTTTTAAAACTTGTCTTGTTTGATATAATATGGACATATTAGTGGAAAAAGAACTAATATAGTTATTGTATTTGTATGCAGGTTCTTGGTGACTTTATAGAATCCTTTTTGGGGGCTCTTTTCCTCGACTGTGGGTTCAACTTGAATCATGTCTGAAGAATAATGCTATCTTTTTTAAATCCAGTGAAAAACTTGTGTAACCTGTAGCTTAGTCCTGAGAAAGAACTTCTTGAACATTGCCAGTTTACAAGTGAGATCGAGAGATATCACCGACAAAGAAAGATGATGCCATCTATGGTGAATTAAAAGTGACCAAGAAAGGTTCTTTCCTTACAGCTTCTGCAACTGATCTGAACAAAAAAGAGAGTACAAAAAAGGCTACACAGCTGATACTTACGAACCTGAAGGTAGGTGCTTCTTGAGTTCCTTCTATTTATGCAAAAGACTTTCTGCTCAAATGTCTACGTGAGTAAGATACTTTTGCTTCTGAAACAATATATTAGAATTGTAAAGTAGATCTCATCACTATTATTGTGTTCTGTCTTTGGGATTGTTGATCATTGATTCGTCTTGGCATGGAACCAAAACTGTGGCCTATGGCATCTGAACGACATACCCTAATTCCTTCAAGATTTTAAATAAAATGTTAAACTTATGATGTATCTAATTTAGAAAATTAGAACAATTTTCTTGTCAATAATAAATATACTCCAAGATACTTGACTATATTACATAACTTTTTGGTTGTATTACCTTAACCAATAATATTGCATTTATTATTACCTCCCAAAAAGTAAAAACAGCTAAACGAAATTAAACTAATGTTCCTCCAACTTATGTATATACTTAAGTTTACGAAGTGTTTGCCTGGAATTTTGCGGATAGTTATACTGTATGAAGAAATATATTATGTTTACACTGCTATAATTTTTGAGTAATAATTAAAAAAATAATTTAATTTTTAATTTCAAATAGTTATATAATTAAAATTTTCAGTATATATTTTAAAAAGATCTGTGAATTGAAATAGTTCAACAACACAAACCTTAGTCATTAAAAATATTTCTCTTACAAAAAAATCCAGATAATTAATCATAAAATTATTTGATATTTTAGTTTAACATGTGAAAAACCAGAAATACTTTAGCTTTCAAGAAAAAAAAAACAAGATAGATTATTTTGTGTGTAGCTCCAATAGAACTAATACAGTGATCGGATGCTTTTATCATGAAGATCTTTTGTAAACTTTTTGTGTGGACTTTAAAAATTCTAATAATTCCTTACCTACAAATATAAATCTTTTATCTAAGAATAAAAAGCATTAAATTTACTTATATAAGAATTTTTAAAGTATTTTATTCTAATAATTCCTTACCTACAAAAATTATTCTTTTCATTTTACGTATTTGAATATTATGTTTCTCAAACTTGTGTTTATACTTATTTAATTATATATTTTATTTATATAAGAATTGTTAAAACATTAAATTTATTTATATAAGAACTGTTAAACCATCTCAAAGGTAAATAAATTTATATACTTTATTTATAGAAACAATAAAAATATCATTTACATAGAAAATATAATACTACAGAAACAATTATAAAATGCTGTTTAATATATTTATATTAGTATTTTTTTTTTGACATCAACAAAATAGACTCATATGGACTCTGCGAACCAAACCGGTAACTCTGTATCCATGTGAACAACAAAAGACGATTATTTTCTCGCACTGCGTGCAAGACTATCCACCCTTGAATTATGTGTCCTTGATACATAGATGATTGCCGAGCTGTGTAAACTCTCTTTAAGCGTCTTGATATCTTCCAGATTAGTTGCATAGGCTGGCCATTCGTCTGGTTCTGAAACCATCTTCACCAATTGAGAACAATCTGTTGCAAAAGTAACAGAATATTGACGCAAATTCCTCATACTCTCCATTGCCCAAATCAGGGCTTCCACCTCAGAATGAAGAGGTGAGAGGCTGGCTCTAATATTTCTTGCTCCCATTAAACCCACAAAACCTTCAAGCGTGCTATACCATCCATGTCCATCAAACTCGTCATTATCTTTCCATGAACCATCAACAAAACACCAATGCCCTGATATAGCCGGTATGGCTGCGACATCGCCTGAAGGCGTTTCACTCTAAGATGCTTTTATTTGAGCCTCCCCCCAAAGAGTGGCTTCTGTCTCTGCCAATGTGAGGGTATCTTTCGGGTCAACATCTAAATTACTAAAAAAATTCCTGTTCCGCCCTTTCCAAATGTAGCATAATATCCATACGAATTGATGATCAGCCATCTTAGGGATAACCCTACAGAATAAGTGATCCATATTCGTAAAGAGCGCCCCTGTAGGGAAAGTTACCGGATTCAAAGGAATCTTTGACAATGCCCAAATCTGGCGTGCTGGTGGACAATCAAAGAAAACATGATTAACCGATTCTTCTGCAGCACTGCATCTGTCACAACATATATCACCCTTTATCCCTCTTGCCTGGAGATTTTTCTTAACCGCAATACAACCCGATAACATCTGCCAGAGGAAATGCTTTATCTTGGGAGGACACCTTAATTTCCAACAAAAAGCTTTTAAAGCATCCACTGTGGGCCCCTGAATCTCTGTTGGCCTTCCCTTATTCGGGTACACTCTTTCAACTTGATATCCTGACTTAACTGTGAATTTTCCATGCTTAGTGAAGTGTCATCCATCTCAATCTTCCATATGTATTCGACTGATTGGGATGCTTGCTATTATTTTCGCATCCTGGGGATCCACTAAAGCTTGAATAATTGGCATATTCCAAGTCCGCGTATCCGTATTAATGAGAGAATCCACCGTGAGATCCGAAGAAAAAATTTGTTGATTTGCATCTGCTGGTCTCGGGCGAGTGGTTGGGAGCCATGGATCATTCCATACTGAGATGGATGATCCAGATCCCACCCGTTTGATAAGTCCTTTGCTAACCAGAGATCTAGCTGAGATCATGCTCCTCCAGCCATATGACGAAGAGTATGATCGGATCGGTTCTAGCGGTTACACATTCCTGATATACCGACCTTTAAAAACACGAGAAAACAAAGAATTTGGTTTCTCAATAAGGCGCCATAGTTGTTTGCCTAGCATCGTCGTGTTAAAATCCTCGAGATCCTTGAAACCCAAACCTCCTTCATCCTTATCTAGACATAATTTATCCCATGATTTCCAATGCATTCCTTTTGTGCTTCCCCCAGGACTCCACCAAAATCTTGCTATCGCGCTTATTAGTTTCTTTGTAGTGTCCTTAGGCAACCTATAGCAGGACATCATATGATTTGGTAACGCCGTAACCACTGATTTGATTATTACTTCCTTCCCACCCTTTGTAAAAACCTAAAAGTCCATCCGTTAACCCTTTTGTTTAATCTTTCCTGGACAAATCCAAAGACTTGTATCTTAGACCCACCCAGACTCTCGAGTAAGCCTAAATATGTTCCAATACCTCCTATATTCCGAATTCCTAGTATATCCCTTAGTTCTTGTTTGTTGTCTTCCCCAATCCTATGACCAAATTGAATTGAAGACTTCTGAAAATTTATTAATTGACCTTAAATAGCCTCATAATCCTTAAGAATGGTTAGTATGGTTTGAAACTCTTCCAGTTGTGCTCTGCAAAAGAAAAGACTATCATCCGCAAAGAGAAGATGAGAAATCCTTGTTAATCGCTTTTGTCGCTCCGTCTTTTTAATATTGGCGATTAAAGCCTCCGTGCACAGAATAAATAGGTAAGGAGACAAAGGATCCCCTTGTCTTAGACCTCTCTACGGTATAATGGAACCCTTAGGCTGACCATTTATCAATACTTGATACTGGACAGAAGATATACACTCCATCAGTAGCTTTATCCAATGAGGATCAAAACCCATCTTGTGTAACAAAGCTTGAATAAAATCCCATTCCAGGCGATCATACACTTTACTCATGATTGTTTTTATCGCCATAAACGTTCCCTGACAAGATTTATTGGCTCGTTAGCCATGAAACATCTCTTGAGCAATTAAAATGTTATCCGATATCAATCTACCTGGGACGAAAGCCGAATGGGTTTCCGAGCTTAGTCTAGGCAAACTATTTTTCAACCATTGACATAATACTTTGGAGATGGTTATAGCCAACATTACATAGACTTATTGGTCTAAGTTCCGTCATCCTTGTTGGTCTCTCTATCTTCGAAATCATACAAATATGAGTAATATTTAAACCAACATCCAGTACTCCTGAAACCAAAAAATTATTCACCATCTCTATCAAATCCTTTTTAATAACATGCCAGGAGTGTTGAAAAAAAAGCGATGCCATTTCGTTAGGACCCGGTGCCTTCTCTGGATGCATCATAAATAAAGCTTGTCTAATCTCCTCCTTCGTGGCTATCCTCAACAACCTTTGATTCATTTGAGTTGTGATAGATGAAGGAACTTCCTTCGTAAAATTATCAAACTCAGTTGGGGAAGTAGGGGTAAATAACTCCTAAAAATAGTCCACTGCTACATGTTCCACCCCATAGTCCTCTGTTATCCAATTCCCAGCAGCATTATGAAGCCCCACTATTTTGTTACGCACCCGTCTTTGTTTGTGAGTGCATGATAAAACTTGGTATTAAGATCTCCCGAAGAGTATCACATGTTGCGGCTTTTTTATACTAGTAATCCCTTTCTTCCTTGTATGCTCCTTGTAATTTTCTAGACACTTCCAAAATATCCTCCTGTGTCATATTATCATCCATCTGTACTTCCTCCAGGGCCCTTTGGAGATCTTGAATCTTCTCCTTTCTATATGGTGGATTATTTTTCCTCCACTTTGCTATTTCGTGTCGGTAATTACTAATTTTTGTGACTAAACCCTCTCCCTGGCTATTAGATGTCAAGCCAGCAAGAATTGATTCCATAAATCATGCCTGCCCAATCCATCTCTTATCAAATCTAAACTGGCCCTCCTTTTATAAATTTTGTCCTCCATATATGCAACTACTGGGTGATGATCTGAGCCAATCATCCCCAAGTATTCTGTATAGGAACAGGGGAAAAATGTATGCCATTCCTCATTCGCAAGTGCCCGATCGAGACGACATCTTATCATCACCGCTCCTTTCCCTTTTCCTCTCCGTCATTTCCATGACATTTTGTTTCCACGGGCCGGAAACTCAATTAACCCACTATTTCTAATCATATTGTTGAAAGGGACAAAAGAAGCCAAACTTCGTAACGCTCCCCCTTCCTTTTCATGATTTCCAGTAATCTCATTCAAATCACCAATAATAAACCAAGGTTCTAATCTTGCTAGACCATAACGACTTAATCGTTCCCAGACTTGTTCCCGTAAGTCTTGCACCGGATCTCCATACAAAAAAGTTAGAAAAATTTTTCTCCCAATCACCATTGCTTCCACATCAACCATCCGATTGCTCAAATATAAAATGTTGACTTGATACTCATTATTGTAGAAAAGGGCGAGACCCCCGCTCCTACCAGCTGGATCTACCGTAACTAAATTATCATATCCAAAATTTGCCTGGTACCCTTGGACAAAATCATAATCTTGTTTTGTTTCTGATAAAAACAAAAAATCTGATTTATGTTTGTGTCATATTTCTCTGAGATAACTAATTTTCTATTTACTTCTCATTCCTCTACAATTCCATCTTAATGCACGCATAAAAAATTAATATAAAATTGCTCATGAGAGCTACATGGTCGGGTATAATGACACCCTTAAAAAATCTATTCCTCCCCATTAGAATTCTATTTTGAAAGTTTACAAAACCTAATTTCACATTGTACACTTTGGTTACAAAAGTAGGAAAAATCTCTGTGTTCCATAGAGTACATTGTTCCCTCCACCACTTGAAATCCCTACGCCCATTCCAACTTTCTCCATGTATATTGCAGGGGTTTAAAGAGACCCCCAACTTATGAAACACCAATTTAGGCAGCACTCGTGTATGTCCAAGCTTGTCCATGTATGTTCCTTCATAAACACAATACCCAATATAACCTGCTCAGTCATATTTCTCAAAGAATTGGGAAACAAAATATCAAATCTTCGTGTAACCCACAAATTCCTTAGTTTCTGAGATCCAAACCAAGAGTAACAAACACTTAATTTCGTATCACCATAATCCTCAACAACGTGACCACATGACTCAAGTTGAACCTGTGTTGATCACCAACATCCGAAAAACCAGAAAATCCTTAAATTCCATTGTAGGTTTTGATACTGTGATCTTAAACCTAACAAACCGTAAACACAACACCAACCAAGACAGATAAAGTAATTACAACAACCAGAACACTTATAATTGAAAGCTTGTAAATGAATACTATCTGCTATTTTCATCAAACTATTAGGCAGAGAGGAAGTAGACCTGTGTATAACAGACTTCCATTGACTTCCCTCGAGTTCAGCATGAAGTAGCATTTCCCACTTACACCTACACGAAGAAAACCTATGCGCACCTGCACAGCGAATCCAGTCCCCCATAGCAACAATAAAACTCTTAAACAGGAAGCCATAACCAAAAAAGCCCAGTTTATTAATAGTGGCACCCTTGTAAAGAGTATACAACCAAAGAGCATTCAACCAAAGATCATACAACCAAATCAAATCGAAATCCAGAGCTAAAACGCACCAGCAAAAAACAGACAAACTGCAGAAATCCCTTATTAAAATTAAAACCAGAAAACAACCAACGCCCATCACTCCCTCCCACATCTCCTTCCTTGTTTGACCTTTAAACATAAAACTTATGGTTTTGTACTACCTTTCGGATTTAAAGAACCCTTCACGTCCCCCTGCTTAGTCCCACCTACCTTACGAGAACCTTGTTTAGAAAGTAAGCGCTTACGAGGTGTAAGAAGAACTTAAGCAAACTTCTTGCTTGCAGCTCCTCATGTTCCTGTGGTAAACAACGGCCTACGTGCTCCCTCTTTCTTCCATGCATCACCCGCCATTGAATCTGACATCTTTACCTTCTCTAGAGCATGAAAATTCCCATCCTCGACCACTTCACTTCCGTCCCTCACCGCATCCTTATTGTTCTCCATAAGTTTATGCTTCTCCTCCTCATCAGTGAGATTCTGGAACTCATCATCTGAGTCCTCAAGAGCATCTTCCCCCTCAACTAAGAATAAATTTCCATCTAGCTCCATTCCATCCGCATTAATGTTCTGATCCTCCCCCTCATAATTATCATTTCTTACCTCGAGATCTTTCTTATCTTCACTCACCTTTGCTGACTGGGACGTAATTTTCTCCTCCTACTTATGTCCTTCCTCCAAGCTTTGGATCTCACCTTCCTCTGTCTGTTTTTCATCCAGTGAGTCGCTCCTATTACCATGACTCCTTCGTATCTCACTAGGAATACGGTTCCTTTCAGTGTCCATATTTTGAGACGGCTCACCCCCATATCTCCCACTACGTGAATCCCTCTCCTTCATCCCACCATTGCTACGATATTGATGAGATCTCTTATTTCCTCTGTCAGCAACCTTGCTCCATTTCGAGCCGTACTCCTTGTGCATCCTTCCTTTCCCTTTTCCTTGATGATACTTCGGCACTCTGAAGCCATCCTTCTGTCCCCCATCTCTATCTAAGTCACCATTAATAACCACCCCGGAATAGCTCTTTACCCTGTCTTCTGTCCTCATCGAACCCCGCAAATCCGCTTTCCTCTCCAACACCTTCGTTGAGAAGGGGCAAAGATCCTCGTGATGACACAAACTATAACAGGTAGCACAATAACCAAACAGCTTGTCGTATGTCAGAGAGACTTGGGCCTCCAGGTCTTCATAAAACTGTTCTCCTTTGAAATCCACTGTTGTGTCAAAAACAAACTCCTTGAACCCATCCAGCACCACACGAATCTTCCCAAAATCCAAATCCACGTCTGTAGTTTCCCCAATAGCATCTCTTATGCTATGACAAGTCTCCACTGATCAGAATTCACCTGGCACCCCCCCCCCCAATCTTAATCCAAAAGGGAATCTCGAATGGATACTGTGATGTCTTTCTCTGTTGCCACTTTCCCAAGGAGAGCATCCAGTAACCGAAATGAAATGGTTGGAGCTCCAGTACCGTTGTAATGTCTTCTTCTTCAAAATGGAATTGAAATTTTCCCATTCCCAAATCAACACCTACAACCATGTCTTCCATTTTTCAAATTTTTGGTAGCATCACCAGCAACTATTCAACTTTTTGTTTCTCTGGATTCATACATCTCCCCACAAGAGTCTTTGAGAAACTCTTAATCAACTCCGAGTTGTCGAAGTGAGGCACTGTAATCTTCAGCCTTTTTCCGGGTACCCTCCTCATTCTTCCTCTCCCCCGTTCTTCCAATCAACTGGCTCAGAGACATTCCCAAACCAACAAAATGAAAGTAGATATTTAGCTTAGTTTTTGTGAATTTGATAGGAGTAAAAGTTATGATGTACACAACGATATCGTTCATGTTTTTATAACAAATCCAATACCATAGCCCTTAAACCAATACCTTGTACCATTAAGACCATATCGACGAGAATATATCGGACATAAAAAGAATCGGGAATCAGATACTCTTTCGATTTATTTTGAATCTTCATAACGAGACTTGAAAATATCCTTTGCTTTAAAGAGAGAAAAAGGCATACCTGCTGAAACCTTGGGATTGTGCATCCTCCATATCCCAACGGATCTGAAAATCTCTAATTCCCGATCCGTTTTCCAAAAACCCTAAAAGATCTGCCTTTCCTTATGGAATAGTATACTCGTATCAATCCGATTTTCCGATCCTGAGCCCAAGATCCCCGTCTCCTTCTTGTTTCTAGAATCCCTGGATCCCATCCTCGCACCATTAAGAAAACCTAAAACGCGTTCGCCATCGCCGTCAGAGCATTTTCTTCTACATATTTATATTAGTAATGAATACAATAAATCATAGATTTCATAAAATAATTAATCTAACATAATTATTAATACAACCCAATTATTAACTATATATAATATTTAATGATTATTATTCAAAATTATAAAATTATATTATATAATCTGACTTTACTAGTTATTTATTTTAATCATATCTAAAAATAAAAGGTAACTTTAGAACTAATTAATACAAATTACCAAATAACACAAGTAAATTACAAACAATGATTTATGGTAACTAATTTTAGAATTAGAAAAAGAATATATATATGTTTTATCAATTTATGTATATTTATCAATTATTTATGTAGAATTAAATGAAATAATTTAAACTTTTTTAGAAATAAAATTTAATAGTTACAAATTCTTATATAAAAGAAGTAGATTTATAGGTAAAGAATTATTAGAACTTTTTATGTTTTTAAAGCCCACAAAAAAACATTTATGAAATATCTTCATGATAAAAGTCTCCCATCGTATTGGTCTTACTGAAGCACACATAAATTATTCCTTTTTTTTTCTCTCTCGAAGGCTATAGTACTTCTGGTTTTTCACGTGTTAAAAAAAAATATAAAGTAATTCTACAACCAACTATCTGAATTGATTATAATATTGGTCTTTTGTAGGATAGAGATTTTTAATACAACACAACTTCACTTAGTGATAATATAAAATATATAACTTCTAAAACTGAACACTATTAATTTTTTCTATATTTTGAATATTTTATGCCTGCAAAGGCTGCTTTCGGAAGAGAGACTATGCAACTTGTTCTTTATCTCTACCGTACTTCATTCTGAAAATTTGCGCAGACCCTGTCTCAGCGTTGAAATTCTCACTTATCCCACTTTCTTTCACATTGAAAATGCATGATATGTTAATATCAATTTTCATTTGCAATACATGGAGATCAATGAGTTCAATACTCAAACATTTCTATCAAAATTCAACTCAACCGATATCACACTATATTTTTATATCTGCACAGGATGTGGACCAGTCACCTAGTTTCAATAAAACTTGAAGTATGCAGATAAGGCCATTTTGCAGCCAATGTTTTTTTTTATAATAGTGAACTTAATATGGTAGAAACCATAATCGAATAGCATATGATGCATAAGTGGCAGTCCATCACCACATCTATATGATGTACAAGCAAGATCTGAAAAGAATATATTAAATCTGATTTAATTCTATTGTTCAACATTTAGCAGATGGTTCCACGTACCTAGAACAAGAGTATTATTGAGTTCTCTATTTAGTTTCACCAACCAATAAAGTTTTGTTTTTCATATTTAATATTTTTTTTAAAAGAAAATAGAGTATTGATAAATTATCTTATATTTTTAGAATAAAAGCAAAGGTAAAATAAATAAAAATAATAATAATTGTAGAAAAGGAAAAAAATTCTTTAAAAAATATTAATATTGTCAGCAAAACACTAAACTATAAATCATGAACTCTAAACCCTAAACCCTTGGATAAACCATAAAATATTGGATAAATCTTAAACATTAAATCAAAAACACTAAACACTAAATTCTAAAAAAAATAAA
Source organism: Eruca vesicaria subsp. sativa (assembly GCA_932364175.1). Lineage (NCBI taxonomy): Eukaryota > Viridiplantae > Streptophyta > Magnoliopsida > Brassicales > Brassicaceae > Eruca > Eruca vesicaria. Next base: position 26,367 of record CAKOAT010808486.1, on the reverse strand, counting down.
TCCTTAACCCAACTCCTAAATCATTTGATAAATTGTAAATCATATAATTTATGATTTATCTAAGGGTTTAGAATTTAGTGTTTAAAATCTAGTCTTTGATATTTAGGATTTAGTATTTTATTGATGGCGTTAAGAATATTTAAAAAACTTCTCTTTTAAACAACTATTACTACTTTTTTATCTATGTATTTAGAGGTTATGATTAAAGGTTTAGTGTTTTTAAGATTTAGTGTTTAGTGTTTTTAATTTAGGATTTATCCGAAAGCTTAGAATTTACTCAAGGGTTTAGGATTTAGGATTTAATGTTTTGGTAACAATCTTAAAAATATCTAATAAAAATTTATTTTTTGCAACTATTATTTTTTATATTTTTATTTTTTTAAATAATATTTTATTTACTTTTTAAAAAGATTAGATATGGACCCGTGCGTTGCACGGATTTTATTTGATGTTTTAATATTTATAAAATATATAAAAATAATAATTCATGTTATAGTTTGAGGGTTTGTTTTTCATATGTTGTGTGAGATTTATTTTAAAAATTAAGAATTTGTTTTCCATAAATTTCAAGTTAGTAATTGTATTTTAATCAACACATATTTTATTTGATTTTTTAATTTTACAAATAACATAAACTAATAAATTATTTTTTATTTTAGGATTATTTTTGTATATGTTATGTGAGATATTTCAGAATTTAATTTTTTTTTTAATCATGGCACATAAGTGAATTGTTTTTAACTTTATACTTAAGGTCCGAGAAAATACTCATACATAAAAGTTTAAACCAAGTCTAATTCAAATTAAGAATTAGAGTGAAATAAACAAAAATTTGAAAGTTAAATAAGGTCAATCAAGTTAATGACAATATGATACACATATTATACACCTGTTATGTACCAATTCAATGTTTGTTTTATTTGACGTTAAATATGTTATTCTTATTGTTTAAATATATTGATGTTTATTGGTCATTTTAGTGAAATTTTATTGTCACAGTAAATATTTTTAACTTTTTAAGCATTTGTGATCATAAATATTTTTTGGTTATGTTTTTTGAATTTTTAATTATTCAACCATAGAAATAATTTTGATCATCACTTTTATCATGTAACTAGTGATAATAAAACCATCAATACATATATCTTATAGCCACAATAACATTTAAATTATTTTAGTAGTAAAAATCATTTTCATCATCTTACATAATTAATATTTGAAATAATTATTTTACAAATATTTTTTTATAGGATTTGAAAAAATGGAAAACACTATTAAACATTCTTTCATAAATTTATTATTTTCAAGATTTTAGAAATGGAAAATTACTATAAAAGATTTTTTTCTAATTATATTTTCTTCAGGATTTTGGAAAAGGAAAATTAAAATCAAATAATTTTTTTAAAATTTTTTTTAATTCAAAACTTTTAAAAAGAACATGCTTTATAAAAATTGCTATTAATTATTTTTAATTAATTTTAGTGGTAAAAATCATTTTCATCGTCTTCGTACATATATTTTGTTAATCATGATATATTTTAACATATAAAATTTTTAAAAGAGAAATTACTATCAAATAATATTTTTAAGATTTTAGAAAACTCAAATTTATAATAAATAAATTATTTTACAAATATTTGTTTTTGTTTAGGGTTTGTAATAAAAAAAAGGAAAACCTACAACACACTTGCTTCTTCTTTTTTAACTTTTAAACCATATTTAAAATTATTATTTTCAAATTCTTTTTTATGATTTTAAATATTTTTCTTTAGAATTTGTAAAAGGAAAAATACAATTAAAAACGTTTAATTTTTTTTTAATTTAAAAAAAAATTAATATCTTCAATTTTGTTTTATTATCTTAGTATATTTTTGTAATCATAAGATATTTTAATCTATATTATTATTTAAGAAGTAATTTTGCTGAGGTGTCATATCCTCCTTGATTTTAGGTAATTTTTAGTTTTAAATCATATATATATACTATTATTTAAAAAGTAATTTTTCTGAAGTGTCATATCCTCCTTGATTTTAGGTAATTTTTATAATTTTAGTTTTAAATCATATTTTTCATAATATTTTCATTCATAATACTTATCTAACATGTTTTTAACTTTTTGTTGATTATTATAAATTATTAACTAATAATAATCCGATAAAATACATGTTTGACCAAAACCATTATCAAAATATTTTAGTTGGTTACTATATTAATTTTAGTCCGGTAAAATACATGTTTGACCAAAAGCATTATCAAAATATTTTAGTTGGTTATTATATTGATTATGCGCTGTTGACTTTGTCATTATCGAGAGCTAATAGAATCTAAACAAAAGAATACAAAAGCATTATTCTCTTAGTAACTTCAAATCTAAGTTATTTCAAGGAGCCTCTTTTATTCTGGATAATTTTACCATCGTGATTATACAAGAGAATATAGAACGAATCCTCTTCCTTTTAAGATTAACTTTTATAGAACAACCAAAATCACTCTTTGTGATGATTTTTCAAAAGAGTTGCCAAATAGTTATTTCAAATATTTTAAAGAAATATTAGGATGTGAGTTTGAAAAAGAAGTCTTGATCGGTAAATTTTCTATATCATAGTGTTTTAAATTGATGTGTCCCTATTAATATTCTCTTTTTCACCAGTTCATTATTCTAATGTTTTGTGTTTTAGATATTATTGGTGAAGTTGTGAATGTTGGACCTTTAGAAGATTTCATGGCAAAAGGAAAGTCAACAACTAAGCTGGAATTAACAATTCGTGACATAACGTAAGTTTTATTCAGCTTTTAATTTTATATTATTTTATTTTAATAATCTTATATTTTTTGTATTTTAAATATTTAGTGATACACGTTTAACATGCACGTTGTGGTCTGGGTATGCAAAGGAAGTATCAGATTTATTTAAATCTAATGAAGCATCATGTATTGTTTGTGTTGCTCGATTTGTTTGTGTGCGAGAATTCAGAGGTATTTTTCCCCACAGAATCTAACATCTAAATTGCTGATAATATTTTTATTTTTTGTTGTAATTATGTTGATGTTTTAGGAGCTGTTACTGTTTCTAATGTATTCAATGCCACTGAAATTCTTTTTGATCCACAACTACAAGAAGTGCTCGACTCCAAATCCAAATTGCCCAATGATGATTTGGCTATTACTAGAGAAAACTTTGATCCAAAATCTACGCCTATAAGAGTAGATTTATATGATGAGTTTTTCATTAAGAATCCAAAAAAAAACTTTTGGTGCATTGAATGTATCGAATGAAGTATGTTCCATTTTACTAAATAGTTTTGGTTACAACTAACGGATGTCAACTGAAGTTATTGATGAACTTAGTTTTATGTGAAGTTATTTGTTTGTTTCTATAGGTGGGAAAATGTGTTAACACTTTTTTCCATTGAAACTACTCCAAAGTGGTATTTTGTTGCATGTCGCACATGTAGGAATGACAGTTCATCCATGTGAAGATTATCTTGATGAACTGATATTTAAAATTGTCCGAATAACCCGATATTTTTTACCCAAACAACTTGAATTAACTGATATTTAACCTGAAAAACTCTAAACTATCAGAAGTTACCCTCCGAAGTGGAACCAAACTAGACCTAATTTTTTCCTAATATTATCCGGTTTCTAACTTTGCTACCCTAAACGAACCGAAAACTGAAATAACCAACCGAACCCAAAATATTTGAACCAAAATTAAACTGAATGCCCAGATCCAAACCAAACCATAAAACCCACTAAAAGTCTTAGTATACAGACCTTCAAACTCATATTCTAACAGCAAAACCTAATAACCTTAGAAGATTTGGAATATGATTACAACTGACTTGGTTTTAATTGAGTTTCTGATTTATTTTCATAGTATAAATCAGAAAATAGAAAAAAAAAGAGCAAAAGGAAAAAGGAGAAAGAACAAACAAAAAAAGAAGAAGAGAAACAAAAAATATAAAGTATATGAGATATGGTGAATTATGGTCTATATTCTAACGTTTAAAATTAAAGACAAAAACATTAAAAATATTTTATATTAATGATCATTATGATGAAAATTTTTAATACGAAAACATATTTAATATTGTTGGACATATATTCCCCGCACAAGGTGCGGGCAAGTACCTAGTTACATCTTATTACTATTACATAATATTTCTAAATTATTTTTAACGAAATTTGTTTTTGTCATTATCTAAATAATATATTAAAAGGAAAATTATTATAATTTTTTTTGTTGTAAATATCTTTTATTTAGGATTTAAAAATGGAAAATTACTATTACATAATATTTCTAAAATCATTTTTTTTAACAAAAGTCGTTTTTGTCATCATCTAAATAATTATATTTATATATATATTAATTATGAGATAATTTAACACATGTCACAATCTTAAATATATATTGTCATGTATCACAATCTTGTTAATTAGTAATTTTTGAAGAACCAAGTTCTATATAATAAGATATTGAATATGAAATAACAAAATACTATTCGTTAGTAAATCTATAGATGCATCCTTTAAAGTGTTTATCATAGAGAGTTAATCCAAAAATAAGTCTTACTACAATTGTTTCACCATAACACCCAAGAATAAGCAGGAACGTGCTTTTTTTTCTTTCTTTTCTTCTGTGGTCCAATTTGGGTTTGAGACCAACTGCTTCAGAGGGCGACGTAGCTGTGGTAATTGATTTAGTTACACGTCAAGTTGTCAGATTTGAAACACCAAAGATATTTATTTCAAAAATTGTTCACATCATACACATTTTCTAGTAATACAACTCAATCATTTTTAACTCAAATCATTTCTTATTAAACACTTCATTAACTTGGAGACGGTTTTTTTGTAAGTTCTCTATTTATTACCCATGTGAGGTCTTCTTTTCTTCATCTCCAACTTCAACTCCAAAAATAAATCCTCTCTTGATCCTTCTTTTTGTTCCTCAGATTCTTGCTTGACGGTGACAAAATGCCTTGTCTTTACATCACAACTAACGTCAAGCTGGACGGCTATAACACCGATCCGTTCTACTCAGAAGTCACAAAAGCCGTAGCTTCCATCGTCGGACGGCCTGAAAACGTAAGAAGCTCTCTTCACTTTAAGTTTGATTCCATTTTCTTATAGACCACTTTTCTAGGTTTAATCTTGACTTGCACAAATTAATTTGTGTCTAATGTATTTAATAGTGTTATTACATATTCTATCTTCTACGAGGTTTCACTTAAATTGGCATATTGACAAAGAAAGAAAGAAGATGGCTTCGAAATCATTTATAAAAAGTCAACATCATCATTTTTTATTCTATTATAGATATTTTATATGTAAAATAATTGAGATATCCTACTGAAATTAATTATTAGTTGCTTATAACCCTATAATGTGTATTGTGGTGCATAGCCAAGAGTTGTTTCCTCTATAATCTTGATTTTATGTGTTGAGAAGATTTAGGAGATTAGAATCTTACAAATTCTAAGTTTTTTAAAACAAAAAATATATATATTATTGCAGTTGGTGATGGTGGTGTTGAAGGGGTCAACAGAAATAGTGTTTGGCGGAAACAAAGAAGCAGCTGCATATGCAGAGATTGTTTCTATGGGAGGCATCACCAAACAAGTTAAGAGAAACCTTATTGCTGCCGTTGGTTCTATTCTGCACAATCATTTCTCTATTCACCCCACTCGTTTTATCTTCAAAGTTTTTGATATCAATTCTTTGCCTCTTCCTTCTAAACTATAGTTTTATGATCTCTATTATTGTTCATCAAACACAATCTTCACTTATAGAATCATTTCATTCGAGTTAACAAACAACACATACACACAGTCACATATCTCTTCTTCTTTTTTTATTTACATATCTTTTCTTTTTATTTTGTTTGTATCATTAAGATTTAAGTGTATGTTTATTTATTATACGATATTATATCGTCATTCAATAAGATCACCTTGACCATATAATCTTAATCCGAGAGGCGTAGACTGAGTCATTGGACTCGGTCATAATTTCATTTTCTTCTTATCACTTCAACAATTTTTATTAGAGAAGTAGTCTCCTAGTTGAAGATTACTAGATTAGGAACAAACTTCAAAGTCTCTGAGTTTCCTATTTATAAATGTTATTTGAATACATTAACTTAATGAATCAAGGTACTAGACAGAAAAAAAAAACATTTCCGAGAAGACAAAAATAATTCACTAATTTACAACTGTCACTGGTTATGATTGGGACCCAACCATTGGTACGCACGTTCTTGATATGGACCACAGTATAGTTATAGTGGTATTCAAAGTGAGATCAAATAGGGATTCAGAAAATAGCAAGATGATATTTCAAAATCCAACTAAGAGCATTTAAGACTAAAATAACCAACATGAGAAACAATTGTAAGAACGTAAATTTTACAATAGGGCAAACTGAATAATTGTAAATATTTGCATGAATAAATTGATAAATATAAAATATTGATACAAGAGTTTGGAAAGAAAACGGATTTTTAGGGCGAGACACTATTTCCTTACTTCTGTAAACGTCCAGTTTACATTACGTTTCAAAATACCATGATACAACTGCCATATATTTCTGTCTCCCATCACTGGAAAACAAAACATTTGGAACCTAATTTTATGCCGTACTCTCAAATACAGAAGTTATAAAAATATTCAACTGAGAGAGTGTGGCTTTGTGTTGTTGAGCGTATCCATGTGTATGATATGGAAAAGATACAAAGACTTTCTCTAGTCTCATACGGCCAACGTATCTCACACGGCCAACGTATTCACAAAGTGGACAAGACCAATCAAATATTCATTGCTTCATCACAACTCCGAAAACATGATATGCAAACTACACCCAACCCAAAACATATAAATAAATAAAAAACTTAATAAATTCTCAGAAAAAAAGACATACCACTCCTAGGCACATCCGCACATGCGAGTGAAAAGGGTGAGCAGGTGACCACCAGTAGCTTAGTGAAAACACTAATAAAAAAATTATAATAGTTTCTCACAAATGTAATATTGATCTTCATCTAATTTACTATTTAATTAAAATTTTAAATTCAATATATAAGTTATCAAGCGTGCACAAACATTCTCAGAATATTTCAAGAAAAATTGCTAAAAAAAGCTTCTCACTTTCATATTTTTTTTTTGAGTATTTGCACACCATACACACACAAAACACCTTATTTAACTCCATACCCTATTTCTCTCTTCTCTTTCCTTCCCCCCATCACTACTTTTTCCCCCTAAAATATGACAAATCCCTAAATATCTATTTCTTTTGGTATTTTGAGCTAAATCACTCTTTTTTTTTCTATTTTTCCTTTATATATTTTATAATAGGTATTTTTAGAAAAATACCATGAATTCTGAGATCATCAACATTAAAAATATATAGACATTAATTATAGCGGTGGGATGAGCAAGATCGGCAAGAGCCATTTATTTATGCGTCGAGTATCTACCCAGAGCCGGGCTTGCACACATTCATTGGAAACATTTGAATGGGCCCCCACTTAATGGGGCCCCCAATTCCAGTTTCTTTTGTATGTATTACTAAACTTGCCAAACCTCTTCTCATATTCTTCTCGAATAGAAATCAGAACTGTAGCAGATCTTTATTCAATTGTTTTGTTCATAAGAAAACAACAAAATTGTTTTTTTGATTCGCATGTAATAATCAAAATGGTAGAAGGTCTTTTGTTGTTTATTCATTTAAATCTCCACAGTTTCTATTGGGGATTTTGTATGAAGGGTTTTGATAGTCATAATTTTTAGTGTGAAATATGAATTGCAATATACGTATATGATGTTTATATTTTTTGTATAGGGCCTCCAAATTGTCAGGTCCGGCTCTGTATCTACCAGAGCGGTCTCGAGTAAAAGATGAAAAATTTGTAAATACAAGATACAACCACAATAAAATAAAATGAAAGATAAATTAAGAGATAATGAGAATTACCAAAACACTTTCTGTTATATTAGACATCACCTATACAATATATTATAAGATTTGTTTAAAACTTTACACAATATTTGTTAAGACCATAACAACTAATACTAAAAAGATTCATAATCTATCCAAAATTATCTTTCTCGTTGGTATTTCACTATTTACTTCAACACGACCCAAGCACATTTCTAAAGCATTTTCATTCTTCCTCTATAATAATCAGTTTTAATATCTTATGGAATACGAACAAACTCATAACTATTTTATAGTAATCTTCACACTCTTATCTAAGGAAACGATGGATATGAATAATTTCTATATAAATAAGTACATTTCTCTTTTTTAGAATTGTACTTATTCATTTTCTTCAAGGCATAAATTTGTTTTTCAAGTTTATCTTCTTACTTTTTCTTCAGAGTACTCAAGTTTATATTATGCTAGCTCAGCATCTTTCATCCACATAGTCTCTACCACTCACATGCCTTCTGGTGCACTATCTGACACAACCTATGTTACCAACTAGTTCGGCGAGTACATCAATACATAAACCTCAGTTTATTCTTCTCAAGCTCAGCATCTTGAATCTACATGGTACCCACCACTCCGCATGCCTTCTGTTAACACTGGGCAGTCCAACATCACTGACTTCATCACCAACTTTGTCAAGGCAGACTATTGACATCTACAAGTTCTGGCTTGCATCTTCAAAACTCTATCAAACTATGAGAGGACAAAGGCATGGCCATAGACATGCGCGGCTATAATATTCTGGTTTTTTTTTATATAAAAAAGACTTAAAAGAATTGATTTGTTACCTATATCATGAATTTATATTTCGATCATATATCTGGAAAGAATTCTAGGTTAAAGTGTGCTTGAACTGGAGTAGTAGAAAGATGTATGACATATCACGAGTGATTTATGATATCATGTGAACGAAACCAAAACACGGAGAAAAGTCGTGTAGCGATTATAAGATCAGAAAACAAGACTTTCAAACCTTCGAATAATTACCCATCTCACTGAATGAGGCCCACATGCCGAGTGTGTGAGCGTGGAAAGCCCATAGCCATGAATGGTTAGGGTATTATAAGTGATATTAGAGCTGAACTCAGACATGAATGGAGTCCTTATGGATCACATTAATATAGGTAACCATTTTGAGACGTAACGAAGACGTTGCATTTTGTGAGATGAGAAAAATTATAATATTGATTTGTGGTATATGGAAAGATTTAAAAATTTGATTTAGCTACGCATGTCACCAAAATGTATTTATTTTTTTAGTCACACATGCAAAAAATCATGTGCTTGAACTGGAATAGTAAGAACACACATAATCTATCCAAAAGTGATTTGTTATATCGTATGATTGAGACTAAAACTCAAGGAAACATCATGTGGTAATTGCAGAGTTACGTACTAAACAAGACTTTCGAGCCTTCAAAAAATAAACACACTGCTCGTCGCATGATATAGAACTTACTAGCCAAATGAATAGATGTAGGAAACCCATTAACCATAGACAATCGGAGAATTACAAAGACACAAATGTGTTTATCTGCAAAAAATTGACCTCATTTTTGTTTAAATGTGTCTACCAAACCGATTATACGGGTTCGAAAGTTACAAAACGCACATGCACTGCACTACAGTTAACTGTAACGAAAATCTATATGTTTTTGTTACTATTAAAACCATACCACCAGTTATTTCGCAGATGCCATGCATGTGACCTTCCGAACCATGCATCTTCTAGATTGTGCTCAACTCTACCTGCCGCCACAAATTACATTCCAGTCCCATCCGACTCTATATAGTATTTTGGTCGAATTAAAATGATATTTTGTAAATAGAGTAGTGACATATTGCTACTGAGTTACTCAAATAAATGACAATATTTATTTTATTGTGATATAGTAGTATTTATGTGGAATTGGCTTTATTTTCAGAGTCTATATAGATTGTTTGAACTCATTATTACGCAAATTAATTTAGGTCTCCATTTATGTTTGCTATGTCTTCTCAGTTTGCTGCATTGATTGCACAGGCGGCTTCATCGCTGAGTTGTGATGGTTCTTCACAAGTGAGATTTGATTTTTGCCTTCACTTTTGTAGATGATCATGCTTATTACAATTTACAAATTGAGTTGATCGTTATCTCTAAATTCATATATGAGAGGGAAGAACTACTCTAACCTGTTTCTCCTCTTCCTCTCGTTACAACCATAAACTTAAATAAATTATCGAAACAATTACATGCTGGAGTCTTGCATGATTAACAAAGTAGTGTTTTTCAAGAAGATGTACAGCAACTAAAGATATATTTAAAGTAATATGTTCAAGTACATTAATTAACATTAATTATAATGACTGAAACAACCAGAAGGAGATGAAAAAAAGGGAAAGCAACAGAAAGGATCCCAGACCAAAGCTCTCAGAGTCAGTGGAAGTGGCAGAGGGTGGAGATGGTAGAAGGAGAAGGGAAGGGATCCAGGGCGAGATCCAAGAAGAAGAGAAGATATGGAGAAGCAGAAGGAGAAGTAAGAGAAGGATTCCGACAATGAATGTTCCAGTTTGTAAGATTGGTAATATACAATCCTCTAATAGTAAGATAAGGTATGAGCCGTAGAGGATCCATCCGAAGACTACGACGAGCACAAGTGGAACTATTGGCGATGGCCCTTTGCTCTCCATACGTTAGACCTTTGGTCCCTCTGGTATACTCTTTCTATCGACCTTTGGTCCTGGAGTTATATATGTTGTTAGCTTTAGAGACTCTACATGCATTTCATTATTGTTTCCTTCTATTTCATTGCTTTTAATTTATAATAGTACGTGACAAAATCAAGCTCATGTAACCGATGAATTTTTTAATATACATGATTTGTTTGGATGCATGAGGTTAGATAACCTAATTACCGCAAATTTCTTTTTAATATTCCATTATGTTTTCTTCTTATATATATGATCAACTCTTATTACTTTTTATAGATTTAAGTATATCTTCTTTTAGTTTAACTTCTCTATAAATAACAGTTCAGTACAACTTTTAAATGCGTTTTATTTGTAGAAGTTGATTAAACTGATAACAAAATTAACTTAAAACTCATTCAAATGGATTGCTTATTACATCATCTAATAACCATTTCCTTGTTGCTACTTTCTTGAATTGTTCAACTGCCTCTTACGTTTGATACGAGAAGATGAACAACCATCTTTATCTACGAGTTGGTCGCGTCTTATGATTCTTGTGATTATTTGAATATTACAATATCACTATAATTTTGTTTAGAAAATCGAACTTTGTGTGGTTTTGCAGTGGTTTCAAACCGAAATCGAGCTGAAGATTAAAAAAAAAAGCTCCTGTAAAGATTATATGCAAGAAGACTATATTTAATATAATATCATCAAAGGAAAATGCTAATGTACCAATACGAATATGTGTCTTTTATCATGAAAAAGCCACAAAGGCTCTCATTCATTTCCCAAGATGGTCTCAAGAAGTCAGTGGAGGGTTGATGTTGTAGTTCGTTCACGTTTGTGTTGAAGCCACTCCCACGCCGCCTGTTGATCAACTCCATTAGCGATCTGATGCAGCACCTGCGTTCTCGTGTCCACAAGCGTTCTCATCTTCTGTAACAACCTTAACCGTCTCCTCTGTCGTCTCACCAGAGAGTTTCAACAAGCTAGAAGCGATCAAGTTTGAATGGAACATATAATATAAAAGTCAAACAGATTCAGTATACAGCCCGAAGAGAGCCTGATCATCTTCAGAAGAGCAGATTTCCAAGTAGATGAAAACGAGATTTTGGGAGCATTTTAATAAAAAAATTTGTTTGTTATTAAAATTTTAGAAGTTAAGAACCAACTTTGCACCTCTGGACGATTTAGTAATTTCACTTGCCTATGTCCACGACTGTCCAGACGATGACCACAAACTATCTTTAAGTATAAAATGCAAAACTCTTCAAAGGTTTTGTCCACAGAGTTTGATATTTTGATTTATAAAGTTATATAAATTAAAATCTATTGAACCAACAACAACAACAACATAACCCAAAACAAATCAGTCCCACCAAACAAACAAGTTAGAAAGCTATACCAGTTCCTATAACGGTCTAACGAGCAAGTTTTTGTGATCAGATGAGAGCTACAAAGGAGGGAAATCCTGATCATCCGTCAAATGGTATGACTTCCTAGCTGTTACCCTACATATCACATACCACAATGAATGAATTAGAAACCAGGGAAGCACACATTCGATGATCAAATAGTAATAACTCAATGACGTTTTAATGGTCAGAAGGTATACTGTACCTAGCTTCCTGCATGGACGAGGAGGGTATAGATGTTGTGATATCACTTTGCTGGCTGCCCTCAGGATGGTAGAGTACTTCAGCTGGTAGAGGCTCATTTGGATGATTTATAGGCTCATTGGTGGTACCAGAGAAGCTTCCAAGTATACCAGATTGACTCATATCACAAGGACCATTTGTTTGGTTGGTCCTATGATGAAGATGATGGTGTCGCTCACGGGTGTTCCCGTCAACCAAATTCATTTCTGATGGCAAGTGTGCCATGCTACGGCCGTTGTTACGACGTGAGTTTCTTCTTGAAAAGAACGGTTCATCCCTGTAATGGTTCTGCACAAAAGGAACGTTAGGAAGCTTGGCCATTGAGAGGTTTGATAGAGTGTCAATAAGAGATGTGTGAAAGCGAGGCGTGTACATACCACATTGGGGAAGTATGTCCCTATTCCTTGAAGCTTAGGCAATTCCTCGAGACCAAAATTAGCATCTGGAATCACGTGAGGGTTCATATGAAAGCCATCGGCGTTTACTAGACCAGGGGCATTCCAGGTGAATGGCAGTGGGTGTGGAAACACTTCCCATGGATTGTTATTCGGAAACTGAGTCCACTGTGGAGACATATGACCGTTTTGGACATAATCAAGCCACCAGCGTCCATATCGCAAACTGTTGAGCTGACTGTCGTTATCCCCTGTGAGGTCAGACAGAAAATTTGGATGCTTACCATTCAAAGGAGAGACCCTTTCCTTATCACGTACATGGTCAGAAATCTCATGCCTTTGTATCCTCACAGTAGCAAACTCTTTTGCGTCTCCTCCAACTTGTTCCTCTGAAACTGATGTGGCCGTCCTCGATACATTGGCTCCGGCACACAGCAAGTGTTCCTGCTCATGCCTACCATCGTAAACCATTTGGAAATGGTTGGCAGCTGACGCAGGTGATATGTACCTTACAGCATCAAGGACATCGGGCCTCTGGCCCTTCCCATGCCTGTGTAGCATGTTCGAGAAGAACTTGCGAAGCTCAGAACTTATGTCTTCTTCTGACTGCAAAATGATTTGCCCAAGCTTCCGAGCACCATATGTGAATGCAGTTCGTACGCGATAGAAGTTAGCTGTGTACGTAAGAGAAAGCAATATCCATGAGTTTTAAACAGATTCATCTAGAACATAAACTCCAAGGAGAAAAGAAGTCAACCTTTGTTCACGCTGCGACCAAGATTGTTATTTTCTTTAAGCGGGTCAACTACATTAAGATACTTTGATGTAAACACACGTTGGTTTGTCTCAAAACCTCGTGGAGGTACAGTGTACATCTCCATACATCCATTAAGGAACTCACTGGTCAGCAATAGATCTTGCCCGCCATTTTCCGGAGTCTCAACTACAAAAATCAAAGACAATGCAGATCACAAAAAGGATCTGCAGATTTAAATAGAGGAAATAAATGCTTACCAACAAATTCTGGTAGAGAGGAAAGGCAGACAGGTCCATTCAGGCTAATGCAATACTTATCCCAATCAAACTTGCTGAAGTAGTCCAAGAATTTGTATAAAACCTGCGGAAAAAAAAAAACAAAAAAAAAAAGCTCAGTATGAGAGACTAAAAGAAATCATGATTTGTGGGTTAAGATGGTGGCTTAACACTCTTACAGATAGTGGACCATCCAACGATGAGTGGAAGAGATGGAAAATATATAAGACCAACGTCTCCAGAGCATATGTGGAAATCAATCCATGAACGGCCCCGAGAATATGGCTCTCGTAGTAGCACCAAGCTTTGATGAGTATGATACTTCTCTTGAAGAGATGGTCCTTTCCAATGAGCTGATCAATCTGCATTATCAAACTGTCAACATCAATCTGAAATCTTTGACACAACTTGAAGAGCACAGATTACCTTCTCGAGAAAGGACAGAGTACAAATCCCACCGAGCTGATTAAAAGAGATATCAACCACAAGGTTCTGCACCAAACATGTCACAAGCTTAACCTGCAACAGATAAGATAAGTTATAAACACCCACACACACATACTTGCAATACTCACGGGCAGAGGTTAGTTTCAAGAGTTTTCAAAGTATAAAATAACATAAAACAAACCTCAGCACGTATCAACTTGACATCCTTAATTATAAACTCGGCATCCACATTTTGTATCTCATTCTTAAGCACAGTGAAAACTTTTTGGGCCAGTTCTTCATCGCTCCAGGGTCCACCAAAAGCTGTGAGATCAATATCTCCATCAGGAAGATACGTTTTCAATGGGACTGATCCAAAAGAATGCACCTAAAAATACACAATACACACACACGTAAGAACCTTCCACTAGTAACAAAAAAAAAAAACAACACACATCACCTTTTTAAATTATCAAGACAATGAATGTAATAAGAACATTTAACAGAGAATATTTTAACAAAAGGAATAAACCTCGCATCCAACTCTCGTTTTGATAAATCTTTGCATATAATCAATCACATCTCTTCTCCGTTCCTCGGACACAAGTGTTGGATGAACATGCTCTATAATCTCACGGGTGGCTTCCTCCATTCTGTTCCAGAACTCTGGCTCCTTAGACGGAGAGAGACGCGGCGGAAAGGGTGAACATGAGGACGAACTATGTTCCATTACAGAACAATCATATAAATCCGCGGCCATGAAATCGATTGGCTGATCAAAAAACAAACGAGAGGAATCAGTTCGTTGTAAACTACGCCCTCGAAACTGAACCTTTCGACGATGGCCAAAACGAAACAAGACAAGTACAGAGAATCGAGAACGAAGACAAAGCAATATGAAAAGAGGATTGTGTTTGGTTTGGTTCGAAAGGTGATTATGGGTATAAGAGTGTGTTGATGTTCTTTCTCTTTTTTTTTTTTACTGCAATCAATTAAGTTTTTGTCGATAAGCCTTTTTCTTATTCTTAACGATTGCAGTATTTAAGGCCAGCATTAACTAGGTTTGGATTCTACACACCATTTAGAGTCTTGGTTAGTGATTCGGCAGTTTTTTTTTACATTTTGTCTTTGTTGTATTATTATGAGTTTGGTCAATTATTATGAGATTTAGTGGATGTTTAGAGAGATTCATTCTCATTTAAGAAATGTTTTGACAACTTTTCTCTTTTTCTTTAGGTGAACAAGGGAGTCAGAATTAAGGTTGATGAGTCCAGTTTATGATTTTGATACATTTTTCAGTGCTTGATTATATTGTTAAGTGATTCAATATTTTTCTAAAAAACTACATATATTAAATCAAATTTGGATCGTATAATGGTTTTTTCAAATAACCGTTAATTATATTTTATATGAAACTAAATAGTTTAATACCCGCGCTTTTTTAGTTAGGATGTTGGTATAGATATTTAGTGAATATAAAATAAAACAACTTTTTTTATAAATAGACTAATGATTTCTTTCTTTCTGAGGCTTTTATGTACCACCGATGCTATATAAAGTTAAGGTTCATAGATAAAATCAAATTTGGATGGTATAACGGTTTTTCAAATAACTGTTAATTAGATTTTACATGAAAAATAAGTAGTTTAATACCCGCGTTTTTTAGTACGAAAGTCGATATAGTCATTTAGTGAATATAAAATTAAAACAAATTTAAAATAGATTAACGATTTATTTCTCCGTCGAGATATTTATATAACACTAGATCAACATAAGTTAAGGTTTCATACATGTTTCAAATTTATGGTGTTTATAGATACTTTCAACTCTTGGTTATATTGTGATTATATTGTAAAATAATTAAGTATTTTTCTAACAAACTCTATATATTACAACAAAACTGGGTAGTATAACGATTTTTTTTCAAATTACCGTTATTATTAGTTAGTTATAGCTACATGAAAATAAGTAATTTTATCCCGCGTTTTTAGTAACGAAGTCGGTACAGACATTTAATGAATATTAAAGTCTTTATATATTTTAAAAATAGTCTAACGATTTATTTCTCCACTGAAAATTTTATATAACACCAGTACTACATAAAGATAAAGCCTCAATTTTTTTGAATTTTAAACATCTTCAATGCTTTGTTTTATTTTGATTATATTGGGAAGTAATTACATATTTTCTAACAAACTTGATATATTAAATCAAATTTGGTTTGTACAACCGTTATTATAATTTACTTATACCTTATATGAAAAATAATTAATTTATATCTGCCTCTTTTAGTAGGAAGTTGGTATCGACATTTAGTGAATACAAATTTTAAAATATATTAAAATCTTTACAAGTTAGAAAAAAAATAGACTAATGATTAACTTTTTCATTGGATTTTCGTATAACACCAATACTACAAAGTTAAAGGTTTTATAGAAGTTCCGAATTTATGATTTTTAGGCATTTTCAATCTTGGTTATACTGTGATTATATTGTGAAGTGATAAGTACTTTCTAATATACTATATATTAAATCGAATAATCGTTATAATTATTTTTGGTTAGCCTAACTGTTCAAATGACCTTTATTAGTATTTAACTACACTGTGTATGGAAAAAAATAGTTAGCTTGTATATGCGGTTTTTAGTAATGAAGTCAGGATGGACATTTAGTGAACATAAAATTCTCATATTGATATCTAGATGTTCAATCATTTTTTTAAAAAAATGAGCCAACTTATATTTTTAATGGCAACTTTTATATAACAAGAAAACTACACAAACTTTTTGTACTAGTTATCCATCATTTAAAAGTTGCAGACTTATGTCTCAATAAAGTGAAAAATGGAAACTTATACACCATCTCAACAAAAAAAAAAATTAAAACCAAATTACGCACAAATATTGGTTTTATCTGTTAATGATATGATTTTGATACCAAAAATCAAATTAATTACAAACTCTTTTTTTTAATTAATTACAAACTCAAACCAAATTATGTAAGCTCAAACCAATCTTCTTCTCCTCCTCTTGATCAATAACGCAAACATCCATGGTCCATGGAGAAGGTGACGGTGGATGACAACAACGCAACGCTTAGAGATCAATATATGTGCCCAAACGTTCAGCTATAGATTGTATGTATATCATCAGGGGTTGTCTCATTTCGTCAATAAAACTAGTGATTTGTGGTCAAATACTGTGTCAACATATTAAGTTGGGCTAATTTTTGACCCAATAAAATTGTTACATCAGTTGCTTATCATAATTTTCAGGCGAAAACGCCGGCGATACCTTGCGGAAGAAGCAAATTATGGCGGTGGACATGGTTTGCGGTGGCACGATCGCATCTGTGGTACTCATTAATTCAAGCTCTACTTATGATATCACTATCATTCTCAGCTCTCTCAAGGACTTACCGACCATGTCACCATGAGATATTTGTAAAGAATACTCAGAATTTTTCAAAATGATACTTGAATTGATAAGAGCCAAGTGCTTTATAAGGCTTACAAAGAAACATAACTGAAACGTAGCTACCAAACAAATGGACATTATGTCCACAAGCAACTAAGACCTATTTCTACAACAACTAACTTTGACAAATAACAGAAATATTACCAAATCATTTAATTGAAAACTAACAAACTTAACAAACTCAACATTTCCTCCTTTAAACTAAACTCTTTTGACAAGGTTCAGTTCAAAATACTCATTCCAAATGTTGCTCTGATCTTCTGAAACGAAGCTAATTTCAATGGTTTCATCATTACATCTACCAATTGCATCTAGGTTAGACAGTAGACCAGCTTAATAATCTTTTGCTTAGATAAGTCCCTCAAGAAGTGATATTGAACCCTGATATGTTTTGATCTTTTATGCATGACTGCGTTCTTCGGTAGCTTGATGGTAGAGATGTTATCGCACAGCAGCACTATTTCTCCAACTTGATCGTGACTGATTTCTTCTAATATCTTTCTTATCCATATAGCCTGACACACACAAGTAGCAGCTGCTACATATTCATCTTCAGTACTCGAAAGAGTTACATTCGGCTGCTTCCTTGAAGACCAAGCTACAGCTCCTCCACTCATCAAAAATACATAGCCTAAAGTACTCTTGCTATCATATATATCTCCGACGTAATCAATGTCAGTGTAAGCTACGAAGTTGCTTTCTTCTCCTCATTTGTACCATATCCTATACTCCAAAGTGCCTTTCAAATACCTCATAATTCTCTTCACAGCAGCAAGATGTAACTGAGTAAGACTTAACATAAAACGGCTAATGAGGCTTACCGCAAACATCAAGTCCGAACGTGTGGCAGTGAGATACATTAAGCTCCCCACGATTTTCTTATATTGTGTTGGATCAATCTTCACACCATCTCATCACTGCCAATCTTCTGTCCTGGAACAATTGGATTATTCATCGAGTTAAAACCTTGCATACCAAATCGGTCAATCACTTCAGCTGCATACTTCTTTTGCGAGATAAAGATGGTCAATCACTTCAGCTACATACTTCTTTTGCTTTCTCAACTTGTTCAACTCTGGGCAGACCGATGACCATGTTCTTGTTGTGCAAAGTGAGAAACCCTATGTAGCTGAGATGACCATATCGATGGTGCCACATTTCTGCTTGCTCTGTGTTATCAGTCTGCAAGCATTGTCCTTCTTCCTCTGTGTTGGTGTGTGTTTCAGTGAGCAACACATACATTATCTTTTTACACATGATGGATTCAGCAATCTGGCCTATGGTAGTATGAAAGATGCAATATTTCTTTAGTGTCCCTCCCTTAAACAACACATCCAAGCCTTTCTCTTGCAGCTGACCAACGCTCAGTAGGTTTTCCTCCGGTCAGGAATGTAATAGACATCACTCAGCACATAACATACGCCTTGCAGCTTGATCTTCACAGCCCCTTTTCCGCTTACATAGAGTTTGTGATTGTTTCCAAGCTTGACACTATGTGTGAATGTTGTGTCCAAATTTGAGAATATGTTTCGGTCTCCACACATGTGATTGGAGCATCCAGAATCCACAAACCACACGTCACTCCTCGTTGTACCATTGAGTTCTACAAACGCCATCAGTAGAACCTCATGTTCTTCCTCAATTTCCGCATAACGAGCCTCATTCTTCTGGTTTGGACATTCATATTGGTAATGTCTACGGTTGTGACATTTGTAGCATTCGATCAAAGCCTTGTTGAAGGAGCATCTTCATCCTCTGCCTCTTCACGATATGAACCTCTGCTCCTTCCTTTAACATTAAAGGTTTGATCTTCTTCTTTATGGCTCGTTCTCTTAAGCTTTTGTTCATGAACCGCCAAAGAGCTTTGTAGTTCATCAATGGACATGCTTTTGTGTCTTTTTATTCTTCAATCGAGATCAATATGTAAGTGAACTTTTTGTCAGCGTTCTGAGAATCTTTTCACGATCTTCAAATCATGCATGATTTCACCATTGCTTATCATTTTGTATGAGAGAGTCATCACTCTGCCAAAGTAATCATCAATCGTCTTGTCTCCCTTCATAGAAAACACCTCAAATTCTCTTCTCAGTAAGTTGAGGAGAGATTGTCTAACTCTTTCATTTCCACCAAACTTCCTCTTCATCGAATCCCATATCACCTTGGAGTTTCGACAATCCAGAATTTTTTCAAACACGGTTTGATCAGTTGCATGAAACAAGTAGTGTTTCACCTGATGATCCTTCATCTTAAGATCTTCCAGATCCTTCCTTTGAGCAGCAGTAACTTCAACAACTTATGTTGGCTCATAGTAACCCTCAGCCACCATGTTCATAGACCCTTGGCTCGCAACAGATTTTCCATCAACTCGCTCTAATGATCATCGTGACCATCAAAGTTTGGAATATTTGTAAGCATCTTATCGTCACCGAATGTAAAGAATACTCAGATTTTTCCAAAATGATACTTGAATTAATAAGAGCCAAATGTCTTATAAGGCTTACAAATAAACATAACTGAACAAAGCTACCGAAACAAACGAGCATTACATCCACAAACAACTAAGGCCACTAAGACCTATTTCTACAACAACTAACTTTGACAAATAACAGAAATATGACCAAGTCATTTAATTGAGAACTAACGAACTTAACAAACTCAACAATATTGTCGCGATATGAGGCAAGATGGGGCAATATCACTCTGTTTGTGCCGCTCTTTATATATTAGCTGAGATTACTTTATAATTTGATGATCTGTTGATTACCTTGCAGCCGAGAACGACCAGGCACGATGTGACCGGGAAGCATTGCTCACGAGTGTATGATTAGGTTTCGATGTTTACGGATTATAATATCTTTTATGGAAATCTATTGGCTACACAGGAACATATGCTTATAAAATGTGAGATTCATTAGCTTATCTTCCATGCTATTTAGATAGTATGTAGCAATTTATGTTTTTTCTGCTCAAATAGGAAATGATAAGATACAGTGACGAAGAATCAATAAGAAATTGATCTGTCTTCTAGGGAACTTCCTTAATAATGGAAAAAGAGAAATCTTGTGTAAATACTAATAGATAATTAGGTTTTCTCTTGCGATTCCATAATTCAATTCCAAAAATTATTTTTTTGTGGTGATTGGATGCAGTTACTAATTTATGATCTAGCATGAATTTTTTCACATCTCACCATGTTTTGATTAGGGTAAGCCCCATTTTTGTATGGTGTTTTTTAGTTTTACTTTGTTACAGATTGTTTTCGTTTGATGTCTTTCAGGTATTGTACTTTGTTTATTTGGCCACAAATTGTCCTTGTTTGTACATTATAGTCATGTGCTGATTTGGTGTCTGATGTGTGGTTATGAATAATTTTTATATGCAGAAAGTCCACTGGAAATGAGAATTTCTTATTCCCTGGAGTTCGGTGATAAACCATAAGAGCTCAAAAGTTCTAGTGATTGATGCCAATTTGGTATGTTTAGCATTGGAATTTATTAGCTTTG
Organism: Eruca vesicaria subsp. sativa; assembly: GCA_932364175.1. Classification (NCBI taxonomy): domain Eukaryota; kingdom Viridiplantae; phylum Streptophyta; class Magnoliopsida; order Brassicales; family Brassicaceae; genus Eruca; species Eruca vesicaria. The sequence continues at coordinate 5,209 of CAKOAT010808486.1, read as the reverse complement.
GTTGATCAGTAAATTTTGCTGTGTTTAGGAATGGCTTTTGATCATTTATAAGCTTTGGCTGATTAGTAATGGTGCTGTGTTTAGCACTGGTTTTGAGTCATTTTGGTTTGACTTGATTTTTTGTGTTTGCACAGTGATATTCTGGAGGAGATTTGCTTGGAGTTATAGTTCAATTTATCGATATGTCTCTTAGCTGTACGTAATATTCCTTATCTAGCTAATATGTTTTCCTGATTTAGGTGTCTCTTTCTTGTCGTCTGTCTTCTGTATGAATAAGCGAATTTTGTCTGCACTACTAAATACTAATCCGACTTAACCAGTAAACCAGATATGCCAGGTCTTAATCTCAAATCTGAAAACTTAAGAATATATGGCATATAAGGTGGTAGCTTCTCAAGATTTTGATATTTTGTTCCTTAATGCCCATGTCTTATGCCTTGTTAATTTCTCTGCTTTCTATATTTCTGGAGTTTTACTTATCTAGTGAAAGTTAGAACATATATATAGCAGTTTGTTTGATAGAATTTATTTTTTTCTGTTGTTACCTTTGTGTCTATTACTCAGGCTGATGCAATCTATTTTTCTGGTGGCACTATTACTTTAAATTTACATTGTCATGGTCATCTATGTTTCCATGCGTTCTTTATTTCGTAAAAGTTGAATGAACCATGGTTAGATTAAAAAACAAAGAGATTTGATCGAAGCTGAATAGCTGAAAGCAAAACTATGTCCTTTTCATAGATTGTCACCATACCATTGTTTGTAAGAGAATCAACACGATGATCGTATATCTTTTGTAGCAAAACAGAATGTAAATATAAACTGTAAGAAATTATAATTTAACTTGTAATCTAAAAAATTGTTATCCAGTATATCTCCTATATATTAAAGGAGAAACATTTCTAATAATGCGATCACACTATATTTTTTGAATATGCTGACATGTCGTCCTCACAATCATTTGACAATTAATGTGTTCACACTCTAATTTTTTTAATTACACTGAAGACAATTTAATGTGTTCGCATTCTATTTTTTTATCAATCAGCTCATTTTTAGTTCATTCATTTTTACCATTTGTAATAGTGAACTGAAATTAATTAAAATTATCTTTGTAAAACTATTGAATAATACCATTTTAAAATAAATAAATAAAAAATCATTAAGATTCATATCAACTAAAATGCTAGAATGAGAATGTTCTTAAAAATGAAATTTTCATATCTTGTCGTTGGCTATGGTTGAGCTTTATGTTCACAAAAGCAACGAATAATTGTGATTGATTATGAATTAAGAAAACTTAAATAAAAAAGACTACACACGAAGTCGGGTCTTTCGTTTAGCCAAATATTGATTTTCTTTACGAATTTTTCATATCACACCAAGAATTAGAAACATAATCAGATTACTAGAAAAAAAAATCAGAAAAAATAAAAGAAAATAAAATTCATGATATCGATTGAAAACATAATTCAGATGTTAAGTAAAAAAATCACATTATTTTACACGCAAATCTAGTCCTTTTTGCTCGATTGTATAGTATTTTTACTAGTTTCCAAAAAAATTTATAAGAAAATACACGTTATTGGTTATAGCTTACGTTAATTTTGCAATATGCCCAATAATATTGACACGACGTCCAATCATTTTTATTATTTTTGAAGTATAGTCTAATGATTATGAGTGTTAAATAAGCCAAGATATTTGTTTTACATTTATTTTTCTTTATATTGGTAGAAGAAAGTAAGTAAGGGTAAATATCTATGTACTAAAATGCAGGCGCCTAGCCGATTAATCGCCCGGCTAGGCGCTCCTCGGCCAATCACCGCCGTGATTAAGACCTAAGCGGTTTAACTAATCGGGTGACCAGAAAATTGATCAATTAACCGATTAATCAGTTTTCAAGCCGATTTTAACTGACTAACACCGCCTAAATATTAACTAATTTGATTAATTGTGGGCTTTTAGTTAAAGCCCAATTGTAAGATCTGAGTTAAACTAAGTGTTACTACTTATAGATGTTGTTAACACTTCTCATCTTCATACCTTAGCGATGTGGGACTTTGGTTTCTATGTTTCTAAAACTTTTTTGGCCGAAAATTTAATATGTTTTGACGAAGGATCGAACACTGGACCTACGTTGATGTCAAAACACATAACGTTGTATATATTCACATATTAATAATAAAAATATAAAAAATTAATTCCCGATTAATCCCCGATTAATCTCTGATTTATTGACTAGGCGCTAGTCCCAAGCCGAGCGCCCGACTAGCGCCTAGCAAGTTCTCAAACATAAGTAAATATATAGATCCGATGAACCGAACCGATTTAAAACTAATATCAAACACGAACTAAAACTAATTAAGTAATCAGATGGATCTAAAATTTTAGTATCTAAATAACCAGACTCAAATCTAATAAAAACTAAACTATTTTGGATATCAATATATATAATTCATAATTATATACTTAAATATGTGAATTATTTTAAAATTTATATCTATTAGATATTCAGAAATATGAAAATATCTAAAATTAATCAACGTAATCACAATTAAATATCTAAACATAATAGTAGATTATCAAAATACTAATAATATTTATTTGTTCTTATTTAAATATTTAAATTAAACTAAATTTTATGAAAATTTAAATATTTAGTCCTATAGTATTCAAATTTTTATGTTTTATATTTTTTATTGTCTTTTAAGAACTAAAATATACTTGGATATTTGTTGAAAATATTAATTAAAATGGACATCCGGACTCGAATCTAAATTGAACTCGAAATGATTCTAACCAAAAGTAAACTAAAATTTGTAAATATTCGAATAGATTTAAATTTCTAACTCTAAAAATCTGAATTCTGAATAAACAAACTGAATCCGAATAGATTTACGAATATCCATACCTATAAGATTATAAAATAAATCTATAAATATAATGTACACAATATATAATCTATAAGTATTTCATTCTGTGCACAGAGCGGGTTACTACCTAGTTCTTAAGTATCTAAAACAACTATGTTTCTAGTTTCAGTTTTACCTTCATGCCTTATTTCTATAACAAGACCTAACGTTGGTTACCATACAATTCGCTAAGCTGGACATATATAGAGCAATGATTGTTCTTTTACGTGAATACAAGAATTAACTACACTTTCTGGTATAGTCTATAGATCTGATCTGACAAAAAAAAAAAGAGAACAAAACGGAGATCAGTATGTAGTAGTAGTTGACATAGATTTACTAAACTAGTATAAAAAACAAAGATGAGAAAAGAGAGTAAGCTATGTATTAAATGAACCCAACTACCAACTGCACTCACACACCGCTCCCCTTACTTTCATGCATTTGCCCACTTACCTCTCCCTATATAAACACAATCCCTATTAGCTTTCTTTCATCATCCAAATCCATTACTTACTTAAAGCAAAAGAAAAACAAAAACTTAAGATTATGGAGAGTCTCTTAAAGTTGTCGACGTTGGTGATCGTCTGCATGTTGGTGTCCGCTCCAATGGCGTCCGAGGCAGCAATCTCCTGCGGCGCAGTCACTAGCAACTTGGGCCAATGCATTAACTACCTGATGAAAGGTGGTAAAATTCCCCCAGGGTGCTGCTCTGGTGTACGAAGGCTCAACAGCATGGCTCGGACCACCATTGACCGCCAGCAAGCTTGTCGCTGCATCCAAGGAGCAGCTAGATCCTTGGGTTCCAAACTTAACCCAGGCCGTGCTGCTAGTCTTCCTCGTGCTTGCAGTGTTAAGATCCCCTACCCCATCAGCGCAAGAACCAACTGTAACAAGTAATCTACTCCCACTCTATTTCTTTCATTTTACTTCAGTGTGGTATAATATAGATTTATTGAGTGTTACTAACCACATAACAATGTGTTTGATGTATTTGTTTGGTTGCAGCGTCAGGTGAGGGTGAGAGGATATAGACGTTGTCACGTTGAAGGATTTATCATATAATCGTTGAGAGAGTATTAAGAATAATAAAGATGTCACTAGTATAAGTGTATCCTATATATTACTGTTATGTGTTGTTTTTAGAATTTGTGTTTTCATGTTTCTTTATATATGACGGTCCACTTAATTGGTCGTCTGTGTTATGTATTCCCCTAATGATATATGGAATTACGATATGTATTGTTTCCACCTTGTTGCCACGTTCTGCTTTTAATGCATCACTACTTCCGCACGGTGTAGAAAAACTAAGACCGACAATAGGCTTTTGTTAACACAATAATGATCACACTGACTTAGAAGTATAGGTCAAAATAATATTTTTATGATTAGTATTAAGATAGTCCACTAGACTGATTATGTTGCTTTGAGTTTGCGATCGAGAAAGATCGTCACTATATATACATGGGGATAAACAGGTGATGCTCACAATAAAAGAGCTTAGCTCTTAAACAAGATCAATCCTTATGTAGTTTCTTCACATTCTGATCATAACTTCTTCCCTTTCACTTCTCACTCTTTCGTTTGTGCTCTTGTTGCTTTGTTGGCGAGTGTCTAAAGGAATAAGTTGTGAGAGTATGAAGAACTACATAAGGATTGATTTAGCAAGCATGCAATAGTTACATTATATGTAGTGTAGGTCTTATCATATCGATTTACGATCAGAGAAACAGCTTTGCCTACAACAGACATCGTCCTAATCTCTTTGCCCGTATATTTGTTTTACATCCTCTCCTTTTGTCATTTCTCTTGCTATCTATAAAGAGATGGAAGAGATCGACCATACCATAAGATTATGAAAAACATGAAAATAAAAATGTAAGAGATCAAGACATATCTGAAAAAAGGTCTGAATATATCTATACTATTATTTAAGAAGTAAATTTGCTTAGTTGTCATGTTCTCCATAAATTTAGTTAATTTTATTTATTTATCATATTTTTAAGGGGGATTTGCCAAAACCAACCCAAATATTCATTTTAACCCTAAAGGTGCACCCCTTATTCAATCAATTGCAAACCCAACCTAAAGGGGGGTTAAAACTACTATTTAACCCTTATGAACAAACAAAAAACGTGCAGTATATTTTACGATTCTGTCCTTCGTAGGTCTACACTTTAAGAAAGAAGTCTACAACTAGGTAGACTTACATTAACGTCTACTGTGTAAAGTAATGTAGACTTATTATTTAGTCTACATCTTAATTTAATCAAATAATTTAATTTAAAAATGTA